>OX421448.1:59259968-59284968 GCA_949126865.1 Montipora capitata
GCCCCTTGGCGATATTTCTTTTACGTCACCCATTGCTATACATTTGCCAACCAGAAGCTAATTGACTTTTGAAACAATGACTTCTTTTGTCCTTTGGTTGGCAAATTTCAATATCAAAAGAAATGTGTCATCAATGTTTGTAAACATGACATATCGCTGTGTTGTTCTGTTTAAGCCGCAGCCTATGGGGCGACCAAGATACGATACACCTGATGACCGTCTAGTGATGGCCAAGCACTCCAGTATTTACCCCAATGAGCAGGAGCTACAGGCTGTACAGAAGATTGTGTCTGCCTCTGAGAAGGCTCTGAAGCTTGTCTCTGATCTGATTGCTGAACAAGATCTGGCTGCTATGCCAAAGAAAGATGACAATGAAGAGGGAAAAGAAGAAGCAAAAATGGAAGTTAAGGAAGCAGAAGAGAACAGTGAGGACAAAACAGAGTCCAGTGAAGAGAAGAAGGATGCTAACAAGCCTTCCTCACCACCACGTAAGTTAGACAGCTGTGTTGTAAAGTTTGTAAATGTCATGGCATCCATTTTCTGGGCTTTGAATGCCCTAGGATCTGAATGAGGTTCACAGTACAGTACCGCTCAAAGGTAAGTTGACAGTCTTGACTCGATCCTCGAAACTCGATTCTCGCGTCGCGAAGGTCGAGACGTTTGAGTTTCGAGACGTGAGAATCGAGGCTCGAGAATTGAACTGTGTGCATATTTCGTCAACAGAACTACTCGCACTTGATAGCCGACTCGCTTTTTTGACGCATGTACAACACACAAGTGCGCTTTGCTTGTCTAATTTATTTCTCGAGAGATCAGTCAAGCATCAAGCTCATTATTTTTCTCGACTCGAAACTCGAAAGACTCAACTCGCGAGTTGCGAGGATCGAGAATCGAGTCTCGAGTCGAGTTTCGCGACTCGTGAGTGACTGTCAACTGACCTTTGAGCGGTACTGTAAGTAGGGGAGAGATTATTCTCTTTCTTTCAGTTTAATGGGACAATTGGTGCTGTGGAAAAATGAATTTGAAGCAATGACTGCAATAATATTGTTATTGCTATCACTGACTGATTTTAGATCGGGGCTTGGTGCATTTAAGTATCAAGGCATTCTTGAAAAGCAGGTTTATCATAGCATTTGTTATTCATATAGTTTTTAACATTTTATTTTGACTAGAGTAATATGAATGGTAATTATTGCATTTTAGTTTGTGATACCACGAATAATGTGTAAATGTGTAAATATAGCATTATCTTCTTACCAACTAAAGGCGATTTGTGCTGCAGCCATTTAACTGAATGAGAATTATATTACTACTGTGGTAGTTGTATTTTTACAACATGTGTACCTCGAAATCAACCTAACCAGCATTGTCTCTATCGTGACAGGTGCTCTTAAGGGTGTCATGAGAGTTGGAGTGCTAGCAAAAGGCTTGCTGCTTCATGAACGCCTTGATGTAAATTTAGTGGTGCTTTGTCATGGTGAGGAAAAGTTTTTTTTCATTGTCAGGATAATTATAGATTCATTTTGTCCACTTGTGATATCACTGGCTACTTTCACGGGCCCTCCTGTAGACCTTAAGGCTTCCTGAGGTGTCCTTACCTCAAACTCGTCAAATCATTTCCTTACACTCTGACGAGTGAATGAATGAAAATTGGTGATTGTTTTGGAACATTTTCTGGCTTGACAGTTTGACAGTAAAGGGCAAAACTTGTGCAACGGGTAGGCTCACTTGATTTAGCATCAGCAGGGATGTAGCTAAGATTAAATCCATCTGGTTTGAGGTTCTATTGGGGTGGTAAGTTCATGCTCTGAGCATCAAAGAGACCTGGTAACAAAATTGTTCCCATTGTCTCGCAACACCCAGCATTCTTCAAGATGGCAATTACAGGGAAAGAGAAGACACTCACAACAGTACTTAAAACAACGCTTTTATTTCATTTCCAGTATCAATAAATTCTAGTTGTAATTCCGTATACTGGCAGATATTCAATGTTTTTGTTAACACATCAAATGACTTTTAAACTTTGTAGAGAATAATTTGTGATCTGCTCAGTCGCTTCGATCTAGGGCCAAAATCCGACCAGTGATCACCCCTTTCTCGTGCTGAGATTTTCGCCAGCAGCTGACGCTTAGGGACATCCCTGCATTAGACCGATGTGCCTGAGGTCTTAGGTTGGAACCTTAGTGGTACAAACTCTGACCTGAAAATAAGTGAGGAGAAAGTGCTTCCTTTGTCAGTTATTGCAACTACTGATGGTTACACATTCAAGTCTTCTTTAATGAGGACTATAAACCATAGGCCCTGTTTCGAAACCTGTGTTTGCAAACTCTGAGTCTCTAACCCATGCACTATTTGCAAAGAGCGCTGAACGGAGTTATGGAGTTGTGGGTCTGTCTTTGTAAAGGGCACACTATCAATATTTAAGCTTTGTTCTGTTGTGTGGCTCCCACCACTTGTGTTTAAACTCTTATTACAGCCATTTAGAAATCACTGGTGATCCTTGCAATCTGATTGGCTCTCAGCAGTGCAATTTATTCCTGGTGTTGCACTTTTTTTTCCTCTAAATCACACCATTTCCAAGGAACACTAAAACAAAACAACCAATCAAATTTCAAGGCTTGTTTAAGGTAACCAATCAAATTGCAAGAAAATGAAAGACAAAGAAATCCATTGTGTGGTGACTTTTGCAACTTTTGTTCTCAACTGGATCAATAAAGTTAATATTGCTACTGACTATAATCTGTATTTTAGCGATTAAAATTATGTAGCTGTCTTCTTTTATCAGCATTATAATTTTTTTTCCATCTAGACAAGCCATCCAGGATGTTGTTAAAGAGAGTGGCCGACCTTTTGCCAGAACATATTGCTGTAAGTGTGCCTGATTTGTTAACACAATTTGACGTTTGTGGTGAACCTTCAGGTGTAGAGTCGAGTTGATAGTAGTACAACGAGTGATAATCTGGGTTAAATAGAATGCCAACACAAACACACAGCTTTTGACACACTGCATCTGGGTCACGTCAGTGTAGCCCTGTGAAGGTATTAGCGCACATGTCTGTTGGTTAAAATTAATAGTGTTTTAACCAAGTTGTCATCACGTACACACTGTTTGGTTTGCTTTTGTTGCTACATACCATTTGCTTTGAATAGAAATGAACAAAATACATTTAAAATCACTCTCTTAAATTTAAGTGTTGTTAATCCTCATGGTGCAAAGGAAGCTTTATTGATGGAAATCTGTACATGTAACAGCAATTCAAGTCACATCAAATTCGTGAAATGTTGTCTGTTTTTATGAATTGGGTAAACTCGTGTCCACAGGAAAAAAGGTTTGTGTATCAGACTCAGACTTGAGACTCATTGTGTGTTGTCACCTTCATATCCCTGCTCCCTGTTTATGAATGCAAGCCAATATTATTGTTTCACATTGTTTTTATTTTTCCTTGCAGAAAGTCACCGAAGAGAAGTATGAAGTGAAAACAGTGCCCGAAGAAGCTGCTCTTAAGATCATCACTCCCGTTGATCCCAAAGTGGTTGTCACTATCACGCTGACATCGCCTGTCATGCGTGAAGGAGATGAGACTGAACATGGTACCTGTTTTAAGTCGTTTTATTACGTTATGGGGCCCTTAATAAGCCTTGTCTTCAATGTAACAGTACCAATAGATGCTTGTTTCCTTTCATTCAGCTTATTCGGAAAGCTCAGTAGTTAAAGCTGTTCTTTTTCAGTGGAAAATTCACATCATTAGATTCTGAGTTGTGAAAAAAGGTGTTTGTTACAAGTTTTAAAATCTTATGAAGGGCCCTTTGAGTTTAGATCAAACAGTAGTTCTAGCAAGCTAGTTTGCTTTTGAGGAACATACAATCAAAATTTCTTTCGACAAGTGAGTACGACAGAACTCCCTTATGTTTTATGACTCTTCTTCTCTTGCATTGATGAACTGAAGGTTGTGGACTTTCTCTAAAAACATCAATGATGTCGTAAATCATTTCTATGGTTGGCATTTTAAAGCCTTGTTGGAGTAGGTTTATATCCCTGAGAAAATGTCAAAAGTAAATGATTGGCTTTTCAAAATGAACGACTTGTTTTAAGAAAGTTAACTTTTAAAGAGTTAGTACTTCATGGAAAACTTATCTCCACTTTGAGCATTGTTAAGCCTGGTTTCAGTACTCCAGGCCACTTGTATTTACATCTCTGATTCAGTGTTCCTCTAAAGTTGAAACCTATTTGATAATGCAGTGTAAAGAATACATTATTGCAACTGAGAAGCAATGCCTGTGCACAAAGCTTAACAGCCTTGTGCTTCATAATCATTTTGATGTTGTTGCAAATCTGCAGAATTATCTGTCTAATTCTTGTACACTCAGATGTCCTCTGACCGTGCTACAGTGTGGTGTGAGGAGGTGGAAAGATTCTGGGCTTTGTTTGTTTGTTTGTTTGTTTGTTGTATTTTGCTGTGTTTATGTCAACATTGGCAGAGTTTTCATGTGCATTAAGGCTTGCGTGGATATTCTTACAGGCTCCAAATGTTTTTGGAGCCTTTATATAAATTATTGTTTGGTTACTTAAGTTTTTTTTTTTTCACATTCGGGTCTTAAGACTTGCAATTGAAGATTGTCTTTCATAGTGCAGTGCAATCAGTACGCGTGCCCACCATTTCAGTGGACAGCAGTTCTTCACATTAAAAGGCAAAAATCAATCAAGGGCTTGCATCGTCAATAGTTTGGTAAAAGTATATACATGTACTGTGCATGTACTCAAGGAATGCAGCCTGAATTCCTGTTAAGGCAGAGAATCTGCCAAAAGTAGCTTTTCACCACTTTGCAGTTCTGAAGGAGTTTGGGAATTTAACAGCAGAATGGCATGTAACTCACTAAAATCTGGTGTCAAATTGCATAGTCAGTGAAGCCAACCACATTCATTTTGATCAAATTTGAAAATAACCCATCCAGAAACTCGCCAATGTTAAAAGCCTGTTTTGTCTTTGTCTGACTGTGTGTCCTACCTGTTCGTTTTTGTTTGTGTTTTGGAGTGTTGTGTATTTGATAATGCTGGGACATCTTTTCATCTCCTACTTGTCCACTCAATTCTCACCCGTAGCTGAAGATGATCCTCAAGTGCTGGACAGGCCAAAATGCTTAGCTGCATTGGCATCGCTACGACATGCTAAATGGTTTCAGGTTCGGCTCATTTGCTGTATGTTTTAAGAGGAATTGTCACATTCTCTTGCATGTATTGCTGTGTTTCTGCTGTTGGAAATACATCTGCTACACAAGAGGGGACTGCTAAGAAAAGTCTAACAGCCTTCGTGTGGCTAAAATAATGAATAAGATTTTTGATGGGTAAAAATAAGGCTTCCACCAGAAATAAACATAAACAGAAGGTTTCCCTTTTTAAAGAGAAGTGTTTTTTTTGTTTGAATGGCACTTGCATTGCTCACGTTGTCCAAGGAATGGTACTCCTTTATAGAGGACTCTTTGCCAAAAGAGAGCAACATTGACACAAAACTGAAATAACCATTTTTCTATGACCATATTTCAGCAACAAGTAGTCCATTGATTGTCATGATCAGATTTGTTTCCAACAAGAGTGCTTCATATTATTGGTTAATTGAGCAGTTTATTCTTATTTTTGATTGTGTTGTAATTTAATGTTTTGAGCAGTTTGACAGTTGTTGCCCTGCCCAGGTATGTATGTACTGTATCATGAACAAGCATGTGACACTTCCTCTTTTGGGCGACTCTTGTTTCGCAAGAGACCTGTGGTTTTTCCACAATAACATTCGTACATTTAAAATAATTAATTTGTCTTTGTGTTGTGAAAGAGCATTTCATTTTGCTTGTGAAGTGCTGGTTTGCATTTTAAGTTCAGTGTTGTTTATTTTTACTGATCTTCCAGTGTATAATTTTACTAACCATTTATGTCATGATAACTAAACAGGCTCTTTTGTTATTTGGGAGCTTAAGCAAGAGCGTTTTTGAGACGCGGACGGCAACCGGAAGTGAGCTGTTTTCCCTTTTAACTTGTCTTCACACAACCACATTTATATTGCGAAGTGTCTTCTGCCCTTGGCATGTGGAATATTCACTTGTGGTTGCTTTCAGCCTCTCAAGGACGTCTCCAGCTTAAGCTCCCTATTGTGACCTAAATTGCAGTGCCTGCCATTGTGTTCTATTGTGTGGAGGACCAACACTTGAGTCCAGAAATGCATGCACATTATTTTTCGATGAAGCTCTCGAGGTTTATTGTTAGGTCTCAATGTCTATGTACAATTTAGGCTTGGGAATATGGGTGATTAGTATATACTAAAATAGTGGATAGCGTTGAACGCGGGCGCTGATTGGCTCGTCAAACTCCGAATATCCTGTGCTATTTACCTCCAAGCAACTCGGGAAAAAATGGCGTTCCGATTTGCATCCGTGACAAGTGAAGAAAACATCCAAATTAATTTTTTGTGCAGTATATTATCTCACTGTTTTAGTATATACTAAAACAACTATTCACCTCAGTGTCGGTGGCTAGCGTTGGATATTTACCGAGCCGCGAAGCGGCGAGGTAAAATCCACCGCTAGCCACCTCCACTTCGGTGAATAGTTGTTAATTACCTGGTGGCCTAAGGCTGGGTGATGTGTACCCTGGGGGTTGAATGTACGGGCAATTTCATGTTTTTTATCTTGTCTTCTGGACACAAGTGTTATTAAGGGAGGGGGTAGGGGGGTGGTCAGGATACTGTGATCTATTTCAGGTTGAGTTTACATCACACAATGCCGCTTCTGAAAATGTGAGAGAAATCATGCACTTATCCCTCTGCTTATTGGTCGAAGGGATCACGTTAAATATTTACTTTTATTACATAAACACCATTGAAATACCAAGTGAGCTTTCGCGCGAAAACATGATATCTTCACACGTGAAGATAACATGTTATTTTCACACGTGAAAAGATCCCTGTTGCTGTGGTTACATATGAAAATCGCGCCTTTCGATGTCTTTCGTGAAATTATTTGGTATTTCAATTCATTGGTGTTTATGTAATAAATAAAATGTTAAATGGCCGCTTGAAGATACGAAATTTCTCTTCTCGTTGTGAAAAATATTTCACTCCGCGCGGCCATGTAATATCCTCTGTATGTTGTTCACCATTTTTCTCCATTTTCTTCTTTGTTTGTGCTGACTCTGTTTTGCTATCCTTAGGCAAAGGCCAACGGTTTGCAGTCCTGTGTCATTATTATACGCGTCATGCGTGATCTTTGTCAGAGAATTCCAGCCTTTGCCCCACTGAATAACTGGGTGAGCACTCAAGTCTTTGTACACTTAATGGGGCACTATTACAGCTGATGAAATGATTTATTGTCAAAATTTGACCGGGCACCGGTGGTTCAGTTTGTTGAGCACCGTGCTATCACGTGGGAGGTCGTGAGTTGAACTGCGGCCGGACCAACACTCAGGGTCGTCGCATGCGTTTTTTGGGGCAAGAAAAGAGTCCGTTTATCATGCACGTCAGTGCACGACCATGTATGTCAGTTAACTCCACCTGCTTCTTATATTTAGTCTGTGTGCAAAATGTGTGTGATGTTAATTGTTTTATGTTCTCAAGCAAAACTTTGCCCTAATTTTTATTTAAAGGGGCCGTTGTCGATTTGGAATTATTTTTGTTTCCATTTTTCTATGTATCTTTTTTTTTTTTTCAAAAGCACTTGTCAAAACAACTTGTACTGAAGTGGTCCCTCATTGCATCGATTCATACTGGCAGTATATCCGGCTTACAAGCCCTAGGTTTGCTTAACGTCGCAAACGGCTTGGTATTGTTACATTCCTAAAGGGGATTTGTACCTGTACTGTAGGGTCTTCTAAAGTGAATTTGATCGTGTTCAATTGGATATAAAGGGCCTAAGTGATGAACAGCTTTTTGCCTGACCTTTGGTGGAGGGAAAAATCTGATTTAATGAGACTGATAGGCCTTGTGCACAAATGATTTTAAAATCTTTCTTGTGTTGTACCCATTTTTCAGCTGGAGGGATTATTGCTGAACCTTTTTTTTCCTGTTTCTCGTAGGCCCTGGAGTTGCTGGTGGAGAAGGCCGTGAGTAGCAGCCAACAGCCACTAGGACCTGGTGAAGCTTTCCGTCGTGTGTTGGAATGTATCTCCACTGGCCTTCTTTTGGAAGGTAACATTTTGTTGGGGTTTTTTTCATAGAGTGTCAAAAAGGGGCTTGGAAAAAAAATACAAATTTAGCCTGAGATTTCCTTTTGAAGAAATTGCTCTTCATGTTTAAGTGAGTTTAACGGTTTACTGTGGGTCCTTTCTAAAAGAAATTGCACAAGAAAAACTTTATTCTTGATGTACGAGGTTGTATGGATCGTCCAAGTTTATTTTATTGGTTAAACGAGTGCAAAGAGCAGCGCTGTCTGGGGTGCAGGGATGGCGCAGTGGTGAGAGCAATCGCCTCCCACCAATGTGGCCCGGGTTCGATTCCCTGACTCGGCTTCATATGTGGGTTGAGTTTGTTGGTTCTCTACTCTGCACCGAGAGGTTTTCTCCGGGTACCCCGGTTTCCCCTCTCCTCAAAAACCGACATTTGACTTGATTTACTTTCATTGTTCATTTCAGTTTACAGTGTCCCCAATTAGCGCTCCAGCGCTAGAAGGACTAGACACTTACATAAAGTTCCTTTCCTTTCCTTTCCTTTGTAATTTTTACACCATTTCAACCAAATTCCCCGTTATCCACAGCAGTGGTAAAAGATCGTCAATTTGGGAGATTGTATTATTTGTTTGTTTAATTTTGTTTCCATGCAAGTCCTGTTTTTAGTTGGGTGTAGTTTCAAGCAAATGAACTGTTGTTTGTTGCGTTCTTGACACAGGAGGCCCAGGGGTGTGTGATCCTTGCGAGAAGGATACTATAGATGCCTTGGGAGAGGTTTCCATGCAGGAGAGAGAAGATCTCACAGCTTCAGCGCAGGTTCGTCAGCGTTACTGTCCATAACTCTTTGCAGAGGTTTTTAGCTTGTGGTATCGGCAAGTTTGTCTTTTTACAAGTTTTGCTGTATTTTGACGGGCCCGAAAGACGTGTTAAAAGTTCAAATCATCGATTTATTATCCACTTGTTACAAATAATTCATGGAAAGAAACATTGTTTGGGGAAGTGTGGAAAGTTTTTGCGTGGCGCTCGCGAGTAAACTTGTTCGAATCTGTGTGAACGTATATTAAACTAACAGTGCAAATAACCTTTTGTTTAATTTGGGGGAAGATTTGTTCTCGATTCGTGCCTTTTTGTTCTATAACGTACGGGTGTTTTAAAGAATTCATTACGTTTTGGAATGTAAAAACTACCAAAAATCAACAGCAAGCTAAGACGTTAATTTAATTTTTTCAGTGAGTGCTTGCCTTGGCAGTACTGTAAATTAAGCCTGGCTTGTGCAACTTCCTGAAAGGGGTGTAGGTGGGCCTGTGACGGGGGATTTTATAGGTAAAAAAGTGTTTGGAAATGAGCAAGAATAGTGTTCGGGATCTTAAATGTGCACAAAACATCATGCAGATTCGAATTCAATTTAAAATTTGCAACAAAATACTGTGGGAACAAAGTGCATCTTCGCATGTCAATATTAGTTTGTTGTCTAGTTCATAGCGGTGAAACCCTCTTGCTTTTAAGGTCGTCAGTAGAACTAGAAGGTAGCAACTGTAATGTTCCACATTTTTCCCTTAAGGCCTTCGCAGACGAGGAAACATTGTCGCGGAAACATTTGTTGCGCGAAGCAACATTTGCTTCCCGAGACGCCAAAAAATTAATGTCCTGAATTTCGTCATAAACTTTTTGCTTCCTCAGCTGGTGGCTCCTCGTTTGCGCGCGTGGGAAACATGGGAAAGGTTTCCTCATGTGCGGGGGCCTCAAGTCCCAGCGAGGACTTAAAGTATTGGTGAAATGCCCCGTTAAGCGCTGTCCACCTCTACACGTGTGATTCGGGTTCGATTTCTTGAATCCTTGTTACTCACGCTTTGAGTGTTTTTTTGGTTTCTCGGCTCTTCTCTTAAAGACTGCTTTCTCTTGGTACTCTAATTTCAGCGAACATTTCGCAATTTTCAATTCGACCTGGGCCGCATGGATACCTCTGATTGAGTTCGCGTGAGCTTCGTTGGTATACAAATTTCATATACCGGGGTCTATTAGTTATTATTAAAAACTGGATCATTGGATAATGCAATTCGAGAGTTTTGATTGGCTAAGCCATCATGTGTTATGAGCCATTATACCATGATCTACAAACACGGCAAGCATACGCGTGATTTTTTGGGCCTTACTATTTTTATTGTAGTCTAGTTTTCTATATTTTGGGGGCGTTTTAATAAAACAATTATTCCACTCGCGCTTGTTGGATATGAGATGATTATAGCCAACTCGGCGCTACGCGCCTCGTTGGCTATCTATCATCTCATATCCAACGCGCGCTCATGGAATAATTGTTAACCATTATTTCAATAGGGTGAATCCACCGTTTCGACAATTCAGTCTTGGCAGTATGGCATTCCAAAACCCAAGTTTAAAGGCCAAGCTCAGAGCATCCGAACTAGTAATCAGAATTGGGTCGTAGGTTCGTGTGGTGAAATATAGCACTCGGATTTTTTCCGAGTATTCCCGAATCACCATAGAAAATGTAATTTCTTTAATGACTTTCATTTTTGTGACACGTTGTTTACTTAATTCTTTAATCAGCACGCGCTACGTCTCACTGCGTTCAGACAGCTACACAAAGTCCTTGGCATCGACCCCTTACCAGCAGGACCAAAGTTTCGACGCAACCGAGGTGGAAGGACGTTCAAGAGAAGACGCGAAGACAGCGGACAGGGAGAAGAGGGAGCGAAGAAGGAGAAAAAGGAAGGCGAGGGGGAGAGCGTAGCGGAGTCGATGGAGGTGTCCTCTGGGGGTGGTGCTGAGGCCAAAACGGACGCTTGAGTACCTTCGTTGGATCATGTGCTGGAAAGGGCATATTATTAACCTAGACTGAAAAACTGCCAAACTTAAAGCTGTCGTCATAAATTTGCCGTCAAACTTGGCAAGCATTTTATCGTTATTTTAACTTATGTTCTTGTAAAGAATCTTGAAATAGTTAATAATTCTTTTCATTTTGTAGCTTGTTATTAGTTTTGAAGTTTCATAGTTGATTGGAATCTTGAAAGTTACTTCAGTAGATATCATTTTCTCTTATTGTACCGATTAATGATGATACATGGTTCAATAAACGTGGAAATAGTTCAAAGATCTGTCTTTTATTTTTGTGTGAATGTTTTTTGGCATCGCGGGTACTGATCTTATGTAGTCGTACATCAAAGTTACCTTTGCCATAAAGGTCTCTTGTTTAACGCAGGAGTGATTGTCATCGAACTGAAACGTCTGATCTACCTTTGGTTCGGAACTTCTGTTCAACGTAATTCATACCTGAAAACAATTTGAACGCAAAGATGACAAAGTACCCTCTTTTCTTTTCAGTTTGGCTTTCAGTCAAGCCAATTCTTGACATTCCTATTTCCCTTAAGACAAAGTCACCATGTTGCCTTTCCTCTGGAGGTAGAACGTCGTTCCAAAGATTGGGGCTTCAAGAACACTGCCTGTGGTCTTAATGATAGACCAAGGGCTCATTTGCTCAACGCTTAGTCACTGTATCACTGTATTGACGGTCGAAGATATCTTCCAAGTGTTAAAACATGTTTCGAGGATCAACAAACGCCAAGAGGAGCCATTTTACTACTTTTTTGTAACAGTCATTAACAACGTTTAGTCCACTGAAATGGCGAGAAGCAGATGCCACACCCAGAAATGGCGCGGAAAAGTGTCATCTGCTGAAAACAGCGGTAACCGTATAAATGAAAACGTTTTTGAAAGTTAAGGTTCACATTTTCCATGCCTCGCTAGCTTGCAAGTTTGGTCCATAAATGTCTTCAAGTAAAATATGTAATATTCCCTGAAAAGGTTGGAAAACATGTTGCGAGCCGTGGAGCTGATGAGCCAACTGAGTAGAGCAAGATTCTAGGCTTGTATAGATTGTACTCTGCGAGTTTTCAGCGACATTTTGTATTGTGAGCAACTAGTACAGTAGACTCTATTGGTAGTGATTAAAGCCGTTAACATATTTTGTACGAAAATGTCACATCACTGCGTCCTATCACTATTGTTGATTGTTGTAAAGGCAGATCTTCTGGGCAAACCATCAAGAAGGGAGAATATATAGTCATGAGCGTTTATTGGTTTCTGGCACAATATGAATTCTCAAAATATGGCACGCGCAATGCACCTCTACAGAAAAAAATAACGATGTGCCTCGACATGGCCAACGAAACATTCCTTTTCGCCGCTATCGTATGTATTTCGCGCTTTGGGTTGTAAAATATAGAGCGTTTTCACTCACGTGACCAGCAGGCACATTGGATTACTGAAACAAAAGAAAGTATTTGTATAAAAATAGAGTTCAATTCCCGGAGGACTAGTTTGGAACACCATCATGGCCTCCATTCCTTTGTTTTGGAACAACAACATGGCCGCGTGACGTCATGTGAAAACACTCTATAGGAGAAGCATTTCTTTACCCTTTTATGGCCTTTTTTTAAGGAAGAGATACCGGATAGAAGCGTTCATGAGAGAATTTGAATTTTTGCTGGACCAAAATTCAACAGTAAATAATACTGTCTCTTTGACAGAGTTTGTATCACACTTTAAATACTGAGTGCTTCCTGCAGCAAATATGTCCAGCTACAATTTTACTTCCCCGTGGCCGCGCCATTTTGTATAAGAGGAAGCAAATGCAAAATGCATATGCACTTGCACGTTTATGTGGAGGCAGTGTGGCCGAGTGGTTAGGGCGCTTGCCTTGAGATCCGGAGATCCCGGGTTCAAGACCCGCTCTGACCACTCTTTGAATTTGTTCCTGGTAGTCCCTGGTTCAACTTCCCAGCTGCACTTGTAAATAGCCAACTGGTTTGCCTCCGGCCAGTTGGGATTCTTAACAGTTGAAGTTGTTGTGTTCTATTGTTTCGTTGATTGTGTTTCATTGGCCCTGAAAAGCCCCTATGGGGAGCGGTCAATTAAGTATGTATGTATGTAAAAGGAAAGAAAGACGAGGACGTTGATTCGAGCGAGACGCTTCTAAGCAACAATTTTTCGCGTGTCATTGATCAATGAAAAGGAACGATGTTGTTCGGTAATGAATGAGATGTGAATATCAAAATTCTTAATTGTATCATAATTTATTTTGAAATATCACAACATTTTCAGTACTAGTCACAGAGAACTTTACTCTTGTCTTCCTAGTCTTTTCGGGGAAAAAGACCAGGAAAAAGACTGACGTTAGCGCTTTGCGATGAACGGACAGTCTCTACAGCAGAGCCAATCTCGTCCTCAGTGCCCTCCGTTTTGTTGGTCACGCAGTACGACGTGACCAAAAGAAACGGAGGGCTCTCAAGACGAGATTCCCTCTCCCGTCCTTATTATTATTATTATTATTATTATTATTATTATTATTATTATCATTATCATTATCATTATCATTATCATTATCATTATCATTATTATTATTATTATTAAGAAGAACGAAGGAAATTTTCGCGAGAGTTGCGCATGGGCAGCAGTTTGATAAACAGACACACCAGTGCTCTTCCTTCACCTATCCTGTGCAACCATCAAAATCTCGTCTTTGGTGATGAGGAGTGCAATTGGCTCAACACTGGTCAGTTTGCCATGTTGTCGTTTTTTTTTCCAATTTTATATACTTTACGTGTCATTTATGACGAGAGCTATCCAAAGGCCACGACCTTTTAATAAGCCGTCGGACTTCCTTACGAAATTTTTCACTGCGTATGCCGTAAATAAACGGATTCAATACGGCATTCAAGTAGTAAATCGAGTTAATCCATGGTTGTACTTTAGGAAATTGAACATCTGCTGGTCGAACTACAGCATAAAAGACCACCGATGGGACCCAGCATACCATGTAGACACCCAAAACGATGGCCATTGTCTTCGCTGATTTTCGCTCCCAGGGGAGCGGTGATGACCGCTGTAGGTCTGGATGAAGGGCATGCAAAGTGGCAATTTTTCTCTCGTGCTTCAAAGCAACGGAAAAAATATAAATGTAAAGAGAGAACGTTAAAAGAACCAGAAATAAACAAAGGATATTCGTAATAACCGCAAAATTTAACCCAAAGAAAACGCCCGTAATGAGAATTCCTGAAATCCACGTCGCTGCCACACAGATCTTTGCTCGCGTCCTTGTGAAGAAAGAGCGGTAACGGAAAGGAAAAGCAATGGCGGTGAATCTTTCCACTGCGATTACAAACAAGCTAACTGCAGCAGCCGTGACCACATACTGCACAAGAATACGATGAAAGAGAATGAACCAGTGGGAAACATGGCAGTAGCCCATTCTGTCGCAAACATGGCGGCTTATATCACCAGGAATTACAATTGTAGAAGTCAACAGATCGACTGTTGCCAGATTTGCGATTAAAATGTTTGAGACGGTCGAGAATCGAATCTGTACAAATATGACTGTTAATACGAGGAGATTTCCAAGTGTCCCTGTAATTGCTATTGTCCCATCGATGACCGTGATTGACACTCCAGTTAGTAAGCTCGGTGTATAATGAATGCCCGAAACTTCCGTAGACGAGACTGTATCATTTGAAGACATCCTGCCGTCATATCACTTTTCGTTGAAAGATCTAAAGGTAGAAATAAAAAAAAAGAATATTGGACAGAAGAATAAAGCGCTTTGTCACGCGTCATGTGAAATCGGATTGTTTTCTCTTGATTGACAGCTCCGTTCAACCGTGTTTAATAACAAAACACTTCAAAACCGTAAGAGTATAAGAGTTTTATGGTATTTTTAAAAGTAGCGTCTTAATATTTCCGAGTTTGGTTCGTTATAAAACAGGGAGGCATTCCCCAGGTTTTTGTAATAGGCCACTTGCACTAAGAGGTCACGTGACCAATGCTTCCCTTAAACAGTGTGTTGTAATCTTGCGGTTGCCAAAAATTGACAGAACACATAAAAATTATCTTACACGCGAAATTTGAGAGGAAACGCATTTAAGGGAAATATTTTATGGTACTTTGATTTTTCAACAAAGACTTAAGTAGCATGATTTGTCTTGGCCGCCATGTTGGAGGGCATACTCTTGCCCTCCAACATGGCGGCCAAAACTACTTTTTGCTTATGTCTTGTTAAATGTTTGATAGTTGAGTTCAGATGTGCCATAAACGTTACCACATCATCTTTTCAACATTTTCCTTGAAGTTCAAGTGCAAAATTTGTGTCAGAAAGCGGTAATTCACAATTTTTAAAAAATCAAGTTTTGGTCACGTGACCAGCTACGGACTTTCTCATTTTAAGCAAATGGTGCGGGTTTGAAAAACCAAATCACTATTATTTTGTTTAAGAGATGACCCACTAAAGTGTTTCGAAGGCAAAATCATGTAACTTTCATTTTCATAAAAACGATGTCACATGACCTCTTAGTGCAAGTGGCCTATTACAGGATTTCCGCCATTGTAACAAATTCGCTATTTTCACATTCCCCATAATACACTTGGGACGCTGCATATTCCCAAGAGCATTTGAAAACAATGATTTATGCAAAATTTGTGGAGCAAACAAAGTGTACCGCGGGGAATGTAAAAATAGCGAATAAAGAAATTAATTTCTAAAGCAACCAACTTATCAGCGGTCGTGACACAATATAACACGTTCAAACGTTTCCGGAAAGTTAAAGATAAGGGGCTTGTTTTCAAATGCTTTCAGAACCTCTCAGTTGGAAGCGTCCATCTTTTATGGTCAGGCCCAACGGTTAGGTTGCTGACCAGCGGTTTTCGTTAAAATAATGGTTTGCTGGGGGTGCTCAGTCACGCGGGCTCAGAAAACCTGGTTGTGTCATTGTTATTTAAGGTTTTTCCAACCGGTTACGCACGTTTGACGTCAAAGAAAGAGAAAACAAATTGAGAGGCAAGTCATTTGATTGGATGAACGTTTCCGTGTGTTTGTTTGGGGCTAAATGTCGTGCATATTCCAGGGAGCTATCAGTTGACGCACAAATCTCAAAAATCTCTACAAACTTTTGAAACTGAAAGTAGGAGTAATACAAAATCACTGCCAAATTCAATAGCTTCAAAATACGCAGACGAAGTCGATTGTTTTCTCTACTTTTTTCAAGAGTGCTCTGTCCGCTTCCCAAGTGATTTACAACGTAAATTTCCTCACGCATTCGGCTAAAATTTTCGTTTATTTTCCAAGTCCGACGAGTGGCGTCAACCGTGCATCCCTCAAGCGCGCTTCTTTGGCCAATCAAAGCGCGAGTTATATCGAAACCTTATTGTAATGAACAATAGAATATACGTTAAATCGTCGAATCTTTGGTAAGTCCTGATTGATCACTTTTTATTTTACAGTATATTAAATTATCAATCCAGCGAAGATTCATCTCCTCAAGTAGATTAAGGACTGGGTCATCTAATCCGTAGTCAAAATTAAAAGTGAAGGGGTGCTCAATCTTGAAAATGGTTCACACAGTTTGGACAAAACTTGGTGACAGGTTACATTCCCACTTATCAGATAACTTAAGATTTTTATTTTACTTGAAATGTCACGTGACCAAATAACAGACCACTTCCGGTTTAATTTTGAAAGCTTCTGCAGACAGGGAAAACGTTGCTTTACCAACGTTTTGTTTTGTAGTTTTACTACCTACTCAAGAACCGTAGCCAATGTAATTCGAACGGTTGTCAAACCGTGCTGAAAGTCTTTTTAATTATTATGTATAGTCACAGTTCTTTGGTCACGTGACTTGGACATGCATTCCAATTACATTGGGTATGGTACTTGGGTAAGTAGTAAGACCATGCAATAAACTGTTCATAAAGTAGCGACCTTCCCTGTCTGCAGAAAACTTAAAACCTAAACCGGAAGTGGCCTGTTAATTGGTCACGTCATTGGGTGCCATGGCAACAACACTAATAACTAAACTTACTTTAGGCAGTCGTTTACCATAACTGAGCTAGAAGCCTTTTGCACGCATGGTTCTCCAGATAGACTACCCCTGGAAGTTTTACACAAATTAACAACTGGCCCACTCCTTCATATACCTGAGTCGACCTGTTTATAACATTTTGAACGTGACTCAATGTGTAAGCAATCAAAAAACGATTTGCAGGTACAGTGCACGTATTCAATTCACTAAATTAGCGACCAATCAGGCAAAACTGAAACTTCCTCCACATGTCTCACAAGTTGTTTTCACGTTACAAGGAAGGCGTTATGAGTATTTCAAAATAAGTAACAACGTGTCTTCCAGAAGAAATGGAATATGATTGTATCAAAAATCATTAAAATCTCAAAACCACTAGAAATTAAAACAAAATTAAGTATTCAGAACGGTTCATCGAGAATTGTTGCAATACAATCGAGTATATAGGGGCTAACCGAGGATGCGATAAAAAGCAAGAAATATCGCAACTGGCAAAGCGGGGAACAGCTTTAAGAATTGCTGTCGAAAACGTGGGCTAAGATGAAAACAAACTATAGTTCTTTGGAAAGTTTAGCACGTGCATCGACGAATGTTAGTAGAGTCACCACTAATTTTGGTATAGTAAGGGGAAAAAAATCAAATTCGCAATAAACCAGAAAAAAAAAATCATTCTTACTTCTGTGAGCAAGAGCGGAGAGGAAACCGACTTTGGATTTATCTGAATGTTCTTCGGTTTTGTTTAGGAAATCAGGGGTAATTCATTTGTACTTTTTTGCTTCAGTATTGCACATGGCTCGGGCTGCTCAAATTTCCCTTCGGAGAGAATAAATATCATTATATAAAAAACTTATATTGGAATTGCGGGTAAGAAACGATTTTTCTGGGCGAATAACGAATCCGATAAATCACTTCATATCTCCAGTTCCAATATGGGTCGTTCATTTACGAGCTATATCAAATCTTACTCAACTTTACTTTACTTAAGGGATATCGAACAAACGCACCAGCTTATAGCAACGTGCAGCGAGTAATTTTGCGCTCCTCCACAACTAACTAAGTGGTTTGATTAAATAGGATGATCTCTTCCTTATAGAAAACTGAAATCGTAGAATATTAATGGCCTTGTGCAGGGGTTTTTCGGGGGATACAACGAACTAATAGAAACGAAATAGACGTTGAAGTTTGCGTGTGTAGCAGAAACGAAAACAAAACTCGCGAAGGAGACAGGAAGTTGGTTATTTACAGTGCGTATAAAATAGAAGTTGCTGGAACTCGACCACCAAAGATACGTTGTTCAATAAACTTTGAACCCCGAGCGATGGAAATTTGTTCGCAGTTAGTTGAGCAACTTACGCAGAGCAAAGAAAGTCCGAAAAATATCCAGACTTAACGGGATATGAACACGTACACGCATTGCGAGTATGTCAGTGTTGGCGAGTCGAAACTTGATTGCAACGTACGACGAATACATAGCGACAGTCACGTTGCGAACCGTTTAGATAACGACCGAATACTGCAAATACAATGTTCTTCGCGAAATTCCCAAAACTCACTTTAGGAGTTATTTCCTAGCAATCTTTAACATATTTCGGCTTTCTTCAAGTTTAAACTAGAAATAAAATAAGAGTCGTTTTGTTATACCGTGTGATAACATACACTGACGTATTGGAAAAGCAAAAATCCAGCAAGGGGAGTATATCACTATATGATGAAGATGTTTACTCGATATTGTGATTTCAACAAAAGCTGAAATGTTCCTCGATAAATTCCAAAAAACATTTTAGAGTTATTTTCTAAAAATCTTAAGCAAATTTTGCTCCCTTTTTAATTTTAAGTTTGAACTTGTTCCAAAATAAACAAAAAAATCGTAGAGTTGTAATAACATGTAATAACATAGATTGGCATATTGGAAGGAAAGCAATGCGCTCTCGTCTTTGCCAGCAATGTGGAAATAGCTCTCCAGACCTAACAACTCGACTTACCTTTGGAACAAACATTCACATCCAAAAGCAATACCTAGAGTACCGGTTCGTTGTCTACTGTATTAAACGCTTCTATTTCACGTTTTCACTTTCTTGGCGTTCCATGAAAAACTGCACGGAATATCAACACGAACTTTTCATGACAAATACACGGATATCGTTGCTCTACGGATCAATGATTTACCACTGCTGATATTCTCCTTTCGTTTGCAAAGTGGTTAACAACTCTACTTTGATGGCTATTTCTGTTGCAATATATTCGGCTTTCTTTGCGCTGTCGGAAACAGCGAGCAGCGTTGACCGCGGTCTTTGTCGGGCACGCCTCAAAAACAAACATGAAAAAAAAAAAATTCTTCAAACGATAGTTATTGTTATTTCAAACTTTAGAATTATTCAAAACACTTGACTGAGGTTGACTGGGTCGATATTTGTCTCTACGCCCAAAAAGTAGGCTTTCTTCACGTTCTCCTACAAACTTTTCAAAACGCGGTTAACTCAGTTTTGAAGAACACGAGTATGGTTTTTGCTGAGCAAATTGCAACGTTATTTTGGTGTCTTTAACAAAGCTGGGAAATCTTATTTATAGCCAGGCCATTGAGGTGACCATCGCCTATTTAAGTCCTGAATTGAATGAAATCACATGACCAATGGTTTTCAAATATATTCAAAACAATTAGAGTACAATGGAGTTTCTCTTGAAAGGTCATACTTCGCCTTCGATCTGGTTTCCCGTGTTAAAAATAAGATACATGTGAAATGGTTATGTGGTTTCTGAAATACAACTAAATTTTTCTACTCTCCATCCACGCTTCCTTGAGTTATCGCTCGTTTCCTTACAAACCACGCGGAAACCAGTTGAATTTCTTTTCTCAGTTTCAATCATATTTCTATTTGTGAAAATATTGAAGGGCCGCAGCCAGGATGAAACATGGTTAAAATTTAAAAACGATCTCTGGCTAAAATGATTAAAAACTACGAGCTTTCGACTGCCCGAACTGCAGTCTTCGACGGGTAAAATGAATGATAAGAAATCATTTTGCATGTACGTTTTTATTTAAATTTTCTCATCGATTTCTTATCATTCATTTTACCCGTCGAAGACTGCAGTTCGGGCAGTCGAAAGCTCGTAGTTTTTAATCATTTTAGCCAGAGATCGTTTTTAAATTTTAACCATATTTCTATTCTTCGTCTTGGTATGCCCTTTGTTGAGTTGTGTGTTCAGTTATCTTGACGTTCTAAGCGTCTCCTGGCTTTTAAAACATACCGTCCTTAACTGAAACATCGCACTATTTCTTCAAAGTTCTTTGCTTCTCCGCGTGTTCAACGGTCTTTTCTTCGACGTAAAGTCCTTTCCTTCGCCGCACGCTGTTCATGTATTTTCGCGCCTGGTTCTCAGAGTCTGCTTTCTCGCCAAAGTGTGTGTATTCCTCCTCCGTTGTGGGAACCCAGAAAGGGTCAATATCAACAACCTAAAGAAATTATGTCAAGTACCAGTCAATATCAGCAAATTTAAGCGGGAACAAGTCAACTGGGGTAAGTTATTATAATAATCAACCTTTATTTTCACACGATAATGTTTAAAGCCAGAAGCTCATGTCCTCGAAGCGTTTAACTCTGGTTCAAAGCTTAGGGTTTCTCAGTTTAAAAATTTCCTTATTTGGATGTAACGTAGCTAGTGCATTTTCCCCAGCTTTCTTCCAAGGAAAAGAAACTTAGGTTGTTTACCATTTACAAGCAGAAACCGGTTGGTACTAGGTTTGTTCAAATGGTAAGCAAAAACTCCCGAATGGGAAATTTAGTTGGGATCGGCGTGTACCATTGACAAAATCCGTTCAAGGTTACCGAGAGAGTTTGGAGGGAGGCAAAATCACGGGTGAATGCAAATGGTAAACACGTTTTCCGTTTGGGAATTTTGGACTACCTTTCAAGAAATCCCGTTTTCTCCGGAAATTTTCCGTTTGGGAAAACCAAAATAGGCTTACCATTTAGATTCCAGCCGAAATTTCCGGATTTTTGTGGTAAATGGTAAACAACCTTAGTAAACTCAGTAAGAAAACAAACTTCAAAGGGGTGAGTGTTCCAAGACGTTTGCCACTGATTGTAGTTGAAGTCAAGCGGAAGGTTCATGCAACTGCCACAAAGATCACAGTTGCCGCGTCAAAATCCGAAAAACGAATAAATCTTCTTGGCTTTTTGACGTAGTCACTTGCAAGATACTTGCAAACAGTTTTAGAACTTAATGCAGGGCTCGACAAGATACGCGTAAAATCGTCGCTCTGCACTGTGTTGTCAGCGGTTTAGCAAAACAAAATATGAGCCCGCAATACTTGTGTATAGAGAAACTGCTGAAAATGGCAAATGGCGAATGATCGAAGGAATGGAGTTGTGCCCGTCACATCGCAGCTAAATTACGCTACAATTATGCTATCTTCAGATTGAAAGAAAATTCACGGCGAAAAAAAACAAGTTATTTCTTTATTTATTTTAGCAAAAGTAGCAGCAAAGTTGCAACTGCTAACCCTTTTGTTTCGAAAGAGCGAACTAAAATACGAGTACCCACTAAAAATGGAAGAGATCTTTTTGGGCAGAGCAGAGAGCCAAGAAAATGAACCCCTTATAAGTTGCCGTGTCCAGGAAATTAACACGAGTGACATTCGCGAAAGCGATCCCTCGGTCTTCTGTGCGAACTCTGCTCACTCACAATTGCAAAGCCATGGAAACCTTGAAATTTCTTTAGTGTTAAAGTAAAAACTATGCCAAATGAAGTTTCCTACCTCCCAATGGCTAAACACAAGCTGCGGATTTGCCAGTCCACTGGTGCGCTTTCTAATTTCTTCAGCGAATCCAAAACTCTCTGCAACTGGTAGGACGGCCGTGACGTCAAATACATCAGAGCCTTCCTTCATTTCTTCCTTCAGAACACGTCCCTCTCGCTTTGCAACAACCGCGTACATTCGCCCCAAGACTTCAGCAGTGGCTTGAATTTCACAGGTGTACATAGCTGCCATAAGACGAACTGGTTGAAGCAGAAAGGCGCGCCTGCAACCTTCCTTGACAGCGGACATGAGCTGCCCCGAAAATGGCCCGAACCTGTCGAGTTTCTTGGAAGAGGAATACTTTTCACCAGTATTTGTACAATTTCCATTTCTTGGGTCGTGTTTTGACGACGAATTTCCCTCGTCTACTTCGTCTCGTTCTGCCTTAACCGCGTCTACACAATCAGTATTTTCACTGTCCCTCAAATTGCGTTGACAATCGTTTTTACCCTCGTGCGCAGGTTCCTCGTCTTTAGAACTAGTTGATCCTTCTAATTCTGTGTTACCAGTACAACCAGTCGGCACTGACGATTCGTCATTTTCTACTGAAGTCCACTCCTCTATAACAAAACAGACACCCATCAACGGTTCCTCGCAAAGAGGCCCTGCCAATGTCGCCAATTGGAATCCGCTAACTATACTATTATCATAATCACGGTAACTTGCCTCCGATTGCAAATGGTTTGTACTCCCTGTAGTAAAGAAAGAATAAAAAATTAAAAGAAGATTAGATGAACTTCTACACTTAACGTCTTTTAACGCAATTTCTTTTTGCGTATGGCCAGAAATCCAAGCAAGCAGATGCACAGCCAAATTTGCTAAACGTTTAGGCAAGTGTCAGGGTTAGTGCTACCTTTCTTGAAATAGTCACGTCGCGATTAAAACTACGCGAATTTATATTTTGAGATGACGTTCTCGTTGCCGTCGCCGTTGTTTAAAGGGACACAGTCAGCTTTGAGACCGCGCTGGCCTGGACACTAGTTTTGCTACTTTTGAAAAGAGGTTACCTCAACCCGAAATCAAAATTACGCGTCCTAGACATCGACAAAATCTGTGTCAATCGTGTTTTTTGGTTCATTTGATCTTCGATATTTTACTCAAAACATATTAAAGAAAATTAATGCTCTGCTATAAATTACACTCCACAATAACAATGAAGACGTGCATTTACTTCGATTCAAGATGTTTGAGGATTTGCCGACGGGATGCGCCCGTGTTGTTGTGATATGCAAATTAGATGAGAAATGGTATCTAATGCACATGCGCACCAGCTGACTGTGTCCCTTTAAGTTCCCTATTGTCTGTATTTCGAGACCCGAGTGATGCTGAATCCGCGTGCATCTAATTTGGGGCATTGCTGGACACATCTGGAAGTATACATCCCACTTCGTGACGGTAATTGAGATCGACGTGCATCTAACTGCTTGCTCTTCTGGATAGAAAGTGGAGAGTGTAGCACTTGCATGTATCTATGAAAAGCAAAACTGAGAGGTGACAATCACCGCGCATCTTTCTGGCGTGGCTCAGTTGATTAGGGCGCGGCTTTCGGAGCAAGAGGGGTCCCCGGTTCGATTCTCGATGACTTCAACGTCTGTTTCGACTTTCCTCTGATGAGTGTAGCTATAGCTTTACATAGGACTGATTAGAGTGTAATAAGAAGTGCTAGTTTTGTACCCCATATGAACCATGTGAGCGTTAGCCCTACTAATGGAAATGGGCCCACACAAGGACAGAGAAAAACTCTGACCAGGGTGGGAATTGAACCCACGACCTTCGGGTAAGATCACCGCTGCACTACCGACTGAGCTACAAGTCACGGCAATGAACATGTACAAGTACAAGGAAGGGTTACGTTTTTACTAACGTTGGCCGTGTAGCACTTTATATTTCAACAGACTTAACTGATTAGAGTGTAATGAGAAGGGGCTAGTTTTATACCCGTAAAAGGGAGAACTGACAGAGGGAGGGGGGTTAAGGGCGCACCGTCGGCTTCCATTGATAGCAGTTTCGTAACTGAAGGAACTACCGACGCTACATAAATTGACTTTACTTACTTTACTATTTCATTCTGTGCGGGGTGACGTGCTCCTCTTACATATTTCATTTATCAAACCTCAAAAGTTCCTTCTGCAGACTGCAGCAGCTTGCCATGTAACAAAATGGGGCACAAATATACAAATATAAGTCCTTACACCTTCGCATCGTCAACATCATTATTACCATCGATCATCTGTTCATAACAGTTTTGATTCTTCCCACCCAATTTTTAGTTCCGCTGAAAACAACGAAGACCGTGTACTTTACCTGCTATCCCCAAATTTTGCCACACAGAGGCTCGTCTATATCCCGGAATCCTGTTCAACAGCACATTGCTTCCAATCCTACGCGGGCCGAACGACCAGATATCATCCGCCGCTCCATGCCACACGCTTCCCGCCTCTTTAAAAGCGGTACATAGATCTTGATAAAAAAATTTCAACGCTTCCCTCGTTGACGCCTTTACTTCAGAAGCCAACTGTTTCCTTTCAGCGACGCTTGAGGCGGACGACACCGTTACCAAAACTTTGATCAAATCGCTTTTGTTTTCGAGTAACCCTGCCACTTCCGCCGGAAGCGGAGTAGCTCTCATGTGCAAAGTACACAGTCTGTTTGCTGTTTTGATTTCAATGAGACCTTTCTCTTTGTCAAGGACATTTTTGTTCCCGTCCCTTCCCTCCTCCGTGTCGATCTGTTTGGCTTGCACTGAGCTTGTTTCGCCGACAATGGCCTCGTTGACCCTGTCCACCGTAGGAGGACGTACGATAGTTTCTCTGAATGGAACAATAGGTGCTGATACATTCAACTTGATACCGGCGAAGCGCTGCTCCAAATCGTCAATGCAGCGCTGCAGATGGACTTCGCCTGCACCAACAATCACGTGTTCACCTAAAAGGAATGGGAATTCGTAAAATGAAAATTAACCGGTGACTCGAACTCCTTGCCTTGGTATGTTATGACTTCCACCCATTTTCCTTTCGTTTACTTTCCTTGAAAACATCATTCCTCAACCATCTAAGCTCAAATGTTATTTAAACTTCCTTGTGGGTAGTGTCTCTTGCGAGTAGCGCATTTTTGTTTTGTTGTGTGGAAGGTACAACCATCCTGCCATCCATGGTTTTGGTTAGCAAACTGTCATTAAACTTAAGATTAAAACCG
>OX421448.1:59289968-59327468 GCA_949126865.1 Montipora capitata
AGGAGAAAAAAGCTTTAATGAGCAAGAAGTCCCTCCTCGATTACACACTTGCCTAGAGCACTTCCAATATCTTTTAATTTTTCGCTGAGCTATTCCCACAATCTGAACGCCAGGAAGAACCCATTCGGCGTTTTTCCTTTTTTTTTTTACCCACGCGTGGTGAACACATTGTACTCTCAATTTGCCCCTGTATGTAAAACAATACGAATATCAAAAAGTTTTCACGTCCACCCAGGTAATCCAACAATATCACAGTCGTACTTGCCTCCTTAAAGTCTCTAAAATTCAGCTTGATAGTGAAGCTTAGAGGTCACAGACAAAAGAAATGAATAAACATGTTAATTCAGTTTCCTTTGTTTGTGTCCTCTAGGCCTCGCTGCCAAGCTGAATTTTAAGATATCGAAAGTGGTCTAATGAAACTTACTTTCTCAGTACAGCATCGTAAACTGCCCAGAGATTCTCCAAAACAAATTGAACAAACAGTGGCTTCTTCGCCTTGGCTTGTGCGCCTTTGAAGATCCTCTTCGATTTGCCGTGCAGATAATAGTCTCCCCAAAGAGTTTTGTTGAGAATACCTTCATTGATGCCAAGCTTACTGGAATACATTTTGGCAAAGTCATTGATGCTGGCAAAAAAGACAAGTAGCCAATCAGTGCATTCGGAGCTTTGGATTTATAAAACAAGTTCATAAAAGCAAATTAGCCAAAGATTTATCCAGAAACGCAAGAAATTAAATGGACGCGGAATTCAATAAGCATCAAAAAGTGTACCCATATGCTTTTCCTTACCCTGAGCTCAGAAGAATGCTAACCTTTAACCTAACCCAGAAGCTCCTAACTTTGAAGCGTTAAACTCTGGTTCAGAGCTAGTTTTTTTTAGTTTAAAAATTACCTTATTTGGATGTAACATAGCTCGTGAATTTTCCCGCGCATGCAGCCTCGATCTTATTTTTGTCCATATTTGGGCACAAAATTGGTGTCCTAAAATCCCTCGCCTTGTTCCAAGGAAAAGAGTTGCAAGTTGCACGATTCAAGGTCATGTGCCTCCGCCTAACCTTATGGTTAGAAATAGGTAGAAAATGCTTTAGACTTAAAGGGACACTTTTGGATATGAAAACTAAGCTTGAATCTTATTACTTGCAGTTTGGCTGCACATTTAACAACTATTATTATACATCAGACTCACTATGAAAAATCTGATTGGTCGAGAGCATTCAATCAATTCACAATAGCTTGTGAACTTGACATGATAAATGTAATATCTGCTGCAGATATTACATTTATTATGTCAAGTTCAATGTCTGCCTGGTTACTAAGCCCCTTGGAGTGTTCTCCTCAGAAACAAAATGACTGAACGCTTCGCTTCTATTTCTGAGGATGAATTATGTGAAAAATGTATAATAAAACAATTATTGAATTCGGTTTTCGCATGATATCATGAATTATCAAAACCTTGTGTCTGTGTTATCTGCCTCAGCCTTCGGCTTCGGCAGATAACACAGACCTTGGTTTTGATAATTCACGATATCATGCTCAACCTCACCCAATAATTGTTTATTAACCAAAGAGGAATTGACTCATGGTGGATATTTAAATATCCACCACAAGCCACCGACTCTGAGGTGAATAGTCGTTTTTAGTATATACTGAAACAGTGTGACAATATAACACAAAAAAGATAAAGATGGGGTGCAGGGATGGCACAGTGGTGAGAGCACTCGCCTTTCACGAATGTGGCAAGGGTTTGATTCTCAGACTTGGCGTCATGTGGGTTGTGCTTGTTGGTTCTCTCCTCTGCACTGAGAGGTTTTTCTTCGGGAACTCCGGTTTTTCCCTCTCCTCAAAAACCAACATTTGATTTGATTTGCGTTGATTGTTACCAATTTCAGTTTACAGTGTCCCCAATTAGTGCTCCAGACTGCATGATACATTAGAGTGAATTTGGATTAAGTGTCGTAAGGGTTAATTTATTGCTTTGGCCAATCACAATTGAAACAGATAATCAAATGAACCAATCACAATGCAAAGAAAACACATGTCGCCAGTGCAAAGTGAAGGAAAACGTGTGACTCTACATGACACTTGCAGAAATATTTATGAAATGTTACTGTGTTTAAAGTAAAAAGCCAATCACACATGAGAAAACTAAACTGCAACCACAACAGCAATTAGTTTGTGGTTTCGTGTCGGTTCTGATTGGTTGCTGCACAAAAAGCAATGTCAATTCAGAGTGTTCACTGTTTTTGAATTCGCACAGTAAATCTCTTACTTGTAATATAAGTTACTTGTCATTTGATCCCTGCATGATTTGGTTTTTGCAATTGCCTGAGTGTCTTTCTTGGCACAAGCGTTTGGACTCTCACCTAAATCCCCAGCCGTCAATGGCGCTGCTAAACACCACATTCCCCAAGTCGGGTGAGAAGTACAGAGAAGAGTCATCAGTTTCTTCGAGCCCTGAGCTCCAGTCGTCAATTGACACTGCTACGTCATCTGTTACAGCTTTTTGGCTGATGTCATTTTCTGGCACAGTTTTCGATGTACTTTTCTCTAGAACATCTGTGGTGAACAGTGCTGCCGTTATGGCATTTACCTTGAAAAATCACAAGTAGAAAAATATTAAGGCATTTTTTTAAAATGTTACACCAGTACTAAAAGAGGCGCTGGCAGTGTAGAGGCTTAGGGCACTGGACATCATATCCGGACATTGCAGGTTCTGACCACTCGCTAGGGTTGCACTGGGTAGCCCCTAATCAACTCCTCGGCTGCACGAGCCTCCCACCAGGGATTCTTAGATGTGTTTATTTGCATCGACTGTTGCATTGGCTCCCCAAAAACTCCCGAGAGGAGATGTAAATTGTGTAATTATTATCATTATCATTGTTATAATAGTCATAATACTGTAAAATATTATTGAGTACCGGGTAAATACTATTAGTGGCATGGTTAAGGTATAGCAGTTCTGTGCAAGCCAAGAGCCAAAAATGGGCAGAAGCTTATCTTTGTTGCCATGAAGCCAGTAAAAGCTAGGACCACATCTACACTTACCAGAAAGGATTCTAGTCACTCCCAAGGGAATATCTGGGAGAAGGTGTACACCTGCCAGGAAACAGGCAGCGGGGAACAACACAGGAGCGACGCCTGGGTTTATAACAATGATCAAGTATTTGCTTCTTCATCTACATCTACATCGAAGTGGTACGGTTTTTTACTTGAGGTATCTTTGCCGTACTTGTTTCTCTTCCTTTGCCGATACAGATAAGTAGCCTAAATCAAACACCACACCACTGCACATCTACCATTGATAAGAAGATAAATAAAAATGCAACTGACAAACAGAATATTTGCCAGGGCTTAAAGTCTTAACACTCACCTTTTCTAAAATCTGCTGCAAATGAAAATGTGCTTCAACAGGAGAGTACTTCAGTTCTGTTATGAGTCGGTCAATCTTGTTCAGTACCAAACATGGTCGAATATTCTCTAGCCAAGCTTGCCGCAACACCACATGGGTCTAAAATGTGACAACAGAAGATGATTCAGCTGTGTATGATTCTCTAGTTAGTCCATGGGATATGCAGAAAAGGAGAGAAAACAAAACTATGTTCTAAACTGCACCACCCAATGACATAATCATTACTTTAAGCAATGGTACATATTTTTTTCATGTAAATAAAATGTAAATGCTTTGTTTATAGTGGAAGTGTACTTGGCTATCAAGCTATGCTCAAAGAATGCATTCCATGTTGATTTTGCCGTTATGTTGCTTCTGTCCAGCACTGTAGTTTACAGGCACCCTACTTTTAATAATTTGAAAATATATGATTAAGAATCCCAAATGGCAGGAGGCAACCAGTTGTCTTTTTATATTTACTATTATTATTATTATTATTATTATTATTATTATTATTATTATTATTATTATTATTATTATTATTATCATTGTTATTGTTTGGAGGCAGTGTCACCCAGTGGTTAGGGCGCTTGCCTTGAGATCGGGAGATCCTGGGTTCAAGACCCGCTCTGACCACTCGCTGAATTTGTTCCTGGTAGTTCCTGGTTCAACTTCCCAGCTGCACTTGTAAATAGCCAACTGGTTTGCCTCCGGCCAGTTGGGATTCTTAACAGTTGTTGTTGTTGTGTTCTGTTGTTTCGTTGATTGTTTCATTGGCCCTGAAAAGCCCCTATGGGGAGCGGTCAATTAAGTATGTATTGTATTGTTAATACTTTGAGGTAGAAGTTAAAAACACTGCAAGCAAAGTCTACTTTCCTTTTTAGCATTCCGTTTTTAGTTTGCCTGTGGTTCAAACCCACAACTAATAATAATAATAATAATAATTAATAATAATAATAATAATAATAATAATAATAATAATAATTATTATTATTATTATTATTACTAGCCAACTTGATTCTTAGCCAGGTAAATAAAAATATTTTGTTTACAACACCTCTAATGAGAGACATTCTACAAAGCAATGTGTTTTGTTGGAAAAAAATTTAAAAATTGCACAGCACCTGTGGACAAACTCCTTCCACAACATCTACAACTACAACTGCACCATCACACAGTCGAACAGCAGTGGAAACCTGTCGGCAAATCAAACAAAAACATTTAACTTGAGAGTACTTACCAGGTACACCATACTTCTTCTGGTAACTAGTTTATTGTACAATGATATAGACCTCTTTCATAATGGCGGACAAATAAAGTATTCTTTTGTTTTAATGCTAATTAAGCCTTTCTAGCCTTGCTAGGATGAATAAATACACAAGAATGTAAATGTGGTTGCCATTTATTAAAGTGGTCTATTGTCACTTGTTCAGAGAGTAAATACCAGTGCATACGCTGTTTGACCCCTTTGTGTGCCTGAATACTTTCCCCCATAAAAAAACATTCTTTCATACACATACTGAACATTAAATAACATGTAGGATGAAAAAACATACGACTTGCCTCACTGGAGAAGTCCACATGACCAGGGGAATCAATAAGGTTAACTATGTATTCTTCTTCATCTACAACAGAAAAAAAAAGAATGGGTGTGAAGAATATTATCAATTTAAGGAAAAAGGCAAAGGGACCATTCCTCCTACAAATCCATATAAATTAAGATTAGAAATTTGGAAAAGGTGGGCATTTTTCAGGAAAAAGGATGATACAGACTCTCGGATCAAACTTACATGTACAATAGGTTGAAGGGCCAACCTTGCTCTCCAGTACTGTTTGAGATACAGCATTGTAAATATCTTCATATGCTCCAGTCTACGCAGGGTCAGATCAAAAGTTGACCCTCATATATATTCTTGTCTATTCATAATATTTTAGGATGCAAGTCAATGCCCTGAAACTATCAAAATTAAACAAACCTTTGGTGAAAAGCAAAGATATTGCACTTGACTTCATTGTAATCCCTCTAAGTTGTTCATCTTCTCGACTATCCATGTATCTCAGCTAAACAAGGAGAAAGGAAAACAAGTACGGATTTGGTACTCACTAGGAAATATGAACCCATTTCAAGTGTCAAGGTCTGAATGGCACTTGTAATAATGTTATTATTAATAAATAATGTGTCAGGCTGTGGTGTTAATCTATGTACCAAGATCACACATGCCTCTTGTAGCTATCAGCAGAGATGTCTTGTACCGGTATGTGCTTTCAGTCCGATCTACAATCATAGACAAAACCATTGGGAAGGTCAGCACTTTTGACGTCTTCTTTGCTTCTCTCCCCACTCCCCTGATTCAATGTTGTGCAAAACTGAATGGTTTTAGTGCGAAATTGTTGTGTTACCTTCCAACATTGAATAGCCGGAGGGGGGGGTGGGGGGGGGGGGGGGGAGAGGCTGTATGAGAGAAGGAGAAACTATTTCTGTTTTACTTTAACAGAAGCAGGTTGAATTACAGCTTTGGTGTGGTTCATTTACATGTACATAACCTTCCCAACTACTTTTGTCTATGATTGTAATTGAGATGCACCATTCCTAATTCTGTCTTAAGACTGTAAGAAAAGGTGATTATCTCAGCCAGTTTGTTCATTTGCTTCACTCTGAATCACCAACTGAAGGAACAAGGAAAACCTTAATGTGAGCTTATTTTGGTTACAATACACCAAGTAAAGTTTAGAGTCTTCCTTACATTTGTATGGAACTTCTCCCACTGAAATATTATGAGTAAAAAGGAAAATTTTAGTGCTCTATTCTCCTACTGCATTCGGGGTCAGCTGAATCCTTTATCTTTTTAGAAGCACATTGGCTGAAAAATCTAAATTTAATAGAAATAAAATACATTGTCAAGCTTTAGAATCTTCTGTCTTTGCAATAAACTTGAACAGAATCATCTTTTATTCATACGTCGTTCTATCCTATATATCTACCAAGGATGGTAGCTTTATTACAAGAAGGACGGGTGGGGGAGGGGGGAGGGTCAAAGAAGATAATAGAGTACATGTTTGTTTGAGAAGCTTTTATATATTAGCTCAAAGTTACTCGACCCGATACAATTGAAAACCAAATTTAATGATATTTATCAAGCTTCATATTTTTTTATTCTTTGTCAAAACCACGTAAAATTTTGTCTCACTTTGCCAGCCAAACGCTGAGAAATGATCCCATTGCTTGCGACAAGGGCATCGGCTATTGTTGTTTTTCCTACCAGAAAAAAAAAAACAAACCTTGAAATTGTGAACCAAACTAAACTATCCTAGATGCGTGAATGACACGAAATTGTGCAAAAAATAATATTTTTGACTCACTTACCGTGATCAACATGTGCTAATATACAAATATTTCTTATGTTTTTCGGATTTTTCTGAAGTTCAGAAAGATGCTGAGGTGTTGTGATCTTCATGATTTTCTTCTATTGCTAAACTATCCTAAGAAACACAGATTTTTCTACAGGACAAATTTTTACCAAACACGATGTTTCGCCATGTTGTGGTGCAATCTCGAATCCGCAAACCAGCAGCGGCTGCCTGAACAGAGGATGAGCATAATTAATTGGTTCCAGTCTCTCAACCCCACAACGTGCACTGTCATTCTTTCAAAATGGTGAGTAAATCAAATTGTTTTTGCCCATCTTTTTCGTTGTTAAGTGCCAAGAACACTCGCTGATAACTATCAAAGGGAATCAAGATGCTACTGTCTCACTTCTTGCTGTCAAAATCGTGGAACTAAATTTCTGGCTTCGTCCATCTTTTAACGTCTTTAACCTGTTGTGTTGGAGTTTTTTCCTCCACATTTTTTTATTGGGTTTTCCAATTTTTATGTAGTTTTGTTAGTTTGTGTTCATGTTATTTCTTTTTAACTGACTTTATGCATTGTTTTTTGCTCTTAGTCCCGGCGTTATGATACGAGAACAACGATTTTTTCGCCTGAAGGTAGTAAACAAAATCCTCCATGTTCACACTTCAGGGATCACCAACACTTTTCATTAATTAACTCTCCAATAGACTCTAATGAAAGAAGGAAAAAAATATCAGGGAAACAGTACGAAAATCGATGCTGACAATAACTGTTTCAGACCCCTTATCAAATTTAGATATTTTGCCACCCCCGGTCAAAACGTCACATTTGATAATGTTGTTATTAATAGGGAGGTGTGTCAAAGTGCTGATTTGATAGGGAGTAAGGTTTTTATTTGAGCGGGTATTCACTAAATCATATACAGTATGCAGCGTATAACCCAGTGGTGACTGCTGCAGCCGTGTTAAGGGTATTACAAGAAGGTGTTCCTTGACCAAAGTGCTTTAATGTGGGAAGTCAAGCATAGGAGACCCACTACAGAAATAACACCTGGAAAAGATAGGCATATGTCACTTTTTATGAGATGTCAAGTGGCCAAAGGGACAAGGAAACTGATGCTGTGTCATTAAAAAGTTTCTGTGACCTGTTCAGAGAGTGAAAACATATTTTACTGTCTTTTTCATCAGGGCGACTATATCAGGTGGAGTATGCCATGGAGGCAGTTGGTCATGCTGGTATTTGTCTTGGAGTTTTAGCCAACGATGGTATTGTACTGGCTGCTGAGCGGCGAAACACAAATAAACTTCTTGATGAAGTGTTTGCTTCAGAAAAGATTTATAAACTACATGAGTAAGTCTTTTGGGTTTTAAGTATAGAAAATTAAATTACACAAACACACTAGCAGCATCAATAATAAATTGCTGATACATCATACTTGTTACTTTATGTATTTCATGCAGATCATTCTGTCACAGGCTCCATATTGAAAACTGCTGTATGCAGGCCAATTAGTATTTTGTTTACTTTTTTCACTGCTGTTCTTGTTAACGTATGATTATTGTTATGAAAGCTCTTGTGTGAGCTGCTTTGTTGGTTCTTTCAATTTGTAATTATAATATTAGTAAAAATGAATTTTGTTTTATTCCAGTGACTTGGCCTGCAGTGTGGCTGGTATAACATCTGATGCAAATGTGCTGACAAATCAACTTAGACTGATTGCTCAAAGGTTGTACTATACATGTAAATTTGGCTTTGCTGCATTTAATGAACTTATTAATGTTTTTTCAAATCATTTTTGTGTCATTGCAGCGTTTTTCTGATAAAATGATGTTTTTCTTTAGATATTTATTACAATTTCAAGAGGCAATTCCTTGTGAACAGCTTGTCAGTTCTCTGTGTGACGTTAAACAGGCCTACACACAGTTTGGTGGTAAGTTTAAAGATGAATACCTGACTAGCTCACCACATACTGGTTGGCTCACCAGTTGCCTTATCAGGTGCAGTATCAGATTTCCATTTAAGAGGTCACAAATTCACCTCAGATGGACCAACATTCTCTTTTACAGTGCAATGCACCTTACCGTGGCCACCTAACAAAGTTTTTTAAAACTTATATGCCAATCAGGGAGTGGGAATTTGATTGACAGTCACCCCTCCTTGCAAAGCTCACACAGTTGTAAGTTGAACACCGTTACGTGGGTTGTTGATTTGACGTCAAATGTGAATGTTTGTTGGGTGGCCACGGTAAGGAGCGTTGCACTTTAAAAACATTGCTATTTTAGTATTCAATTATTGTTTGCTTGTAAATTAGCCCTTTTTGCCTAGTTCTTAATTAATTAAAGTGCCCCTAACCCCAAAAGATTTTTTTTGCTAAAATGAATCTTTGCACCTGTTTGAAACGCATTGCAGCTATTTTTTCCTTTTTCCAACAAATCCTGCCATTTTGTAGGCTTCGAAAGTTGCGAAAATCCAAGCATCTTTTGTTCACGACTGAGTCAGAAGGGGAGTGGGTCTATTTCTGATTTGACGTCACAATCTACTTTGCATGCATTTTTACAAAGAGTTAATGCAGTGTAAATCAGTTTGTGATGTCAAATCAGGAATAGACCCACCCCCATTCTGCCTTGGATTTTCGCAACTTTCGAAGCCTATAAAATGGCAGGATTATTTTGTTAGAAAAATGAAAAAATGGCTGCAATGCGTTTCAAACAGTTGCAAAGATTCATTTTAGCTACTGACTGTTGTGTTAACCCCATTGCTGCAGTGTCACATGAGTAAAATCTAAAATGTCGAAAAAGTGAAAACCCTGTATCTCTGTTATGATTTTTTTGCAGGCCTAAGGCCTTTTGGTGTTTCTATTCTTTATATGGGATGGGATAAACACTATGGCTTTCAGTTGTACCAGAGTGATCCCAGTGGAAATTACAGTGGTTGGAAGGCAACATGCATTGGAAATAACAGTGTGGTGAGTGTTGAGAAGTCATATGGCGTTAGCTGGCACAAAAGGGTAGAAGTTGAGTACAGTAAAAACCCTCGTATAAGAACCTAACATTTAAGAACCTGTTAGGCTAAAGTTTCATTTTTAAGCACCCTTCACATAAGAACCATTTTAGGCTTATTTTCAAAAAAAAAAAAAAAAAAAAAAAAAAAAAAAATATATATATATATATATATATATATATATATATAGATATAGAGATACGTAGACTTGAACTAGGTCAAAAACATTTATTTGCTACTCCGAGTTTCATGCTTCTCACGAAGCAATCATCAGAGGTGCCTGATGCCTGGTGCCTGACATTTTTAAAGAGAAACTTTGACATTTTATCATGTTATGCTGTTGTGTATACAAGATTAAAAGACAATTATAGTGAAGGTTACATTACTATAGGTTTGATTGTGACAGAATCAGATTGGACATTAAACACCAAATCATTTGAAAATTCAGCTTTATTTCTTGAACAAAAGTTTAAAAAAACCTAATTAAGAACCTAGTTAGCCTAATTTTACACTAAATACCATTTTATATAAGAACCTGTTTAGGGCAACTTGGAAAAACCTAGGTTCTTATACTCGGGTTTTTACTGTATTGTTATTTAACATGAACATAGCATTTTTCAGGGATGGTTGGCTTCTGGATGGGGGTGCTGCTCTTCATTTATGTTACCAAGCCTAATGTCTTAACGTTTACCGATATCATTTGCTTGAAAATAATTATTATTTAAGTGAAAAACTTGCCTAGTCCACTTCCCATGACCATCTGTACCTACAAACACCTTCCCTTAAAATCCTCTGTAAATTTACATGCATCCATACATTTGCATGAATTTCTTAAATTTGGAAAGCACTTTTGCAATATAATTATTATTATTACATTACTGTAGAGTTGTTTGAGTTTGCATTGGCGAGCTTGGTGATTGCTTAAGAAATCTTGGAACACTTGGAAGAGACAAAAGCAGAACTAATAATTAGTTCTGCTTTTAATAATTATTATTAGTAATAATAAAATAATGTTATTATTACGAGGGAATTGCATTTTCCCATATTAAGCATCACTAATCAATTATTGCATTATACAGTACCTTCTGAACCTAATTATTGGTGGATTTCGTTGTCCAGATCTGGCACAAAGTCAGTTATCTTAATTTGGCCTTGTGGTTTATGATGCTCAATTGAACACAGCTCTGTTAAAAAGTAAATGTGCCTGTAATCCTTCTCTGTTCATTAGGCTGCAGTATCCATGCTAAAGCAGGAGTACAAAGATGACGAAATGACATTAAAAGATGCACTGAAGCTGGCTGTCAAAGTTCTTGATAAGACTCTTGACATAACTAAATTGACTCCTGATAAGGGTAGGTTAAATAAAATTTATTCAGTTGCAGTACTATTCAATTTAACCTGTTGAACAACAATTAAAGCTGGCCCCCAGCTGTTGTTTAGGTATCTGATTCAGTGCATCTCTAGAGCATTCATCTCATCTGTAGCATGGTTGAACGGGCTTTCTGAAGAGTTTTTCTAGTTTAATAGGGTGTTTTTACCCTGCCCCTTACTCAGAAATGTTGCTAAGCGCCCGCTGATCACCGGCTGAATTTTGGCTGTCAATCGAAGCGACTGAGAAGATTGCAAAATTACTTATTCTCTACAAAGTTTAAGTCATTTGATGTGTTAACAAAAAAAACCTAAAATAATATCTGTTAGTATACGGAATTATCACTATAATTTATCGAAATGTATTTCTGTCTTTTATTTTTAATCTCTTTCTAGTTGAATTTTCCACCTTGACTCGGGAGAATGGCAAAACCAGAATCAAGATTCTTGGAGAGACAGAAGTAGAGGCACTGATCAAAGAACATGAAGAAGTGAAAGCAGAAGAAGCAAAGCAAACAGCAGCAAAGAAATAGACTGGACTTTTTTTAAATTAAAAAAAAAAAAATAGAAAGAAAAAACACTATCCTTTTAGTGCTTTCTGCCAGAACATCATTTTAATGATCATACAAACAGTCATAGTGACTCCCTGGGTGCTGTAGGATTTTCTTGTGTATTCTGTACCTTTACTTTTGACCAATGGAAGACCTCTATGCCTGGAAACATAGTTCTGTCAAAACGTTGCAGCAAAAATTTTTAAGGAATATGTATGTGGTCCACATTTTCTCCAAAGAACTGTAGCTGGAGGAATGCAAAAATAGGGAGAAGAAAGGTAAAGCTGAAGGAAAGATATAATGGCATTTTTCATTATACCGAGTGGGTTCCTGTGGTGTAGTGGTCAGTGTGATGGACTCCTGGCCCCTCCACGGTAACAGTTTCAAGGCCTGAGTCTGTAGCCATGTTTTTTTATTTGGACAAGAAACTTGGCCCCACCCTCCCTCCCCCCAAGTCTCTCTCCACCCAGGTGTGTGAATGGGCATTGGTAACAAACTGCTGTGATGGACCAGATGGAGTGCTTGACAATGCCCTCAGTGGCTTCATCCTACTCGAAACTGGAATGCTTTCTGGTTCTGTGAGCCATAGCCATAGCCATAGCAGTTTTTGTGTGACTTACCTCACATTTTATTACATTATTAAAGGGGCTAGGTCATGCTATTTTAGGTAATTTTGTTTAATTTTGTTAATTATGAGTTCTAAACGTCAAATTGGCAGAGCAAGAGTCTTTCATTTGCAAAATCACGGCCACATAACAACTGAGAACGATTTTCCAGCTTTGTAAATGACATTTTGATATAGACTGATATAAATTTGAAAAAAGGTGGGCCGATGTTTTTCAAATTTATCCAAATTCAATCCATTTCAATCCTCTCCAGTTTTGTCCATCCATGTCCCTTCTTGGCTTCCTTGTGTTTTGTTAGAGTTCTTCTATAGTTTTGAACAGTTATTTTGATATTTTAGTTAATTCTATGACCATTTGATCAGTGCTGAAATTGCCTAAAATTGCGTGACCTAGCCCCTTTAAGAAACAGTCCAGATAAGAATGATAGCAACAACGGCAGCAAAAATGTTGGAATTCAATTGAAATGCAAAAAGGTGATAACTTTTCTATTGTCTGTACTTATTTCTGATTGGCTTAAACAGCAAAAGTTAACAAAACTTCATAAAGCAGTATTACCAGTATATTCATCCTTACTTTCCAACCATCTTCCACATAACAAAATCTGGTCTCAATTTGAATACCACAGAAATCGTATGTGAGGAACATGTAAAATTGTAAACGTTTCTTGGCTTTTGTTTTCAACTCTTGTGATTGGTCAAAATCTTTTAACACAAAATCACCCTTTCAAAATGGGCTGGAAATGAATTTTATTGCGTTAACGGCCTTCCTGTAGGTTTATGCATTCTCTGTGTAAAAATGATAACATTCCTATGTGGGGAAAGCACCGTTGCCACATAAGAAAAGAAATTGCTATCCACCTTACATGGATCATTACTTAACTTGTAACAGTACTTTGTGGAGGCCACACACTGTGACTGTTCACTCAGTGTTGGAAATAAATTTACATTTACCGTTTGATCATTGAACATTGTCCAACCAAAGTTTGAGATTGTCTGATCAATATAAATGAGGGTTGCTTTGATGACCAAACACCAAAATGCTCCAACTCTAGTCAACAAAGAAGTAGTGAAACGTGAGAGAAGATTGGGGTGGGAAAGGAGAGTGTCAATTTATGTAGCAAAATTTAACCTGTCCATTTTAATGGTAACACATGATTTTACTTGTCAATGTGGAGCAGTTTGGGAGTTGAAACTCCCAAACTGCTCCCCATTGACAAGTAAAATCGTCTGGCGTCAGACAGTAAAATTGTTTAAGTGTCACTCCCAGGAGTCAGTGAGTTAATAGTATGCACATTCTTAGCCAGCAGTGAGGCCTGGATTTAATTTCAAGTCTTCACATAATTAACAAAATGCAAGGACTTGAAGTTGAGCACAGTTTGATTTGGAGTCTTTAAGGACTGTGCCTACTAATTCAAAGATATTTTTGCCCCAGTTTATGGTTATGCAGGAAATGTAGATCTTAACAAGTGTTACTGAAATCCGACAAGAAAATTGGGGGTAACCACGCATTTTTCAAAGATAATTCCTGAATAATATTTGTAAAAAGCTTTAAAATACAAAGCAATGTATAGCATTATTTCTGAAATCTCACAAAAATGCATGGTTACCCCCAATTTTCTTTTTGGATACCAAGGGTACTTACTAAGATCTACTTTCTCCGTATAGTTTTAAAACGAGCAAAAATATCCCTGTATTAGTAAGCATCACTGATAAGAAACCCGAGTGTCAAGAGATGTGCAGAACATATGCGCAATAACAATAGTAGCCACTGTCCTTAAAGGCCCATCATCAGGCATTGCGTGCTGTGGAACAATTTTCATATAAGAAAATCCCTCCAAAGCTGAAATTCATCCAATCAGATCATGACGATTTCCATAACAAAAACAAACGGTCGAAAAGCCTGTTGATTGAAGGTTGGCCTTAACAATGACATCTTGAGCAGTACAAAAATAATTGATGTTTTTTTCTTTATCTCTGATAATTTCAAATGTGAGTAGCACAATGACAGTGCTTGATCCTTCAAAAAATATATATTTACCTTCACCTTTCAGTGGATTTGAGTACAATTTATTTAGGTTTGCGACAATTTGTTTGCCAACAAAAGCACTTTTCATATTTTCTCTCTTTCTTCTCCCTTCTTAGATGTCTGGTACCCGAATACACATGAATATTTCACGACAAATTTCATGATCACAATTACCGTAAGCGAATAAATACAACTTTTGGCAGACACGGCTCTGTAACCCTAACCTGAAGTTAACACCATTAAGTTTCGCTTTCTTGTGAGATTCTACTCTTCTCCAAAATCAATTTCTCTTTACGAGTTTTTAAGGCATTAAACTTTTCTATAATCTCGCGCAGTTTGGACTCTAGGTTAGCGACTTCACAACAAAGCTCAATCGCAGTCTGGAAGTTCCTCTGTCCTGTTTTCAAACATCCAGGAACCAAAATTCCGAACCATTTGATTGGATCTTGAACATACCCATTAGTTGAGCGATTCGAGTGCAATTTGTCTTCTTTTTCGACATTAAGTTCCTCTATTCCTGTTGTTTCCTCGCGTCCTCCGACACGACTATTAGAATCTGAAACTCTTTTTCTAAGAGTATTTTCTTCTTGTTTGTAAGTGTTAATGAAGGTCTCTGGTGATTCCAACGCTTTTCCGGGCAAACACTTTTGCAATTGAAACGACAGAGAAGCGCTATCTTTCGGTTCTTTTGAACAAGAACAGTCGACGTGGTACAAAGCGCAGTCCATTTTATGGCTATACTGCAAGGCACCTACTGCCTTATTCCCCATTGAATAGCGAGCCTTTGACAAGTTTAGATGTCCATCTCTTATTGCAGCATTGAGGTATTGTCTCTTTTCTTGAAGAAGCTCAAAATGATCGAAAATTTCAAGAGTCAGCCGATCTATTTCGCTGCAAATGTCGTCCATTTTGAGAAGAGTGTGAATCGGGAGGATTGGGAAATAAGTCATCCTCTGCTGGGCTTCAGTCTCCCACCCTTCCATCATGTCCTCCAAAAATAGGTACGCAATACGTATTGGGGCTAATGTCACAATGATCTGTTTTTCCACGCTCACATTACCTGTGAAATAAAGTTTCCCTTTGTTGGGGCCGAAAACCTTTCTCCCATCATGGGCACCAGATCATTCGGTTGAGAGGAAAAGCCAGTCAGTTTTTCATCTCCTTCTTAGACGAAGCACCACCACAGGCTGGTCTTTATAGGTACACCAGGGCTATTCCTTAGTATCTGGCTGGCCAGAAATTTCCTTCTCACTTCTTCCTCCGGCCGCGCTTCAGCCATTTGATACGGGCCACTCTCGTGCTTCTCAAGTTGCCTCGTTCATGCCCAAAAAGAATTCTGGGTAATTCTGCCATTCCATAACAAGGGAAGATCCCCGAGTCTCATTTCATAGATTTTTTATAAGTGTCGGGTCACCCAGTCCTACCGGCAAAATACCGTATCGATTGAAGTTTTTAGCTTTAAAAACTTGCTTAGAGGAGGTAGGTGCTGAAAACCGTCCACAGAAAGACAACTTCATTCGTGAGGGAGGATACCCGAACTCGAGTGAGCGGCGGAGATCGAGCCTACAGTCGCTTCGCCGTATAAGAAAATCTCATTAAAACATCTATGTGGGCTCAGGTTTAAGTATCAAGCGATCGCAGGGGCCGAAATCCCGGGATGACTCGTTTGGTACGACGCTCCAGCGCCATGTCTGGAGGTACTGCGTTTTTCTCTCTTGTTCAAACATTCCGTCCGCGCATGCGCAAATGTTCTGGCTCTCCGAAACCCAGCCTACCAAAAAAATTAAGATGCTGGTTTTTACAAGCAATTGACATTTCAGTTGAACAGATTCTACAGGCATAAAGGTAAGGTAGGTTGAGAGATGGTTTCATGCAGACTGGGACGCCTAAAGTGCTCTGTTGTAAACATGGCGGTTCACGAGTGAGGTTGTCTCTCTGGCCTTTCTGTGGACGAATTCCAGCACCTACCGATGCCATTGGGCAAGTTTTGAAAGCTAAAAACTTCAATCGATGCGGTATTCTGCCGGTAGGACTGGGTGACCCGACATTTATAAAAAATCTATGAAATGAGAATCGGGGATCTTCCCTTGTCATGGAATGGCAGAACTACCCAGAATTCTTTTTGGGCATGAACGAGGCAACTTGAGAAGCACGAGAGTGGCCCTCATCAAATGGCTGAAGCGCGGCCGGAGGAAAAAGTGAGAAGGAAAGTTCTAGCCAGATACTAAGGAGTAGCCCTGGTGTGTACTATTAACTTAGACTTGATTTCTGAACAAGTTTTTACCGTAGAGAATTGGCGACAAATGAATGCCTTTTTTGGTCTTATGCTGGTAGCAAACAAGTCTGGCCTTTCGTAATTTCTTGTCAAAGGAACTGTATAATGTATTTGTGAGAATACTGAGATTTATATTGGCAGATTACTTAAGTCAAACTCTACATCTCTTTGCAATAAGCGCATTCAAAATTTCCTCATATTACTGTAGCAAAGTATGTCGTTGTTGTTGTTTTCTTAAAGGGTTTTCCTGCTTATATGAAAGATACGTTTTCTCTCCCGTCCTCTTCTTATGCATGATCTTCGCGGAAATTACATTCTGTCCTTCAATAAACCTAGAACAACCAGTCGTGTTCTTAGTCCTTTCTTACGTATCAGCTAAGTTGTGGAATGCGCCACCTGATTTTATTCGTACCACTGAGTTGACTAGTTTTAAAGAGAATAGAGGGCCGCCTTTTCTACAGCGGCTTTTCTTTTTAATTAATATATCTTTAAATTTTGTGTATTTAGTTATATACCTGTATATGCTATGTATTTTAATTGTGAATGCAATGTCTCGAAGATATTAGGTCTTGTAGTTATTGTCAAATTCGAGATGAAATAGAGTTTATGCATGCATGCATGTATGTATGTTACCTTAAGCAGGGTGCGTGCGCACACTTTGCAATGTGCGATTTCAGTCCTTACCATATGACAGATAAAATGAATTTTCCCTTGAATATATAAGCAAACGAATTCTTACGCTAAATTGACAAGGGCGGTTTGGAGCTGTGAGTAGGCGTGGGATTTGTCTCATATGGTTAATTTAATATTAAGTTAATGGTTAATATCTCTCCCACAATGCCATTCTAGGAGGCGAGGTCGGTAGCAGAAAGCAGCGAAGGGTCAACTGCGTCCAAAAGCGATCGCACGGGCCGAAATCTCGGGATTACTCGTTTGGTACGACGCTCCAGCGCCATGTCTGGAGGTACTGCATTTTTCTCTCTTATTCAAACATTCCGTCAGCGCATGTGTACATGTTATGACTCTCCGATACCTAACCTAGCAAAAAAATTAACATACTGGTTTTTACCAGGAATTGACATTTCAGTTCATTGTACAGGCATCAACGTAACGTAAGAACCATGCCTGTGTGGTCTTCTCAAGATAGAGGTGAGAAATGGTTTTTTGCAGACTGGGACGCCTAAAATGCTCTGTTGTAAAGTTTAACTTGGCGGGTGCCAAAATATCTGGTTCCTTCCTCATTAGGGTGTAAGTTTGGTTTAGGGTTAGGGTTAGGCAGCTGTCTGCTAAACAAAATTAGGTATCTTATTTGACATAAGTTTCTGTTCTAGTGAACGCTCTCATTTGTTCGCATTCCCTGTAGACAAAATGCAAATTCAAGTTTAGGAAGCTTGTTACAATCGGTGTGGATGTCGCGTATGATCAAGAATTCCGGTCCATAATGTAGCAAGGATTTTTGTCGCGCCTATTTTCAAACGTATGTTATTCTTATAGCACTCTTTTTAATCTTAGTACTCTAAAATTGTACTTGCTTCTAATTTCTGTCGAAATTTTCGTTTTTAAGTCTTTGTATTATCTGTTGTTTAATTCCGGTATTTCATACTCTTTTTGTTTCTAAAATTCTACTCTTATAAATAGTTAATTGCTGTTAAATTTCTCGTTTCTCAGCCATTTTTATTATCTGTTGTATCATGATCATCTGTTCTGGTGGTAATTCGAACTCTTCTGTGCCACTGTCAATAATACGCACGTAGCTCTTCCTATTTTTTTTTATTAAGATACTCTTTATTAAATGTAAATATTGTTTGGATAACAATGTGCAAATAACGTTGTTGTTGTTGCACTTTTTGATAACAACTCAGTGTTTCTTGCAATATCACTATTCATGATAAACGACCAATTTTTAAATGTGATAATGTTGATGATGACCATGATGGGGTTTTTAGTATCATCTGAAGAACTCAACATTTTTGCTGTGGTAAAAAGTTTATGTGTGACAGAACAAAGCTAAATGAAAATTAATGAATAATTCATATCGTACTCACCTGTTTGCATGGTTTACGCCTTGTTCAGGAACGGGAGCCATGTAAACGAGGTAATTTATTCCTTGTAGTTAAATTTTAAAACCAAGTTGAAATAGAGGAATCTTTGTGATTGTCGGTGTGATTTCTAGGAGAGGTCAGGAACTCCATAACTTGGTAAGGAAAAGTCCTCCGGCGATCAACAATTATTTGACATTCAAATAATTTGAATTCAGGTAAAGTAAACAAACAACATAATTTTGTATTTAAACAATGGACATTCCGTTAATTGAATTTGGGAAAATTTAAAACAATATTCATATACTCTTTTTAAATTGTGAGCTTAGAATGTTTCCAAATTTAAAACATACGTCGCTCTATGAAATCAAATCTGTCGTTAGGTTGTTTGCTTAGACGCACTTTATTTCAATTCATTTTCGCTAAAAAAACAAAGACAAAAACAACCTCTAAAAGACTCAAACAAGAACAATGGAGATACTTTATTTTGTGCGTAACCAAAAGAACTCGATTTTTATGCGAACTCTCAACACTGGCTTTTTCTTTCTTTAAAAAGTTCATCAAAAGGCAGAAAGACAAAATTATACAAGAATTTTGCTCGTATACCAACACCAACAACAGAAAAAGGCAGCGATGTCTCAAAAATTTTGTTTCGGCCTATCTTGATGTATCGATCATTGGCCGTTTTTATACTAGAGACGCATAATCCGTCCAGACGAATCATGCGTCTCTTATGTTATCCGTCTAGTGTAAAGACGGGACGAACTATATGAGACGCATAATTCGTCTTGGACGAATTTGGGCAAACATTTTTTCTGCGTCTGTTAAATTCGTCCAGTATAAAGACGGGCACTAGACGCATAATGCGTCTGAACAAACTAACTTTCCAGTTTAGTGCGTCTTCGAAGGCGCACTAAAATAGATTCTTCGTCCAGACGCATAATGCGTCTTGTGGCCGTCTTTATACTAGAGGAATTTAACAGACGCAGAAAAAATGTTTGCCCAAGTTCGTCCCAGACGAATTATGCGTCTCTAGTATAAAAACGGCCATTATTAAGATGATTTGTTTTTGACCATCACTCCAAGACCAAGGCTAATTTTGTAAAAAGAAAAAAACTTATCGATCGGCTCAGTTATTATACTACAGCTGGGGGAGAAACGTATGTATCTAGCCGTGGAAAGTTTCTTCACAAAGGCCGTCATGCTTGCGTAAGAAACCTAGTGGCAGCAACCCTCTGTGTTCATTGTTCTTTTAGTACGTTCTACTGTTTAAAACGCATTTAAAATTCACTTAAAAACTGCAGGTTTTAACCACCTTAACATTTCTTTGAATTCGTGAACAAAGTAAACGAAAACTTGAAACCTACTTTTGCCCAAAAAAATATCACACTTGAATCCACTTGATCCGCCTTCTTGAAATGATTTCAGTTAAATTGCTCAGTCTAGTGACCGTTTCTAGAAAGGCGTTGTTACATTCTTTGATTGCACTCACGTGATAAGACAGCCATGTTCGTGCCAAACAATAGAAAAATGTAGCTCAAGTTTTGCATCATAATAGAGTCACAATCCCAAAGACTTTTTCGCTATTTTGCTCTTTCCACCAACACGTGAAGAATAGGCGAACCACCTGTCACATGGTGGTATGATGGTCCTACTGAGCTATATCGGCCTTCATTTGCTACCAGTTTGCTGTTTGCAACTGATACAACGCGAGAACCTCACGTAATTGTGGTGTCCTCTGAAGTGGCGCTATAATAGCGTACGTAAGGATTTCGATTCTGGTTAGCCTGTGTATAGCTGGCAGGATATTTTATCGCCGGGTTATCTGAACACGCGGGAGTAAGCCCAGTTGTTCGAAAGCCGATTAACGTAATCCAGGGTTAGCGTAAACTTTTGGTTTCATGTGTTCAACAGTTTTTGGTGAAATTTTCTTTTGCTTAAGATGAGCGACTTCTTCTAATGTAAAATTTTGCCAAATATCAGCGTTGAATAGCATTTGGGAATCGAAATTAAAAGAGAAATATTCTCCTTGGTTAATTTGCAATCTGGGATTAGCGTTAAGTGAATCGGCTTTTGAACAACCGGGCCCTGGCAGTTTGCCAAATAAATCATTCGCATACAGTTCGAGATTGCTTTTTTTTAAATTTATATCGAGCGACATATGCAAAGACATGTACAAATAAATACAAACAAAAAAGAAAAAATAAGACGGAAAAATGAATGTTACAACAATGCAATGGCGGAAAGGCCCTTTTAGTCAAAGAAACTGCGAAACTTCTCAAATAAAAAAACACTTTACAAGTTGACGTCATTATTTCTTAAAAACACACAAAAGTTAGCCGCACGTATCAAAAGAACACTGCACCATATTCTTTGAAGACCATGCAGTTTTTAAGAGTGAAGCCACCCAGCCTACTAAACTATCTTTCAGCTTGAATCAAGTGCCAGCCTATAAATGAAAAGGACAATATTGTGCCTCACACTCTTATCTCAGTTAGGTAAGTTACAACATTATACCATTTGACACAAAGAAGGGATGGTGCAGTGGTGAGAGCACTCTCCTTCCACCAATGTAGCCCAGGATCGATTCCCGGGTACTATGCCATATGTGGGTTGAGTTTTTTGGTTCTCTACTCTGCGCCGAGACGTTTCCCTCTCCTCAAAAACCAACATTTGACTTGATTTGTGTTAATTATTAATTTCAGTTTACAGTGTCCCCAATTAGTTCCCCAGCGCTAGAACGACTAGACACTTAAATAAAATTCTTTTCTTTAACCTAGAGAGGGAATTTTTTTTTTCCTTTAAAACCCCTTTTACACCAGTTCAACAATTTAAAATTCGGGAGTATTGGCACTAATTAACAAGCAATGCGAATCGCCTTACTTGAAAAATCATCGCAAGAATAAATAAAAATTTCCGATGAGTTTTTTGTCTTTGTCTTCAGCGTTGTTGCGAAAGTTCCTCACAATTTCCAGATAAGGCAAGCCCCAATGTTATACCTGCCAACTTTTTCTGAGATATAGGCGTGAGATTTTTATCCTGGGAGTGCTGGGATTTTTGAAGACGGCACGATCATTTCCGAAGATTTCCGAAGACGTCCGAAGTCTTCCGAAGAAGTCCGAAGTCTTCCGAAGTCTGTCGAAGACGTATAAACGCATATAAACGCGAGCTCGCGCCCAGTGCTTTTCACTTCAAAAATCAGAGATCGCGAGGAAGGTATTGTCATTTATTTATTTTACACATGGTTTTCGTTCCTTTCATGGGTCTGAGTTAACATATTTTTGGAAATTGTGTCAAGCAAGACGGAAAAAAAAAACGTGGTTGTATTGTTTTCCTTGCAAGATCCATAATTTTGCATCAAGCACGAACATTCCGTGCAGACCAATCAGAAGCGTTGTGGTCATGATCATCAGGCCCAATCTGATTGGCCATAATTTGGCGGGACCAGTATTCTAAATTTAGATAATACAGTAAGGCCAAATGAGAGAAATCAACACTTCTGGGTTATATAGAGTGGTTTTCAATTGAGTGTCGAAAGTAATTAGTGAATTACTTTGGTTTTGCATTACTTCACTCAGTGATTGGTTCAAAGTTCTCGCGCCACTTTTTCAACCAATCAGAAGTGAAACCAAACCAATTGTGGCTCGCGCGTGCACATTTTCCCGCGCTTTGTGTCGGCTACGTGTAATTACTTCGAGTTTTGATTGGTTTACTGGATTTGTCTCCGTCCTTTTTGATTGGCCAAAGTAATTACTTTGGTTTTGGTTTTACGACACTCATTTGAAAACCGCTCTATGGGCTACTGATGACGAGCATTCATATGCTTTCATTTCTGTTATTATAAATTTAACTTTCGACTATTTTACTTTAAATCAGCCTTGACGATCGGTTCATCTCGCTTCAAGAAGAACTGAGCTTCTACAGTCCACAGAGAAAAACGTCAAAATGTTTTAACCGTCGATCCGGCCAACCGACAACAACAACAACAACAACAACAGTATTCCCTGCCCGTTGTGACTTCGATTCGCCCTGAGTATTTGAAAACAGCCCGAACCCAGAACCCCTTGCAGTCCAACACATGGCTGGGTCGGGGAGTGCGATATAACGGCTACATTAAAGATCAGCAAAAGAGAGCTCCATCCGTAGCTCCTGTCGCTTTTAATGGTAGCAAGGAACAGCGACCTCTTAAACAAAATGTTAAGGGCGCTACAACTGTACATGGTAAGGTGATGCAAGGCGCCGATGCTGTGACGGGCAAGGCAAGGAAAGCAGGTATTATTGATTTAAGTGAGCAGAACACACCGGTGGGATGGGAAGTTGGGTCGAGAAGTCAGTTACCCGGGCCGAGGGCGGTATTTTATTTTCATGTCTCATCGATTTTCTTTTCCTTCTTGTATTTTGGCAGTTTTTTTCTTTCAGTCTAGATAACTTCACTTCCTCAATACAAATGGATTTAATTGTCCTCGTTCTTCTTCTTGTTTCTTAGTACTTCCAATCAAAACCATTTCCCTAAAACCAAATAAAAGTCATGCGGCAACCCATGAACCAGGCTCTAGGCGGTCAGCGGGCGTGAGACTGAATTCCCCAGCCGCAGCAGGGGCGGCTGCGGAAATACAGGGGGCCGTGGTGGAGAAGGGAATTGAAGTCATGGGAAAAATGGTGGATAAACAATTACAGATAATCGATGAAGCCCAGCAAAAAGCCGAAAACTTTCTCAAGAAAAAGGTTAGATAAAACAATAAGTTCCCGAGGTTTAAAACCTTACATGAGAAATAGTAGTAATAATAATGATGACGATGACGATGACGATGACGATGACGATGACGATTCCGATGACGATGACGATGACGATGCCTATGACGATGACCATCACGATGACACGATGACGATGCCGATGCCGATGACACTGCCGATGACGATGCCGATGCCGATGACGATGCCGATGACGATGACGACGATGATGAGAGGAGTCCTTGGGACGATGACATACAACATTAGTCATGTATAGAGAAAATTAGTATGAAAAGCCAGTTGGAGATCATAAAACATTCCGCAATGCCATTGCGAATGTTTTTATTATTTAAAAGCTGAACAATGATAGTTGACAGGATCTCATCAAGGGAATCCTATATCTTCACGAATTCCTTGAGTCAACCCTTTCCTGAGTAAATTTGTTTTTAGGAACAGGTTTTTCCCGCAAAAAGTGTCATATTTCCCTTGACGTTGAGATAGCTCTGTTTTTGATTGGCTTTTACAACCGCGGGCGTACTGAATCCCCCAAGGGAGATTGGTTTTGCAACAGTGTGCGTGCTGAATCTCCCAAGGGAGATTGGTTTTGCAACAGTGCGCGTGCTGAATCCCCCAAGGAAGATTAGTTTCGCGACAGTGCGCGTGCTGAATCCCCCAAGGGAGATCGGTTTTGCAACAGTGCGCGTGCTGAATCCCCCAAGGGAGATAAGTTTTGCAACAGTGCGCGGGCTGAATCCTCCAAGGAAGTATTTTGAACTAAGGTTAAATAGGATTTCACCGATACATGCTTTAGCTTTACTGTATTTTTTATATTTTGGTTTGTAGATCAAGTTAGATATCCTTCCAGAGAAAGGTTGGGAATCAGAGGACATGTTTGTTCCGCCCGGCTATCATTTGGATACCGAAATAAGCGATGAAGGTGGCTCCCCGAAAGAAGCCGAACCAGCAGCTTATAATTACCCAGCAGGGCTCGGGAACGTGTTGATGAACGGTTGCTATGGAACTGGGTACAAGCCGGGGGATCCCTGTTACGTGGCCAAGTGGACTTTGGACGCTTGTTTGGTACGACTGACTTTCTTGTGTTGCGATAGAAGACAAAAGCGAAGCTCTTTAATAATGTAATCTCATAAAATGTGAACTAATTATACAGGAATTCCGGCCGATTGTTCTTATACTAAGGCCGACTTCTTGAACAAAGTATGACTAAGGCAAACGACCCCGCGAACGAATTACAACTCGGAGTTTAAAACCGACCGAAGCCACCACCAAGCGAACTGAGGAAATTTAAACTTCAAATCAAGTTGAAAATTGCAATTATTGTTGTTGTTGTTGTTGTATTTGTTTTGCTTCAGACTGGTGGAGATAGTAACGAAATTAAGCTGCCCATAAGTAAACTTCATTACCGAAAGGGCAAAACAGGAGAAATGAAAAGAGGTTGAAACTTGTAGTTTCAACACACCTGTCGACTTTACAAGAGTTCAAAAGAACAGGAAAGGCGTTTTTTCACATTTCACATTTCACGAACACAAAGATTAGACTAATCTCTCGTTAATCATGCGAAAACGTGAATCGCTCCAAAAGCCATGAAAAGAGGTTTTTAGAAATGAGAAGTGTTCTAAAGCGTTGTGTTTCTTATTAACAGAATATGATTGACGGCGCAGCTTTCATGGGCGTCGGTTTTGATGGACGCGGTGAATACAGTCCCGAATCAAGAAAAATGAGCATCGTACAACGTAGTTGCGCAGGAAAATCAACGTAAGAATACATTTTTTTATTTCCTTCCACGTGCTCACCGGAGACAAAATAACTTTTTTGGCCCTTTAATTACTGGGTGGTCTTCTTATAATATCAAACCGTGTGAAGAATGAAACATCTTGAAGGATGCAGATTAAGATCCTAAAGGTATTGTTCAAGGCTTTTAACAATCTCTTTATCGACTCCTGTTTCTGAAGGCTGAGATTAACCCGGGTAAAAGGCGTATGGAAAGTTGCCTTTTTTCACGGATGGTCCGCTGTCGGAATTTATCAACGCTTGCGTTGAAACACGATTTGTCAAGTTTTTGGCTGAGAGGATAATTAACGAAAGTGATAACGATTATCTCTAGCATATCTATACGCCTTACTTTTAAGTTATTAAAATAGACGACAAAGATAGAAGACAGATGTTAACTTGCTCTCAAGAAAAACACCTCCCTGAATCATTTTAAGCCTTGTCCTCATAAGCGACGCAAGAGTAAGGACAATCGATTACGTATTATCTTGTTGTTAAAATCAGTGCCTTTCCGTGTTCCTAAAAAAAGGTGCGAGAACAAAGCTTAAACAAGAACTTCGTTAATTTGGTAGATACGATGACTTCGATGTCCCTGATACGATGAATGTTCATGGCATTTACGACACCAAAGCAACAATGATGACCTTCGAAAGTCGTTCTGAGTTTCAGTCTTACGAACAACAAGAGGCAGGCGTTTCAGGTTCATACTTTGGTTTCTACGCTGGTGCGAAAACAGCCTGGGGCGAGTCTTCATCAAGTGCAAGTCAAAAATACATGGCTCAGTTGAGTGTGGACATCAACAGGTAAAACAGGATTGACAAGTCTCTTTTTTGGTGTTGCATGTTACTACACACACAAAAAAAGTCGTGATATTCTGCTGGAATTCATGATGAAATGAATTCCGGATTCCAGAAATGGATAAATCCCAATCAATAGGAGGATTAAGGGATTTTTGAGATAATTTCCGGATTCTAGGCCTGATTCTATAGCCAGCGAACTCGATCGGCAAAGCAAAAGAATCAAGGATTCCGCAATGCATATCATGTAATCTGAGGTGATACAGAGCAATGGGAATAAAAGATTTATCTCCAACAAACATAACCCGTTTTCCGAGTTTATTTTGCACAACTCATGGCTGAAGGAAAGTTCACCGTTTTCTCTGTTGCAGATACGAGGTATTTTTGGACGAAGTCAAACCTCAGGACGTGAGTTTGTCTTTTCTTAGAGAATTTATGGAGCTGCCTACTTCTTATTTTGCTGCGGGAGGGCCACTGAGATATCGTAAGTAAGCCATCAGCAGTCATCAAATAAGCCAGTCGGTGACTGGATGTGGGTACATGTATTGAATGCTTGCGTTGAAAAGAAATGAGATGAGAGAATGGCATCTATGCTTGCTGGCTTGTCCAGATCACAAGCATAACTTTGATTGAACAACTATACCTTGGTCTCATTTAAGAACTTAACGGACTTGGCAAAATATTTGAAAGCACCTTTCTTCAAAAATGGCATTCAATATCGTGTATATTAAGCATATTAAGTATTTTGTCTTCTCAGCCCCTTGCAAATTATATATTTGCACTAATGTATATCTCCAAACCTGTTAAATTATCGTACATGCAAAATACTTCTCATTTACCTTTTTTTGAATTTAATACATTTAGAGAATTTTATCCAGAGATGGGGAACTCATTACATCAAATCTTCCAAATTTGGAGGTCAACTTCAAATTCGCAAATTCATGGATGCAACAGACGTTTCGAGTAAGAAAGAATTTGCCGTGGAAATGGAGATGGAATTTAAGTCTCTCTTTGCTAGCGTAGGCGCAAAAGCAAGTGCAGAAAGCGGGGAATCTTCAAGGCGTCAAAGCAAAACAACGTCCACGACAGTGATAGCATTAGGAGGAAGTCATGAGGTAGCATCCATCTTGTCAGACGCCTACTCGCCATCATTTAAGAACGCGTTTAAGGATTGGCTTGCTTCGATCCCACAGTACCCCAAACCCTTTCTTTTCCAAGTCAGCCCTCTTACGGATTTGTTAAATTTCAAAATGCGAGACCTATTCCCTGATGAAAAAGTCCATTGGGGTTGCGAAGGCCACGCCGCCGGCTTGACAACGGAAACCAACGCAAATGGCGATAAGGTGACCTTTTTTGAAGCCGTTAACGAGAATGGAACGAAGATCAAACATTACTGTTTGTTTGAAAGCAGAAAGGGATTGGAAGAGGCCATCAAACGAAGACGAATAAGTTTGAAGAGAGCTATTGAAGTTTACATGGAAGAGGTATGTATGTCTTCTCTGAAAACCCAACCTTTGAAGATTCCTAGCCCTTGACGCGTTCATTTGCGATCTTTTAGGACACGAACCTACGCCTCAACCCCCTGGTATCATTAGGTATCGATCGATAGAGTCGATTGAGCCGGTGTGTCTAGTTGATTTGGTCATACAACTAGAACGGGGAACCCGGCTTACACTTCTAGAATTAAGGATGATATGTTTGTGAGATTGGATCTCAGTAGTATTATGATCATTAAGCATTAGATTGGTTCATATCGACAAAGTATATTGTGTCAAGTCTTGGCGTGATCATGGTAGTTTTGAGCGCTACTTTAGCAGCAGCGAAATGAAACCCTGACGAATTCTAAACCGGAATCACAGAGCCATGGGTTCAAATCTCGTTCAAGCCTAGATTCATAACAGCTATCACATATTCTTCACTTCAAAAGGCGGGTCTAAAAAACAAATCACATTCCACAGGTCAAGACTAGAAGTTCCTGCTCCATTGAAGAGAAACCAACCCCAAACTTTCCCCTAGACCTGAAAAACATTTTTTTTAGAGTGATACGGGCTACTTTTGGCGTCGTTTATTTATCTGTAGCACAGTGACATGTACATTGAATGACCTGGGACCTGGGACCGAGACCCAACAAGACCTTTTGATGACGGGTCAAAAAAGGAAAAACAACAACAACAGACAAAGTGCTGAATATGAGACAGTTTAAGTAGATGACATGACGCCGAGATACATACACAAATGCGTACGTGTCATCAATTTCTAAAACGAGCTAACAAGAGGAAAAAGGCAGGTAAAGCAGCAGACAACTCGCAAGGGCTCATAAGGCCGGAGCGTGTTTCGGCTTCAAGTAGCATGAAGCGACTGAGACCTGCGATCAAGCGTTTTTTTCTATAGAGAGGGCGCGAAAAGTCTTTTTCGCGTTCTCTCAAAAGAAAAGTAAGTCTGATCGCGGGTTACTGAGACTTCTATTTTCCACTCCCACTGTCGAGATGCTAGCTGGTACCCACCTATATACCTGGATCGAGAGAGTCAAAGAGGAGAAGTCACTGCTCAACTCTACCGGTTTTCACAAGCTAGCAAGAAAGCAATTACGATTGATGAATAGCTATATTCGATCAAATTCAATCGGTACTCTCTGTACATGCCCTCTTCTCCTCACGTTTCTTCAAAGCAATGTTTCGTTTTCAACCCACAGGGCCCGACATCAATATCGGACTTCTCCATACCAGAGTGCAAAAAGGAAAAGCCATCCGGCCAAAAGCCAAACTTACCAACCGAAGAGGAGAATAATAAACGATCCGGGAAACCTATGCCAACATGGCAGAGTATTACCAGTGGACACAAAGAATTTCGAGTAATTTTTGACATGAAAAAGGACCTGACTGGCATTGAAGACTACACGATTCCTCGAAATATGAATCGCCTAATGCGTTTCGTTGATGGGAAATGGCAAACTGGCGAGGGGGACGGAACATTTCATTTATATAACGCTTTCAACAATGGGAGAAGCGGTGAAGTCAAGAAACGAAAGATATCAGTCCTCGGCCTGGTTCTTTCGTATAACGAAGATTCTGGGGGCTTGGATCTGTTGACCGATGACATCAAATACTCCAAGAAGTTCTTCCCAAATCTTCCGAAAACTTTAACAGGACGTACGCTCGCCAAACTTGTTTTAGAGAATGACGATCCTGCTTCAAAACAGGCAAGCAAAAGGCAGAGTGAGTCGGCCTTGACGCAACCCTGCAATGTGGAATTTTCTAACGCTCTCCGCTTTGATCCTACTGACACCAACGGGAAATGCCTTCATTTTACTGCGGCAACTGAGGGAAGTATATTCGTGGTCTTCTCAACTTTACCCAAAGATAGCTCCCTCTGGTATTACACTGAAATTACACCGCAGAGAGTAGCGATTTATAAGGTAAGAGATATTAGAGAAAACACTTGCTAAACTGCTATCACCGGCGCTTAACACATCATTTCGTCGTGGGAAATTTTTGTTTGACACACTTACGGAAAATATCTTCCTCACTGTGGGCATCGAGCAATGGTTCACTATAGCTGCCCACTAACTTAAATTTGGGAAACAGGGAAAAATAAGAAAGAAGGACCCGGCTCAACTCTTCGGCTTTGAGGGCACAATCCTGCAAAGATTTGGTTGATATTTTGTCACAATATTTGGGAGCCCAAAATAACACCAGGAGGCTGAGAATTTCTTTTCAAATTCTCTGTGCTGCAATTCATATTTCAATTTAATTCCGATTATAATCTTTAAAACTTTCCCATGGCAGCAAAAATTCAAAATGTGATGGATACCAGGAGCCCATAGGTCTATGGGACGACATTTTAACAGATCAAGCTATTTTTTGACGCGTTCTTAAATAAGATTGGCTTGCACTAGTGACCATTCTCAACACCATGGGCAATAATTTCCAATGCAAGACTTGTGATTAGCTGGAAAGGTCTGGTTTCGTGGGAAAATCAATCTAAAATAAACTCGGTTTGTAAAAACGCCGTTCCACAAATACAATGAAGTTGTTCGCTCCTAGTCGTTGGCTCCAGCGGATACTCATTGGCGGTGGAACTTGTCAACCTCGTACCCAGGCCCTCTCTCGTTTCCTGTCTTGTCGACGAGTTAGAGAGATCCTGGTTGCAGCTGGAGGGGGAGGCTGCGAAAACCTACCCACCCTCCCAGCGGTATAGTTTTTGCAGCTACTTGGAAAGGTTACCAGAGGGAAGCCTGTACTGGGTTCCTAAAACTAGGTTTTAGGGTGACATAACAAAATGACCATGTTATTTATTTACAATTTCTTTGATTGTTTGACACTTTGAACTATTAATTAGAGAACGAGTTCCTTGTCAATTTCATTCTCTCAGGGACAAGAATTACAAACCTCAACAGTTAATCCAAACGCCCGAGGTCTGGGTGACGCAAATTTGCTCCAGTCATACTTCGTTTGCATCACTGAGACAGATTCCAGCACTTTGATTGAATACGGAAAAACACTGGGAACGACAGAGAGTGGCGACATTTACTTGAACAGGTTGGACACCGAACAACATCTGAACGTGCGCTTTTATGCCTTTGGCAACGGCGACAAAAAAGTTGACATCATTGATGCTCATATTGTGTCACGTGACTTGACCAAGGCTATCTGCAAAGGAGACACCTATATGGACTACGAAACGATGCTGTGTACACAAAGGTGTCACGAAGATTGTGATCCACTCCATGGTAAAGTTCCAAGAACTAAGGAGAATAGAATAATCTTTAATTGTATTTTTAAAGTGTTTTAAGTATAATGGTCCAGCTTATATTAATAACTTTTTAACCGTCCTATGACATCATATAATCTAAGAATGTAGTTCAAACTTCTTATAATATTCAATATCTTCATTCTTACTCGCACATCATCTCTTGCCTTTGGAACCAGCTACCGTTGCTGGCAAAAACGGCTCCGAACGTATCTGTATTTCGAAGATATTTCAATAAGCTGAATTTTACCGGCTGACAATGCATAATTTCTTACAATCTTGTATATATGTCTGACTTTTGTAGTGTATAGTATGTAAATTTATCCAAGGCAGTTATTAGCGAGCCAAACATTTAAGTGGTGCTGTCACTGTCTGTCGTTTTATCACCACTGAGTTTTAACTGCATGAAGTAAACTCCAAGTAGACCTGCAACACTCACTCGACTTTAACTCGTCGAGGTCTCGTTACTCAAGCTTGTCGACACTCTTGAAACATTGCGCCCTCTATTTCCTCAACATTCAACGTTTGCACGTAAGCGTTATTACAGATTGAAGTAATTCGACGCCGCGTCTGTATTATTATTTTTATTATTTATTTTCATTTAGGTATTCTATTTAGACAGACAAAAATAGATAACAGGTTATTGACTCATGGCTCTTTATTTAATTATCTTTCTTCGGTCTCTTTTTTGTTTTGTCTTTTTTCATCGCAAGGATGCAATACGGGGACTCCTGGAAATCCGCTGCCTTCTGAATGTAACCAATGTCGTGTTGCCGCGGACCTTGGCACAGACACATGCCTGCCAGAATGCAAGGAACCAAACTTCATCTCGCCGAGTGGGTATTGCGTTGGTAAAGAAGGTATGTATTTGAATGCCACTGTAATGCACACTAGGAAGATTGTGGAAACCTCCAGTCCGACTTAAAAAATAATGTAAAATGAGTGGAAATAATGATTGCAATCAAATTGGTCCTGGAATTGTATTAGACCAAAAAATGAGTTTCGCAATTGCTTTTTTCTCACATTTAAATTTCCCAGGTCGCCGCCATCTTGAATAATTGTCACGTTTTACGGTTACCCTATTGTTCTGGCCCCAGTTGTTCGAAGGGTGGATAGCGCTATCCACCAGATAAATCACTGTCCAGTGGATAACTCATAGCAAAGCAAATTGCGCTATCCAACGGATAGTGATTTATCCGGTGGATAGCGTTATCCACCATTTGAACAACTGGGGCCTGCAGATAAATCACTATCCACTGGATAACTCAATTGGTTTTGTTAGTGTTTATCCGCTGGATAGTGATTTATCCGCTATCCACCTTTTGAACAACCGAGACCTGATATAAAGAACTTTTGTATAATATCAATACGTCACAATTATTCAAGATGGCGGCGTCCGGGAAATTTGAAAATAAAAAGACATGCAAGCGATTCTGAAATTTATTTTTTTCCCATGCAAACAATTTCATTAAAAGAGTTTCAAACAAATTTGATTGTAGACATAATTTCCTGTGGTTTTAGGGTATTATATTGTTGGGGTGGAGACTCCCTTTAAGTTTCAAAAGTGTTCCAACTTTTACGATAAAAGCGCTTTAATTGAAAAGAAATGGTTGCACTCTCCAAATTGAATCGTCAAGCAGTAAGAACTCCGGAATACTGTAAGCCCGGGAAGTTTTGAGTTCAACCCTGTTCAGAAGATTTCATTTAGGTTCTACTTTTGGTAAGACAGCATGCACCTATTGAAAACCACACAGTGTTCGCAAAAAGTCTTCATACTTTCCACTTCTTGCTCTTCTGAGCAAAAACAGCGAGAGCTATGCGGTGATGAACCCCGTCTGGCCACATTGCTGAGCTTAAGGCCCCATCCAGCCGTTCACACGCATCCGGATATTTTTGAATCCGCTACTTTTTCTCTGCGAATTCAATATTTTCCACGTCCACACTCAATTTATTCAAAAGGAATTTGCCTGTCCACACGTATTCGGATAGGACTCCTCTGTGGCTATTGTTAATAGAGAATGCGCCATCAGGCGGGACCATGTTGAATATTTACGCTGTTAAGACTGGATCTGAGTTTGTAACGACTCGGATTTGAAAATAACCGGATTCGACTGTCCACACGATTTCAAATTCTTTGCGTATTCAAAAATTTCTCTCCTCGGGTGAACAAAGAAACGATTAAATAAAAGTTTCCCGGCAACATAAGCCACTAACTTGGTCTTGGTAGTAAATTCTTCCGTCATGAAAATGGCCTCTTACGATCTCCCTAAGCTTCATCAAGAGATCTAACTAAGTATATTTTGTTTTCAAAGCAACGTTTGATTTGGAGCCTGGCGTGAGAAATAAAGGCGAGAAAATGCTTTCTGTCAGTGAAATTCCACATCTTGCATCCTTCTCGTTGTGTTTATGGCTCCGTTTCTTGAACAAGCATGGAGGATCAGGGGCCTGGGACATGGTGGAATACCTTACATCAGGTAGCAGGGAAAATGGATTTAATCTGAAGTGGGTTGATCACGCTGATGAGATGCATCTGTGGGTACAACAGTTAGCGTGGACTGGAGAATTGCACAGTGTACAGGACAGGTAAGAATACCACTGTCTACTTCCTTTCTGTTCGTTATAGTCCTCAAAATGGCCGGCTAAAAAGGAGTAACTCTGGAGGTTGTAATAGACCTCAGTTCAGCTCCGTTCTGTTGGCAGCGCTTCATGGGTTCATATTGAACAAACACAATGAAACGCCACACATGCGCCTGCCCACAGTTGAATAACCGATTGGTCGGCTCTGTTGGTTAAGCTTCGGACCCCCGAGCGAGAGGCAGTCGGTTGGAACTCCATCTTGGGCCATCACTCGGAGCCTTCGAATAACTGAGAGAAAAGTTCTGCCTTTACACACCTGCAAACGGCTACACTTTCGTGTCTCAGTCTGGGGTTGTGAGGGGGAGGGGGGGTTGCTCACCCCCTGCACCCTCCCCCTAGATCCCCCCCCCCCTCCTGGCGCCAACTATAAACGGGAGGCCCCGTCTCACAATCCTCTTAATGGGAACTTTAATCTGTTTGATAGGGACTTTGAGATCTACGACGGCCACGTCGAAGAAACCGTCCCATCAAAATGTAACGTCCGCGTAGAATGTGGGCGAAGCATTCTAACGAGCGGTTTCAGAGTAAAAATAAAGAACTGAAAGGTTCATATTTTGTATGCTCACTTTGTCGTCAAAATCTCAAACTTTATGATCATTTCACGGCGTTGTTAAGCAGAGCACCGCACAAATATTTCTTAAAATGCGTGTTGCACGGTTATTTTTCGTCTGTTAACCAATAACATTCTTATTTTGTGCCATCGTCTTTGCCGTAGCCGTCGTCGTTTCTTGAACTCCCTAAAAATATGACCTTAGGTGACGTGCTGCTTTCGGTCCCCGTACTTCAGCATAAAATTTATCTTGCAGAGATCAATAAAAACTCTGTCATCATAATTTCATGGCCGTCGTCAAAAACCGTTAACCACAATGTTTTGTCTTTCATTGGAATAAACATTACACTCATGTACTTTGGCTTTACGTTTCAAAGAGTATCTTCTGCAAATTATTTGGATGACTTGGCGTGGCACCACTATTGCCTCACGTTCTCTGGTGAAAGCGGCCTGTTATCGCAGTACGCAGACGGAAAGAAAGTCAAATCGGAGGCTGGCATTGCCATGGAAATTGAAGGAGGAGGAGCGTTGAAAATTGGCGACAGAATGGAGTCACATAGGTACCAAATGAGTGGGTTGAACCTTTGGGACAAAGTTCTCCCTCCTGAAGAAATAAGCGATATGGCGACTTCATGTGTCAAGGGAATGGGGAATGTCAAGAACTGGTATGACTTCTCCGACGCTGCAAAAGCCATGGCTTCCATGAAGGTAATGACCCCGTCGGTGTGCCGCGCCCCAGTACAACACGTCACAGAAACGGAAATCGAAGAAGCTTCAACTGGGGGATGATATCTCTGCTCTGTAACCCATTATGTATTGTGTTATGAATGGAATAAAAGTTTCCCATCGAGTGGAAATTTTTTGCGTCTCTTGAAGACAATTTATTTGAGAGTTGCTTACGAAAAGGTTAGCTTTTAAATTAGTTACTGAGATAAAATGATTTATTTGCTAAAAATGTGATGAAATTCCATGAAGATCAGTTTCCAGGCACTGTAATAATCATTGCGGTGTGTTGCGGTACCAGTTTCTCACCCACCGTAAACCTCCGGCTTCCCCGACCCTAAAAAAAAAAATAAAAGTAAAAATAAAATGCTAAAACGGAGGAAGAAACTGCTGTTCTCATAAATACATCAATTTATCTGAAGAACGATGCGTTTTTTGTCTTTGAACAAAAAAACCTGAAAACCTGAAAAAGGAATGCATTTGTTTTCTCGGAAATTGTAATGGTTATGATTAAACGGGCACTTTGGGTGTCTTAGTCCCTTTAATGCACCAGCTGCTGCCTGTCGCAGCTTGAAGATTCACAGAGCCTTAATTAAGGTTTCACTCCCATGCATACATATATCAAAACGAAAAAACTCCAGGTGATGAATTTCTTTATTCGCGTCACCAGTCTGCTTGACAATGTATTGAGCTAGTGAGGAGAAAATTTATGTTGGTCAGTCTTGGGAGTGAAAGGTTAATTGAGGGTTAATTGGTGTTCGTGCCTACACATATTTATCTTACCTGCATTCCCCGTGAGGCTTTTCATCTGAAGTTTGGATACGTATCACTCAAGTTAAAAAGAATAAAGTCAATGGTAATCAAAAACGGAATATCGAGATCGGTGATATACTCTTTATTTATATGGACAAGTCAGGAACAAATATCTCGATTAAATTTCAATATCTCTGTATTTGCATTTTTTCAAAAATTAACTATCATTAGATCTGTAGTCGTTGACAAATGGAACTGTCAGTTTTCATTTCGAGTTTTTACATCAGCATTACCTTTACTTCATCATTCTCACAACTACTGCAAAACGGTTCGCGCCACACAGGTTAGAGCATACAGGCGCTTTCAAAAGAATTATCCTTTCTACGTCAACACGGTACGTTTCTGCGTTTCCTTAAAGGTGAGGGATTTTCTTTTTTCTTCTTTCCATAAAGCTACTGACCTGCATTTAATTTTTTTTTTTTGCTCATAACCTCGCCTCTTTTTGAACTACGTCTTTTGGAATTCTTCGGAAGAAAGTGACAGAGAGTTAAAGGAAGAATGCACTCATTGTCCAAACACAAGATTTTGCTCATCTAACCTGTCCTTCAGTGTGAGGCTAGACGTGCAAAGACAAAGCCTTTATTCCCCACGGACTCCAAAATGGCCGCCGAGTGATAAAGGTGTATTTATATTCGGCAATAATGTACAAACGCCCCTTATTCCCTTGAGATTTAACTTGAAAATTTCCGTGCACCTTGTTCTATAAGAGAACCCTATTTGCATAATCTATTACCATTTTGGTATAAATAGGATTGTTTTATCCCGTTTGTTCCTTCTTCTTCTTCTTTGGCTTTTTACGGACGTCGGGCATTCGACCCTCCCACCTCTCCCCAGCGATGACCAGCGTGTTGCCATGGTTCCCACACTCCTTCCACCTCGGACTCGCCTCTTCCCATAAATTACTTCTGCCCGTGGCATTTGGGAGTGTGAGGGCTCCCAGTGATAATTTATTACTAGATTTTTTCACAAATTTTCAGTGGATTCATGTTTAGAAAGGACTGAAATTAACAAAATCCGCTGCATGCAAAAGGCGTTTTCGGCTTTTGAGTTTGATTGGAAATTGATTTTTTCTGGTAAACGTTTGTGAAATTTACAAACATTTCTCTATGTGTTGCTCAAGGCAACACAAAAAACGGTTTAACGCGGAAAACTGTTGATGATTAAGGTGGGAGGAGGATTTTTTCGTTTCTGTCACCAGAGACAGTAAATGTAGTCAATAGTCAAGCACGTATAAGAAAAAAAAAAATGCTAGGTCGAATTGAAATTGGTATTTTTCCGTTAACGTTTCGTCACTAATATGAATCCAAACAATTTTACAAAATGTTTCTGCAAAACTGAATTAGAAGAGGGAAGGCTCTAGAATGCTTGGGTGTAAAAGATAGATAAAGATAAATTCACCTCCCTCCATAAACACCACCAAAGGTACGATGCCAATTTATCAGATGAAGGAACCATTCATACACGTAAAACATCTTTGCAGGTGGTTATCCAGATATGATCTAGACCCATTAATGTGACAAATAAAAGTTGTCACATACGGAAAATTGCACGTGTAGACGACTCGTCACATAAAATGCGGCAAATTCCTGTCTTTCAGTGAGCGCTATAGACCGAATGCATAAATGGCGGCCAAAAAAATATTCTTTTGTTTATGTGCTAATTAGACTCACTAGCCTCGTATGCATGCACAAAATACAAAAGAAATGTTGCTTGAGAGCGAGGCTAGTGAGTGTAATTAGCACATAAACAAAAGAAGACATTTTCCCTCCATTTATGCATTCGGTCTATTGGAGAACGAACAGGCAACCTCGACTTGTTTCTGCTTTATCTCTGCTGTCCAAACGCATTGCTGACTCACTTGTCAACAATTACCGGTATTTGCTGTGCTATTTACACGATCAAATGTATTTGCCACATAAAATTGTCGCATAACAATTGCTCCTACACTTGTAGAAGGGGTTTACGTGATGAATTTAGCAACTTAATTTACGATCGTGACTTTAACACTTCTGGATCTGCTTTCGGTTGAGTTTCAGCTGCTCAACTCTAAATCAATATCGTCTTAAACCAATCCAAGACTAGCTGTTATCAA
>OX421448.1:59332468-59354968 GCA_949126865.1 Montipora capitata
TTATTGTAAGTCTTTCGCGATTATTCCATATCGTTCACGTCCTAAAATGTGGGCGAAGTATCGTAAAAAATAAATTGGTACGAGCGGTTTCGCAGTGAAAATAGAGAATGAAAGATTCTCTATCGCATGCTCACGTTGTCGTCAAAACCTCAAATTTGGTGATTTCACGTCGTCAAGTGGGAAGACACGAGGGGTAACCGTGCATTTTTGAGAGATAATTAAGCTTCAATTTGAGAAAGAACGCCATACATTGCTTTGTATTTTAAAGCTTTTTACAAATATTTTTCATGAATTATCGTTGAAAAATGCGTGGTTACCCCCAATTTTCTTTTTGGATTTCAATAACACTCGTTAAGATCTACATAATCATACATAATCACACACCGGGGCAAAAATATCTTTATTTAGTAGGCACCGTCCTTAACCACTAGACTTCCGCATCAATAACTGCGAGGATGTCATTTTTTATTTATGTCAATAATGTTTTCTTCGAAAAGTGCCGCTGTAAACGTGTATTAACATCCACTAAGAAGCAGGCTTACACAGTGAACAATGTCGGTTACCAAACATCAAGAGAAAGCTAACCATTTTAAAATCAAGCCTCAGACTTAACGGTTATTCAGCAATGATTTTATATATATGTAATTTGTTTTGGTAAATAATCGGCACATTTTCTAGTCAGTTGATCTTAGTGGTTAAGTGAATAAAAACAGTTCCTTCAAAGTGGGTGCTCTGTGTTCAAATCCTGTCCAGGGGCTGCCTTTACTTTTTTTCTTTTCTTTTTCATACCACAAGTCCTGGGACAGAGTGATCAAAATGGAGGAGAATACTTCATTTAAGGCAAACTGAAAATGAAGGATAATCCTTAATTTGAGGAAGAGATCGTGTTGAGATTTACAGTCCCAGAGATTTACAGTCCCAGATTCTAGGACTTCTAGAGTTCATATACGAGTCGACAATAGTACTAAACATAGAGGCGCTCAGAAGCATTACCTTCGAAGAGTCTCTATGTGAAGCTTACAGATTGTGTCCCTTCGTGTCGAACAGAAAGACGCAAAAAGTAATACCGTAGTTTCAAACAAAGAAACTGATTCTTTTACTGACCGGCCGCGTCACATCGGCCATTTTTACTTCCGGTTCAATATTTTATTGTTCCCAAGCTAACCAATGAAAAATTTGGACTTTCCTATGTCTCCAGAACCCTTCCTTTTCTGGTGCCCCGCCGGCTAAGAGAAACGATGGGATATGGGAACGAGAATGTAAAAATGTGTGCCGCACGTGCAGCACGATTATTTTTTCCTCTTTTAAGCAATGATGTCATTGTTTTGAGGCGTTGTTGTTGCCGTAGCAGTCGTCGTTTCTTAAACTCCCTAAAAAAAAGAAAGGGTTGAAATGTACCATTTTTATTATGAAGTAAAGTATTTTGAGACAAAATTCAGAAGAAGGATGACGCGTACGATGATCTGTAATTTGCACCACCAGAGGGGGCCCGGGTTCTAGTTGTCGCTCCTTGGCCAGTAGAATGAACGACTTCTTCCAAAAAACTGCGAAGAAACAAACAAACAAAAGCGAATCGATAAGAAATGATAATAACAACCAAATGCTTGCAGTGTGCCAGGACGACTGTTAACTGACCATGCTCTAGCTCAGTGATAATTCGAACTAATATTTGAAACTTCAATTTTTATACGGGCACGCTCATTATTTAGAGACAAAATATCGACTTCATTGTTTTAAAGGGAACCTCCATTCCGACTAATGAATGATTTTAAACCTAACAAAATGTTTGGAATAAAATTTGTTCGAAAATTTCTTCAAAAAAAGAAATGTTTGAAAATGTTATTTGTCTACAAACAGAAAAGACCCTTCGTTTCTACAGCAAATGAGGCTCTGGATGGCACCTTAATGACAATAGGTGACGTCAACGATCTCTTTGCTATTGAAAGAGAAAAAAAAAAATTTCACTTTTCTAATTTCAAATTTCCGGGCGCCACCATCTCAGCTTTGCGTTTGCTCACTCTATATGCAAATTTGTGACGTTCTCCTTGCCAAAGCTCCCAAAGGGCCGATTTACACGATACGATTTTGCCGCATGCGACAAGCTCACGACAGGTCTACGACATGACTTACGATTGTCGCAGCGTTTTAAAACATGTTTTAGGGCCGATTTACACGATACGATTTTGTCGCATGCGACAAGCTCACGACAGGCCTACGGCATGACTTACGATTGTCGCAGCGTTTTAAAACATGTTTTAAAATGCTACGACATTTTTTCTGACGTACCTAACAATCGTAAATCATGTCGTGGGTCTGTCGTAAGCCGTTGTCGCATGCAACAAAGTCGTACCGTGTAAATCGGCCCTAACAGGTCAACCGCGACACGTCACAATTAATATTACGGAGCTTAAGCACGCGCGTTTTTGAGACGCGGACGGCAACCGTAAGTTCAAGCCCGAGAGAGAGTGAAACGTTAGCATTCCAACTGTATTTTTTGTCAACGATATTTGAAATGGCCGATGCTAGAAAATCTTCTCACTGTTGCCGAGAAATTTCAAACTTTTTGAAAAGCATGTTTTTGCCCTGAGGCACTCCACTGCTTTTAGAACAAGGTGCTTATTTTTCTCACATAACCAGAAATCTAAACTCTTTTATAATAATTAACAATTAATGGAACAAGTGGATGTGCATAAAAACAAATATCCTGATAATCTCTCCTTAAATATGGACGGCGAAGACGTCACGCGATGTGCAATTATTTGGTCAACTGGGGACATAATTCTTTCCTTTTTTTTGTATCCTTACAAATAAGGCACGCACGACACGAAAAACAAATATATTAAGTCGAAATGTTACGATATTTTCCTTCCGTAATGCTTTTTAGTGTAAACTTTCCGTTGTCAAGCCACTTTCAATATTATATATTTGAATGATAACACGGCGAATATTCGAATTAAATCTTCTTCGAGAAATAAATATTATACTAAAATACCTTTTTCACCCACGAAGAGTTTTTATCAGTCAGAATCAAGTGGTAATTCTCGTTTTTGACATTGCGCGTTCAACAATTTTAGTTTGATATGATAAAAACACAACTTCCGCGAAGTATCAAACAGACCAAACGTGAGGAAGCGGTAGGTTCCGTGGTGACAGACAGGAAAAGAAAGGAAATGGAAGAAATTAGAGGAATTACAAAACAAAAACAGGAACTTAAGGAAAAAAAAACATGTCAATCAAAGTTAAAAAGTCAAGAAAAAAAAGCCAACTAAAATCGACTTTATGACAGAGAAGAGGAAAAAGAAATTGAAAGATTCGGACCCATCGAAGAAAAAGAAAACCCAGAGGACGACTAGGGTGTGTCCGCAGGTTACGTATGACTTCTTTCAACGAAGAGTAATTATAATAAAAAACGCATTACCATGAAAACCCGTTTCTTTTGATAAATATATAACCAGAGCAAAAAAAAAAAAAAAAAAAAAAAAACTACGTCTTGCATCGCTTAGAGTCAAATCTCAAAGAACGTTCTTCAAGAAATTAAGCTCTCAAGTTTTCCACATTTAAACTGGGCTGTTTACTCGGAGGAAGGAAGATCCTTATCTACAAGAGGGCTAAAATGGCTTGGTTTTACACGAACAAATTTCGATTCGGATTATGGTTCAAAAAATTGTGCACAACGAAGTTGCTAGTAGTCACTAGTCCCAGGATCTTTTGAGTGAAATAGCTTACAAGCTTAGGTTTTATAGGATTTTCCCAGTAGTATGGTCGTTTTATCTCTAGGACAATATAACTTTTTCCACGCGGACTCAATACAGAAAATACATGTCGATATGATGATGCACTTTCCAGGATCTTCCAACAGCTACTATCTTCCTTCTTTCATGAAAACACTTCCTTAGAGACGCTTGCATGTCTGGGGAAATTGCGCGTTCCCTCAGGGACAAGAAATTTAAAACTGTTCAAATTTCTTTTTAACTATTTACGCTTTAAGACAAAAACAAATTCCTGACTAAGTGACATCCAGTGGAATTGTCAAATAAAGTACACTCTTGTAAGACACTGTGATTTTCCCGCGTGGCATAAGATTTTAAACTGAACGAAATTTCAACCGCGGGCTGTATGTTATGGGGGTCTGTGCAACCAGGCTTCTCGAGAGAGTGAACTTCGCGCAAGCATCACTCGTCTTACTTTCACACATTAATGAAATGTCTTCAGTATTAATATACAGAGGGGAAATGTTAAATTACACTTGTTTGTCAGACAGAAATGATAAAGTTCCACTTTTTCAGATTAAAAACACTTTAATTTCTTTGGTTTTCCTGTTCGACTCGGGAAAAACTGTGTGTCTGCTAGTTGGACAATTTATACAGCCAAATGTTCCATTTGCTCCAAGGAAAAACGCTGGTACCACATGCAAAAACACACGTGTCAAGCCTCAATAAAGACGTGACTCGATGACCAACTAAGAACAATAACTTAGCTAAAGCTTTAACGTCAATTTAATTGCGCGCTCTCAATGTCATAGAAATTGCACAAAGGCTAAGGCGAAAAATACACAAAAAATTCTTCTTTATGGCTACTGCCAGTGTTAATTGTTTCCGGAGAGATGACAAAATGACAGACCGATACAAGCAGATGTATAAATTTGCCACTGTGAAGTTCCTTGGTTACTTTTGAGAATGCTCTTGATAGAGTAAGGGACTTACGAAAATAACAAGGATCTTTGACTTCTCAAGGTTAGCTATACGGCAACTATTTTTGACACGATTTACAACTTTTTCAACGGTGAGTTATTGTCATATTTCTATGAAGTGGAGCAAAGAACTATGAAAAAACGAAAAGACATCATGAAGAGGAGAGCTAATTGAATTTGATAACAATTTTCCATAATCCGACCAAATTTTCAACATTGGCAAAACAGACAAATGCTGATGTCGAGCGACTTGGGTGGACTTTACGGAACATCTTGTACATGCAATCACTTTTTTTTTCTCGACTGTAGCAAATCTAAACATTGAAAAAATAATCACAAAAAACCGTCTAAAGAGAGCAATATTTTCCTGCCTTGCTTTTTATTATGTTGTAAAAACTGGTTCTTGCGGCTTTAGAGTCTGTACACGAATCCTAAAGTGTGACCGTACTGAATAGTATTTTCCAGTGCGGCTGTTTATTATGCTATACAAGATCGCACAGAGTGTGAATACTGTCTCAAACGCGAAGAAATTAGCAGTACGTTTCTGTGTTGCTGTTTCGATTGGTGTACATCACGGGTATTTCTAACTATTGGAAGTCTGTCTGACTCCAATATCCAAACTTTTCCAATGAAGTTCATTCTTGGTCCCTTTAAATTTATCTTCACAAAATAGCACGATTCCACACGAATCTTTTAATAATCTTTTAATACTGAGTCCCTCAGCCACCATTAGCTAGCTATGGAAATTTTACTCCTATATATATTTTACAAGAGGTCACAGCTAGACCTATATGTTTCACATTTATAAATTAACTAAATCTTTTTCTTTGAAAAGGAAATAACATTCTCGGCACCAGTCATTACGTACGCAAATCTGCGATTTGCATTCCGGAAGTAATTTTCCTTTACATGTTTTCCGTTTCTGAAAACTCTGTAAATCTCATTGCTTCAATGCTATCGTCTCATTGTCGTCGACAGCTACTTAGATTTCATCCATTTTGGACGAAATCAGTGGAACTTTAACATTTCCCCCAGAGTGAAAAAAAAAAAACCTTTATCACCTTTGTTTGTTCCATCGACGAAAAAAAACAAAAAACAAAAGAGATTTCGTCAGGTTGCTCAAAGCAAAAGGCAACTTTGACCGAAACACAATACATCGAAAATTGGGATATAACTCAAACTGAATTCCATTCACAGTCAACATTTCACGAGGATAAATATATCCTATAAGTTCGAATTTTTACATTTGATTTTCGGTACACTTAAACATATAGTCGCAATCATTGTGCCTTCCAAAATACTTCAGCAGATTTAAACTACTTACTTTATTTTAAATGTTATTTCTCTGAATCTTTGTTTAAGTGAAAAGTGCAACACCATGGCAGCAAGAGAATTGTTTATTTTGCCTACCAATCAAAGACAACAACCGAGATAAACACTTCACCTCTTCAATACGCCTTTCATTTTTCACTATGTAAAGTGATTTCTTCGCTATTAAATTCAATATCTCAAAGACAAATATTTGACCAAAGCTGTCCACGCATCACGTGAAATGACAAAGATGTCCGTGAAACAAAAAAAATGGCAAGTTTATTTTTGTTGACAAAACAAAAACACGAAGTTCAGGCCATTCGTCACTTCAGTCTTTAACAACTTTGCATATTCATTTCTTTCTTTTTTTTTTTCATTTCATTTTACTAATACCGCCCAATGATATAAAATTGCTGCGGATAGTGTTGTTTATTTGTGCGCAATAAAACGAAGAATTCAAGGTTATTACAAGGTAAAGTAAGGTAAATTGGAGGCAAAGGGAATTTTTCCCGTTTTTGAAGGGAATTATGAATCCCCAGGAGTTAGAGTAGCTCATCCCACCGGTTTTACGGAGACCGTGGGTTCGAATCCTTCCTCCGTTGTCCCTTCGCGCCCATCCCCATTTGGGAGATTTAGAGCGCGATGTTTTTAAGATACGGACGGCAAATGGAAGAAAGCTGTTTTCGTTTGAAACTTTCCTTGACACTGACCACATTTATATTGCTAAGTATATTTTCACTATTAGGGATGATTAGTTTAAAAGTGTGGGAGACACTACTGTCATGACAAGCGAAACGTTCTCTCTCAAAAAGGTGGCGTGCTTAAGGCTTCCTATTGATTCCCCTCAAAAACGGCCTCGATATATATACATGTATAGTCCCAGTGCAAACTCGAAAATGACCGGCTTGACGACTACAAATTTTTGACTGACCAAAGAGCCTGCGTCTAAGGTCGTGTAGGCCAGGGATACATCTGTACTGAGAGTAGGGCGGAACGCTCGTTTCAAAAATTTAAGGTGGCTTACTAGTGTTTTCCGAAGAAAAAAAAAATCAAGATTTCGAATCTGTGAATTAAAGCAACAGGATGTCTCTTCTGAAGTGTTAGTCACTACAACTGATGTAAAATGTAATTTTACCTCACAAAAATAAATGCAAACCAGGGAAAAATGCTAAATATAGTGACAGCGCGCCTGGAGGGGGAACTGGAAACTAGGCACTTCAAAGGCCTTTTTCTCAAAACTTAGCCGTATGACCAGGGTTAAAATTTTGGGAATTAGTAAACAATATGAAGACGAAACCGTCAACAGTTTTTAAGATGAAAGTCAACGTTTTTGCCATTTGCGAAAAACCTGTCTGACAGATTTAACTATGTATTTCTATACATGATTATTTTTTATTGCTCAGGAAAACCTGATAATTTGAGGTGGGGTCGTACGGCTATTTATTTAGAAAAAGGCCTCTTAAGTGTCTAGTTTCCAGTCTCCCCTACAGGAGCTCGGCCATTATATTTGGCATTTTCTCCTGATTGGCATTTATTTATCAGGTTAAATTACATTTTACATCAATTGCAGTGACTAACACTTCAGAAGAGACATCCTGTTGCTTCAATTTCACAGATTTCAAAATCTTGATCTTTTTCTTCGGTAAACTGTAGTAACCTACCTTAAGACTAAGACACATCAGTAATCGCTGTGTTTTGTGAGCAATGCATGCTGGTCGTTGCGCAGTGCATTCTGGTAGCAAGCGCGATGCAATTTAGAAAAACCTTAAATAACAATGACCACAACCAGGTTTTCTGGGCCCGCGAGACTGAGCACCCCCAGCAAACCATTGTTTTAACGAAAACCGCTGGTCAGCAAGTTGTGGTCATTGCTGTCTAAGGTCTTCCTGCAATATAGCACAAAGCCAGTAAAGCGAAAAAACATGGAGATTTTGCACAGTACCAATTATTTTAAATTCTGATTATGTATTGTTTTTATTATTTTATTATTATTTGTGATGATGATGATTTTGTACGGCTAAAGCGTGAGTGCAGGCGCTGAGGTAATCCAAAGTATCACAGGAGACGAGTTATGCCCCGTGCAAACGGAGGTGGCATTGTTGGCCAACAACTCCCAACATTGTTGGGCGTTGCATGTCTGGTCACACTTTTAGCCCCTTGCAAAACGGACGCGGCATTGTTGGCCAACAACTCGCCACAATGTTGAGAGTTTGCTGCGTCTGGTTGGAAGGGGTTTTAGTCTTAGCAGTAGGACAGGAAGATTTCCACCCTGGAGGCTTGATTTTCTTTTCAAGCTTGATAGGAATTTACGCGGAACATTGAATAAAATACGATTAACAACTTACCTTTTGCAGTTATGCATTGTTGTAGCACCAAGGACAATTTTAACTCCGGGAAGACTCTTGTTCAGGTTGTAGACTGCAAAAGCTTCTTCGTATGTGGCTCCTCCGATCATAAATACAATGATTTCTTGTGGCCTTTTGAACAAATCACGTTAAAAAGAAGGAAAAAGAATAATGAACACTGTGAGCGTGACTTGAAAGAAATGTCATTAATTGCTATAATCAGCAGTTGAAGAACGACTTCTCGGTTTATGAAAAACTGAATTCGTCGTCTTATTACGAGTTATCGTCAGGCCAAGTGCAACTAAGGGAAGTACTTTGACCAAACCAAAACTGACGCAGTTGATCATGTAAGGCAATCATAACGAATGCAAAAGCAAATACCCAAATAAGTCACTTTACGGCAACTTTTGTCTCTGATTGCAATAAAAATGTAACATTATATTTGCATGCTAATGCATGGGCAAGGGAATGCAAACGTAAAAAAACTAAAAAGGGTTTTCGTGCCGGCGTGGCAAGCGTTTCCGTGGAGTAGTTATCAGCAAAGAGCAAAGAAAGTTCCATGCTTCGGCCGGGCATTTTCTCACGCGGCCAAAACAACGAGAATTCCCGTTCCGGTCTTACTTTGCTGTGGAACCACACTGACAAAAAGTCTCTATTGTAATCTGTTCCACAACATATAAAAATCATTACTACGGCGAGATTTAGAATCGCGTTTACGTGGAACGTCCGCTAAAATCAAACAATATTTTTCTTGTTTATGGCATAAATGCCCGAGCAAACAGCTTGAACATTTGCTTCAACATCCGTTCGATTTTGTTGAACAGCGATGTTGAAACTGTTTGCCTCACCACCCTCCCCCCCCCCCCCCCAATTCAACAGTGTCGATGTTGATTGAGTTTAAAAGAGTTTAAACTTTGCTTTAACAACCACTCAACATTTCTGTTATCGCGAGTGTTGAATGAAGTCGAGGCCGTTTGCCGCACTCTTGCAACATTGTTGCACAAACCGGTCTCTCAATGACGTATCCATGTCCGTATCCTTAGTAACAACCGCGGCTGCTGCCTGGGACTGAATACCAGGCCTCTCGTGAAGCTTTGTTGAATCAAATGTTGATGATTTGTTGAAACCGTTTGCCCTACTTTTGCAACATTGTTGCACTAACAGGTCTCTCAATGACGTATCCATGTCCGTATCCATAGTAACAACCGCGGCTGCAGCCTGAGACTGAATACCAGGCCTCTCGTGAAGCTTTGTTGAATCAAATGTTGATGATTTGTTGAAACCGTTTGCCCTACTCTTGCAACATTGTTGCACTAACAGGTCTCTCAATGACGTATCCATGTCCGTATCCATAGTAACAACCGCGGCTGCAGCCTGAGACTGAATAACAGGCCTCTCGTGAAGCTTTGTTGAATCAAATGTTGATGATTTTGTGAAACCGTTTGCCCTACTCTTGCAACATTGTTGCACTAACAGGTCTCTCAATGACGTATCCATGTCCGTATCTTTAGTAACAACCGCGGCTGCTGCCTGGGACTGAACACCAGGCCACTGGTGAAGCTTTGTTGAATCAAATGTTGATGATTTGTCGAAACCGTTTGCCAAACCCAGCTGTCAACATCGTTAAACAAAATCGAACGGATGTCGAAGCCGTTTGCCCGGGACTTAATATAAACGTAGACTGTGTACCGTTTATCTAAACAATCACACAACACCACTTTCGTGCCCCCAACGTTTTGAGTGGGCATGAATTAAACACAACTGATATCGCACATAGAAGGATAGAAGCTAAAAGAAGTACCAAAATATTGCAGAGTGCTGACCTGTCTCGAAGAACCATTTGGCCAAGGTATGGAAAGTTGGAATCTTTTAATTTTCCTTTCACCAAATTGTCAAGTGTCTCTGATAGCAGTGGAGTGTGTTGTGTGTAGATATTCTCCACTCCCTGAAATCACAAGGGCAAGATAAACCACTTCATACGAACAATATGATAGCAAAAAATTCATCTGATCAGTAGAGACGGCCGAACTACTTTAGTCAGTGTTAAAATCATAAAAGGCGGTTTACCTTGGCCTCGTATGGATCATTTCTCAATATACCACGAACAAATAAAAAAAAATACAGGCCTCTGTTATAACCTGTGAAAAAGCCCCTAATGGCAACCTGTCCTCGATATTTCATAAGATGTCGTTTGCCTTTAATGTTTTGAAAACCCTCAGTCACTTTTAGCACCAATGGAAATATATTTTAAGAGTTCTCTCTCTTTTTTTGTTGATAGTCACATTGGATTATCAGCCATGCATGGTTGGGTCAATTCGAACAAAATCATTAACCGAGGCGACTTCTTTAGAGCGCGTCTTATCACGGCTTGAAAATAGCGGCAAACTGATGAACTAATATTTGGAGTTCCTAACACACGACCAGAGATGTGCTTGGCACCCTTATAATTTCTGGCACAGGTGCCTAATATGCCTTCTGTTTGTTCTCTCGAAACGTTTACCGTGCCGTGCCCGAGAAACATAGGTACGGTACCGAGATTTCGGAGTGCCGTGCCATATTTTAATGCTAGTATATAAAAGGCGGGTTTTAGCGCTTAACACCTACAAATGCACGATGATAAAACCATCCGTGTATAATCCATAACTTTTTAGGCTTGCCCTGCTATAAACACTCGACGAAGTATTAAACGATATACCTTCAATCCTTTGAAGAACCGTCTAGTCAGAGACAACGGTGTTTTGTTTTGCCCAAAGAGATCGCTGCTACGGACATCTCTGCCTCCATATTGAATCAAAGCCGTCACATGCTAATAATACAAAACAGGACAAGAAAGTGTATAAGAGAAAACAAATATTAAAAGCGATTTTCAATGAAGACTGGACTATAGTAATCACAGCAGACGCAGACGATTAAAATTATCCAATCAGGAAGCAAAAAATACATACAGCCGGCCCAAAAGCGCGGCAAAACGTGTGCGAACCAATCACAATTGGCTTGGATTTTAACTCAGTCTGATTGGCTACTGAAGAATGTGGCGGAAGATTTTTTAGCCTGGCAATAAGCTGGCGTTCGACAGTCCTTCCTTGACACCGTACGCAGATTACGGAATACATGTTGTCGAATGATTACAAGTACACTTTGAATATCCTGATTATAACATACATGTACCTTCAACAAAAGTAATACGGGAATGCACAAACGCGCACAGTCTCGTATTGTCAAAAGGCTCGTCTTCCTTTTTCAGTTCTTGACAATCTAGATTACACAAACTTACGTCTAGATTGTCTCAGAGCGAAATGGATAATTATTTCACAAGCAGTGCACGAAGTTTTCGGCTTCAGGCCCGAGGAAAACGGTATCGCCACTAAACTATAGTGTTATACCTCCCAACTCAAATACGTTTTCCGACCTTCCACCGTCAACGTTCCCCTCGGCTTCGCCTCGGGGAACATTGAGGGTCTCGGGGATACAAAACTCACTGTTTCCCTTGGGGCCAGTCATTAAGTGCTTAATATTGCATGGTTTAATGAGGAAATGTATTGAATCCTGTTGCACGTGCGGCGTGCAGTTAAGAACACATTTTCTCTCACACTCTAATAAAAAATCAGTAATATAACAGCCTGAAGTAATCAAAGTGACGAAAACGGAACTAATACAACAATTAACCGTTAATTCTCTATCTTTATGAGAAAACCATTAGTACCAATTAAGATGTAAGAAGTTTTGCTTATAATATAGATGAAATGATAGCGAAATTGTTACGTTTTGAAGTTGTCTCTGTCCCCTTTCCAACGATGAAGGAGAATGCAAGGAGAATGACACGAAACGACAGATTAAAAAACTGAAAAAAAAAAGACGAGGTAAAACTCTTGCAGACTGTAAATTTAGGCACATTTCTTCGCTGCAACTTCGAGAACTCGAACTTGATGGTTTGTCAGCGGAAAATGCGAGCAAAGTACACGAAGAGAAATTTCAGATTCTCGTCAGTCACTGATTAAATTTCGTTCTCGGTTATTTGTTCATTTCTTGGCTATTTCAACCACACTATAAAACACTAGAGGATTCGCAATTAAATCACTCTTCGCAAAGTTCATTCAAAGGCGCGAGTTTGCAAGGAAAACTGTAAAGTAAGAAACAATTTGTCGAGATTTTCATATATAACTTCAAATGCCGTGATCAATCCATATTCATTGACAATGCTTTATAACTTCACATAACATTTAATAGCGGTGCATCTCCTTCCGTTGTCATAGTTTTCATAATCAAATTCGTTTTAACCGTTGCTCATTAAAATAATATAATAGAGCTAAAATGTCAAAGCAATACAGGCAACCCTCTAAACACTCCAGCCCACAACCGATAAACTTTAAAAAAAATTCCAAAATCATGTATAAATAAACGTAAATAACACAAACTTGAGGAAGAACAAAAGCCAAAACTAACAATTTCATTTTTTTCTGGGGCAGCGATGATAAACATTATACCTTTCACTACGGTTATACAGCCCTTTGTAAACCAAATATGTAAAACGTGACTTGACTGATTTTTTTTTATTTTACAGTAATATCGGTGTCTTATTGTGTAGCGAAAGTTTACGATATTGAATGGGTTCTTTTTCACACTAAAATCAGATATCGCGAAGGTTCGTCGGTACAATTCTTTCATCTCTTTCTTAATTTTCCGAGTAGACGATTAGGCGCCTTATACTTTCTTCCTGTGAAACGGGAAATGTGAGAAGTCTACGAAAAACCATCCTTTTAGCACAAAAGAAAATAATAAACAAACGAAAATTACAAGTCACATAAAAGGAAACGCAAAATTACACTCTCGAGTTGACTTAGTTTATAAAACGAAATTTTGAGGAACGAATTTGACAGATCCTGGCTCAAAAGAAATGGTATTTTTTTAGCAAGATTGGAATGAATACAAAACAAGGCGTTCAAAAAGCCAAACTGAGATTGCCTTTAATAACAAAAATACAACACAGGGTTAAAGAACCATTAAAGGGACATTTTAAAAGGTACGTGATTAACCCTAAACCTCTTTCAACTACAAAAGCAAATAAGGATCAATCGAAAGTACACGTTTACCAGTGTCCTTATCTAAAGACTATAAAAAATATTGAGCAGTGTGATTGAAAAAAGGAAACGGGAAGTTGCCAGCTTATGATAGTTTTCACGAGTGCACCCTAAGGCGGAGATTTGATTGAAATTTAAAATTGTTGTCGACATTGTCCAACAGTGCATTGTTTGCATAGGATAAACATTATCAAGGGCATGCCAGTTCGATTCTTTTAACAGCTGCGCAAAGCAAATATACCTAAATTAAATTGGAGGCAAAAAAGGACGAAAATACCATACGACTCTAGGACCACTCAAACTGAGCTAGATTTCCTCGGCTAGGCGTTTCTGCAACAAGCTATCCCCAAACCGACATCATTTTTTGTGTAAGTGGGCATTTTAAAGTTACTTTTCTCTTACGCATACCAGATATCTGAGTAAGGCAATGTTAGAAATAAGTTTGAATTTTCTATACATTTTTTTTTCGCATATTTAAAGCCGACTAAGCGTGATGCAACAAAACCATGTGCATGCAGGTCCACCAACTCGGCTGAAACTAACTAAAAATGAGCGAGCCTCGTATTGTATAGATTTGCAGTTTTTGCAATACATTTTATCCACTACAACGTTTCAATTCGCATGCAGTCTTACTGTAGCGATGGGTTCGAGTCCCGTCCGGGCTTCGAAGCCGAAGTAGAGAAAACAAATGCGCAGATAGGGATTTTTCTGGTTTCTCCTTTAATAGTTTAACTCAGAACTCTCGGACGCTCTCTCGAGCCAAACTAATCTTTATGACCAGTTCGATGTCGACAGTGCTTTTTCTCACTTCTATAACACATTGTTCAGACTTGTTGAGAAACACGCTCCTCTCAAAACCCTCTCGAAACGCAAGCAAAAGTAGTTTATTTATTTATTAACTTTGCCAGTCAAGCTGGCAGAGCGTCACCACAGCTTGCGCCAATTACTGTGGCCCGTTTTTTTTACCCTCCCAAACATGATACACAACGGTAGACAGACCACAACACCGGGAACTACGTGCCCTAATCTTAGCGACAAGTGTGTGGGTTCTTTTACGTCCCACAGGATTATAAACATTGAAGGGTTGTGAGACGGGACCTCTGGCTTATCGTCCCTATCCGAGAAGACTTTAAAGTCTAACCCATGATTTGCAGACGTAGTTACAAAGGCAGCACTTTCTCCTCAGTTATTTAAAGACCCTGAGTGTTGGTCCGGCCGGTGTTGAACTCACGACCTCCCGCGTTTTCTAAGCCTTGGATAACCAGTGGCCTCAAAACATCACGGGATTTTGCACAATATAAATCAGCGCAGTAGGTGGCTCAGGACATCGTAAAATTAAGAGCCCTCAAGAGTTGAACATTTTGCAAACACAGCGGGTCTAGCCGCAGACGATGTCTCGCTTTTTCATAAATGTATAATCAAATAATCATATCACTTTTCTCCTGCAATCTGGGAAACATTCAAACGAACAATCAGATTCAATTTATTTTCAGAGAGATCGAATGGTGAGCCTTTGTATTCGTGGTCATTTATTCCAAATTACACTCGAAATCATTTCATGTGATTGTCGATCCCAACACTAAACAAAGTGCAAACTCTGTGGGCGATTTTTCATAACTGATTATAACTGTCGTGTATTCCTTCAATTGAATTTTGCAGGTGTGTGTTGATCATTTGACCTTCGGAGGCTAAGAAAACATCACACCTAAACATCGCAGTTCTTCTCTTTGGAAAGGAAAGAATAGCCAGAAATAACGACGAAAAGGAGGATCTCAGTGAAAAGAAGAAAGGTGGTAGTGAGGTTAATTGTAAAGTGAGACGATCAAAGTATTGCATTTGGAAAGAAAATCCTGTAGAAGTTGAAAGAAAGTTACGAAATGGAACGCCAAAACAACACGCTGACTAACAACACCAACACAACGCAAGAGGAACTAGAAGATGAGGTATACTTCGAAAGAAATCAAACAGGCGCGTTTGCTTTATACGCTTTTCTCTCTTTTTTAATTGTCGCTGCGAACGGCCTGGTTCTTCTGCTGATTTGGCGCCGAAGACGCCTACGAACCACGTCAAACTTGATGCTCACTAGCTTAGCATTCAGTGATCTCCTGACAGGACTGCTCGCGGTGCCAATGGTCATTGCTTGTTCCGCAGCAATAAAGCAAGAGGTGTGCATCGCCATGGAGATCCTAAACCGGTTCTTGGCGTTTTCTTCCGTGGGTCATCTCACTCTCCTGTCCCTGGACCGTTATCTCCGTGTCACAAAGATGCTGCGATACCCCACGATCGTAACAGAGGAGAGGCTGAGATGGGCATTGGCGACAGTTTGGACAACCGCGCTGTTTCTTTCCACGGTGCAACTCGCTTGGATCTTATCTCCATTGGAAGAAAACACTGTTACTCGCTTCGATCTTGGATATGTCATCTTTTCCTTTGCTACTCTCGTTGTAGTGCCCTTATTTCTAATGGTGGCTATCTACACCAAAATCTTCGTCCAACTTCGGAGGCACGCCAACGAAATTCACAGCGAAGTGTCCGACGAAAGTTCGTCCACGCGAGTGAACGCCGGAAGACGCAAACTCAACGAAAAGAAAATCGCTTCCCTCTTTATTTCAATGATCGCGGTTTTCATCTTCGGTTTATCTTTCTACTTCCTTTGGGCTATAATGGATGACTTAGAAGCTCTACACGGATTTTCCATCATCCCGATGGAAGTCATGCAAACTCTAGTCATTTGGATAATCTTCTTCCGTTTTCTGACAGCACTGTGTAATCCAATCCTATGTACATTCATCAAACAAGACTTCCTCGACGCTTTACGGTCATTTGGCCAAGGGATACGGGACTCGATAAGGGAATCGTCACAAAGGGCGTCACAAAGGGTTTAGAAAATCCTGCAGGCTCAGTTGAAGAGACACGGTGTGTTTAGTAAATAGGGAGCTTAAGCACGTCCGTTTTTGAGACGCGGACGGAAACCGGAAGTGAGCTGTTTTCCCTTTTAACTTGTCTTCACACAACCACATTCACATTGCTAAGTATCTTTTTTCCATTAGAGATGATTAGTATAAAAATCTGGGAGACACCACTGTCCTGGCACGTGAAATGTTCTCTTTCGGTTGCCGTCCGCGTCTCAAAAACGCGCGTGCTTAAGCTCCCTAATGGCACCATTTCTTAAAGGACGGCCTAAAGCGAAAATGTTACTGTTCTCGGCGAATCTGCAACGAGAAATGACCAAGTGATCTCAAGTCTTAGGAAAACCTAAACACGCAACAGCAAAACAATTTTTACTCGCAAGGTCCCCGAGCTTCAACACTCCGGTTCCACCAAACCTGATTCGTGTTTAGTTTTGCTAGTTTGCACATATTCAACGAAATTAAATGACGAATAAAAAGGTCATTATACGTGATCGCTTCATGAAATAAGTTTTCGTTTATGCCGGTCCATATGACCGGCGAGCGGTCTAGGTTTTGATCTTACTAAATGACCGGCGGTCGGTAAATTTTACAAATTGATTTCTACTCGGTTTTTCCCTCGTCGGAGGAACTCTTACCATTCGAGCAACGACGGAAGCTATCAAATGATTGGACGTAAATTCTCGTCATATGCGTTTTTGAAATGAGTGCTTGGATTGAAGTACTGTTCATCATCGCTTTTTAAAGTGGGTGCTTTAAACATGCCAACCATTGCAAACCATGTCTGACAATTTCTTTCCTTCACGTCGCCATCTTACAGCCATCTTACATCGTACATCAACTTTCGGGTGATTAAGAAATGATGACAACTAAGGGTGCGTTTCTGTGGGAAATCTTGTACCAAAAGCGGATTTTGAGTTTCTTTTACTAAAATTCGAAAATGTATTATTTATTGGAAGAATTCACTCTCGTGGATGGATTCATTAGATCAGATCTGAATCCGGATTTTTAGGATTCATGATCCATGCGTTTCTTTGGGAGACGGATTAGAAAAAAAAAAACGTTTGGCCAGCGGTAGTCTTGTGAAAAGTACGCATTCCCGCCATTTGCGTGAATCATGGCGAGCAATCAAGGAGAGTTTTCAGTGCTATTTTTTACTTCAATGCACCCAACATTTATAGAAGGTCGTAAATTTTTCGCAGAACTTCAATTTGATACAAATTACATTAATCCTAACCCGCTGAAAGTGGGCTGTCACGCCAGAAAAATCCGTTTTCGAATTCTTCGTTTCTTTAGGAACGAATTATCCGTGTTGTGACCTGAGATCGTAAATCCAGTTTTGGATTCTCCCAAAGAAACGCAATCTAAGGCAACGACAACGGCAACGGCAACAAAAAAGTAATATATTTGGTTAAAAGATGCAACATAATCACACTGCAAGTGCGGTACGCATATTGTAGCTGTACTCTGCAAAAACAACGACGTGAAATCACCATATTTGAGCGTATACAAATGTGAATATTTCATCCTCTTTATTACTCTGAAACCGTTTGTACCAATCGACCTTATTCACGATGGCCGCCATATTGGATTTGCTATTATCATGCAAATTAGCGACACACCGTCTGAGGGGGCAAACAACACAAGTTATAACGAACATCTTAGCCACACAGGTGATTTGTTTCACGTTCATTGAATGTTTATCACCTAAGTAGTAAAATAGAATGATTGCACAAGTTACTTCGATTTTTTTTAGTGAAAAATGAGCAGCTAACGAAGTAGAAAGTCAAACTTTCAAAGGCAATCAAAAGATATAAAATTATTATAAAAGGTACTTAATTCTAAAAGCTAAAATGGACTTTTAGCGATGTTATGTCAATATTTCGACGGGCCGATCTTCCGCATATTTGCCTTTTTTCCAATGTTTGCCCCCCAGCATAACACGTGGCTAATGACAATTTGAGAACAAACATGGCGGCTATCGTGAATAAGGCCAATTTATTTTTAGAACACTTCGTTGACATTGTACGACATGGACGAGATGAAAATGAATTTCGAATGATAATTATATTTTGAGGTGACAATTTCGTGGAGTTTGCCGTCGTAGATCTTAAAAGTCCCTATGTTCGCCCACCCGCTTTGCACGCGTCTGTATATATATATCATCTTTGACAAAAATACGCTCTCTCTATGTTTTTTCTTGGTTAAAAGCTAAAAACCGGCCAAGAACCCGTACTGGGGTAAACTTATCAGCAGTATGTTTAAATGAGTATGTACGGGGAGTGTGAATATTGAGTGAACTTACACTTGTCCCACCCAGGATGATGAAAAGTACACTAAAACAGATATCTTTTAACCTCAAATAATTGTAAAAAAAACCCTGTACATTTTAAGTGTCTTAAGAGTAAGCAATTAAACAAACCGCTAAGTAGAATTGCTCCAAATGAGCCACAGTTTGATGGCAAATGTCTCCTTAATTACAATTCATAAAGTTTAAACTTTCTCATCATATTATGAGTCGGAAGAGGAACTGGTGTAATTCTTATAACGATATTCTTTAATGAGCAGTGGATGCATTATTAATTGTAATCCTTAATTACGGGTTGTTATTCAGCTAAAAGGCATTGAAAATCGCTTGAAAATGTAAATTACAACTTAAATGAGAGCTACTCGTCAGTGCTATCTTAAAGTGCTGTCTATTATTGTGTACGACGTGGTTCTAACATTTGATTGTTAAACTGAATTACAGAACCGTTGGAAAGTACTCCCAAATAAAATGCGGTCTAAAATGCTTAGCATTGAGCGACAGACCTAAATGTCAAATGTAAAATGAAGAGACTTATTTATTGATAATAAATTACGGATACTCGGATAAATACACCTCCCCCATTTTAGTATTCTTTTGCTTCCATGCAAATTGGTCCTTATGGCCTCGCTTTCAAACGTAAAAGTCAAAAGAATATTTAACCTTGAACGAAGCCATAAGGGCCAATTTACACGGAATCTAAAGAATATTAAAATGGAGGCCATTTTGGAATAAGGTGTATTGAATTCGCCATATCTGCGAACAAATTCAATTTGCCTGAATTTCAAAGTACTTGGCGATTGATAACTTCTTAATAACCGAGAGTGAGGTCGTTACAGCAAAATCTCGAACTGCGGCCTTGCCGTATTGACCGAGCGATATAACGAGGTCAATCATACAGCCTGGAGACCGAGGTTTGAGATTTTCCCGTAACGACCGAACGGTCGAGGTTATTAAGTTGTTTATTATATGGCCAACAGACGAGGTTGCAACAGAACGGTTCTAAAGAAGAAAAAAACTAATTTGCATAATCCACAATCGGCCCATGGGCATTTCCGGAGAATAATACCTCAGCGCTTAGCTGCTCTTAGCCAATCAAAGGGCGCGATACATATCGACTAGAAACTCTACCCATATAATAAAATTATTTATAGACCTTGGCTTACGCAAACGTCTTGATATTATTGTTACCAGTAATTGTTCTATCATTAGAGTCGTTTTCAATCGAGTGTCATAAAACCAAGTAATTTTTTCGACCAATCAGAGGAGAGGCAACCAGCGAAACGAACCAATCCAAATTCGTAGCAATTCCATGCAACTTGCTCAAAGCGCGGGAAAAATCGCACCTGTTTTGGTTTTCCTTCTCATTGGTTGATAAACTGGCGTGATATTTTTAAACCAATCACGAAGCGTAACAATTGCAATCGCGTAATTACTTTCGACAGTCATTTGAAAACTGCTCTATAACCAACGACAACAATTATTAAAACGGCTGAGGGATTGCAGCAACAGGAAAAAGGAAGTGTTGCAATATAAAAATGTGTCTTTTTTCCTTTCCTTATCTTTCGTTTTTCGGCATTATTAATTTGCTTTTTTGGAAGAACATCAACGACGTATTAGAAAGGCTGAAAGCAATTTATCACGCCTGTCAATCTGATCTGGCCAATCACGGCAAGCCAAATTTCGAACCAACCAATCAAGCTTAACTGAAAATATAAATGCAGCGCGCACCAAGCGCGGAAAAAGGCCGGTGCCAGTTTTGCAACTCTTTGGGTTTAGAATTTGGCGCGAATGTTCCAACCAATCAAAACACCGCAACCAAAGCGATTTTTAAATTGGGTACCGATAATGAGGTTGCAATTACATTGGTTTTAAATTACTCTTTTTCGTGATCGTGATCAAGTGTTTCGCTCGAATGATTGGGAAGGTTGTATCTGGTTTCGATGCTTCCTTGTCATTTTTTTTCCGCTCTAACGAAGAGCTAACGCTCGAAACGTAAGCTTTCGAATGTCTTTACGGTGGTCATATCACTTCAGTTTATGAACTCATTTCCGTCATGTTTTTTTCCCAAAAACTAAGGCACCTGTGGTGCTATTTTAGCTTAAGATATAACTAAAGTGATTCTGTACCTTCTCATAATGTTCGCTGACACCTCGTCTTGACAGCATGTGAAACAGGCCGCGAACGTCGTTGCTGCTGTGCCTTTCGTAGCGCAAAGCGTACAGGGAAACCATTCTCATCATGTCCAACTCGCTCACATTATCATTGGCTAATTGTCGGCGAATGTTCTGAAAAGGTTAACAATTTCAGTTTCCGTTGTTAAGCTCAACCTTTTTAAAAACTGCTTCAGTTTATGGTGGATCCGAGGGGCTCAAAATTTCCCTCAGCCGCGGACATTATCAGCCGAGAAACCAGCCGCCTGAAGGCGTTTATATACTACGTAACTAAGATGCTAGTTTCAGTATGTGGCCACTCAGCAATAGGGTATTTGAGGTAGGACGACGAAGACAGCTGCAAGAACGTTGTCCAATGATATTATTTCCCGTTATTGTAAGAATTTTACGAATATTCCGAGTCGTTCGGCATGGAAAGTGCGCATCAGTATTTGTAGTCTAAAACTAGTATGAACGAAAGTGATACTAGGAAGAAATATTGAACAGTCATCGTCAAATGCTCGCATCCTTACCCATAGCCTCACATTTGGTCATATCGCGTTGTTGCCTGGACGACAACGACAAAGAAATGTACGAAAATGTGAAACGCACGTGCAGAGTCATTGTTTTTTGTTTCGTGGCATTCTCGTAGCCGTCGTCTTCCTCGATTCGAACCTATGCCAACCTATGACCTTCCGAATAATATTAGCCTGTGGGCGGGGAATAGAGCTTTTACTGACAGCATGAATACATCAGAACGTTGAAGATCACCCCAGTTGCACAGTAAGCAGCGGGACCGTGTGTTCAAGCCCCGTGGAAGCCTGGATTTTTCAGGCTTTCTGCTCTCTCAACTGCGATGATCTCAAACTTTCATGTATCCGCAGTTTAAGTATACGAACATAGCAAGCATGCACCATGTGATCAGCGAAGAAGCCGCGAGAACACTGGGGACTAGACATGCACTTGCCTGTAACGCGGAGGAGTGGTCGCTCTGACAAGCAAGATCTTGTTCAACTTCTGACACGTCTAAGAGGGATCGCTCGGTTACCAAACGAGATAACTCGCTCACAATGGTAACGTGTTTAGATACAGTGCCTGACATCTTCTTGAACTGAGGGTAATTCTCCACAAAGGCCTGTTAACAGGAAAACAACACGACCAGTAACTATTATGACAGTCGATAACAGCTTCGTTTGTCCTCAACTATAATCAAGTATCGTCAAGTATCATCAACAAATAAACAGATGAGCCACGTATAACGGAATCTCAAATCCCTGTAGCCAGTGACGTGCTGGGTGGGGGAAAGTGCAATTCAAGGAAAATAAAGTATTATTAGCCCTTCCCCCTGAGGCTTTTCATGCCAAATTTAAAATCATATTTGTGAGACTTTGGCCAAACTGCTTGTTACGCAAATCAGCCGGGGTGACTCATGAAAGATGGGATAGCCGACCCCGTACACAAGAAGGCGAGGCCACAACACAAGAGCTGACATCTATAATTAAAAACTCTTCGTTTTTCGATCGCATACTTGTGAACCTTTCAATACCTTCATATCAGAGATGGATTCCAACCGTTGGTTGCTTTTCACATTTTGTTGAAACTCCGTCATCAGGGTTTTAATGTTCTGGCCAATCTCTCCGAAATTCAAATACATATTCTACAGAGATAAAAGACACCGCAGGTCATAATAAGTATAATAGCAACTTGTA
>OX421448.1:59359968-59369968 GCA_949126865.1 Montipora capitata
ATAAAACAAATTACTGGAACAAACGTAACAAATCTTCAAGAGTCCCAACTCGAGGAAGGCAGACCAGTTGGCTTATATTTTACTGAAGCAGCCGAGAAGTTGATCCGGTACTACTCAAAACAACTTTAACGAGTGGAAAGAGAGGAATTTGGAGTTAGGAAAACCAGACAGCATTCCTAACCACTCAGCCATGTTATTTCCCAAAATCACTGCACAACAAACTTGTGGAACTGAATAGACCATTCATTTTTCCAGATTTTACAGGACTACCTCAGGCAAATGAATGAAATATCATGGCTGTTTGTGACGTCATCTTTCCATATAAACCTGACGCTGTCTTTCTCAATGAGATGTGAATTTGACACAGTCGTGTGACACAAACACAGTGGCATGGCATCTGACAGGATGCGGCGATGCGGATCCGCATAATTCACTGAAATCCGCATCTTCCGCATAATTCCGATATTTTCCGCAAAAAACAGAAGAAATACCTGATATTAGTTATAAAGCAGCTCCTTAACACCCTCAAAAACATAAAAGCCGAAGAAATTGACTGTTTTGAAACGCTTATTTTCCTGAACATTGAAGAAAACACACCATTTCGTTCGCAAGATGAAAGTTCGTAAGAAAGATCGTAAGCAGTTTCCGCGCACTTTTTCGCCAATGAGCCTGGACACTAGCTTTTGTTCCTACAATGCTTTCCATTGGACGAGAAACGGTTACACTTCAGCAAATGACGTGACTGATAAGAAACTAAGGGCGTGTTCGATTGACCCTACTCCAGAATAAGAATACGTGGAGTGACGATTAAAACGGTATGTTTGGCGCGTTTCGAAGCTGCAAGGATGATAAAAATATAATTTTTATTTAAAATAGCATTTTAGCAAATGCTTGACAATTTTAATGTGAATCTCCGCAAAAGCGAAGGATTTTCAACTTGTATTCCATGTATTCCTACTCCAGGATTACGGTCAATCGAACGCGCCCTAAGTCAATGATCGAGGGAATGGATCGCGCTCCAATTACAATTTTGCTCCATTATCTCCAAATTGAAACAAAATTCATGACGAGAAACAAAATAATTTTTTATCGCTTTATTTATTTTACCAAAAGTTGCGGCAAAATCCCAACTGCTAACCCTTTTGTTTCAACGGTGAAAGCTGGTCGCAAATTGGTGACTCCTCCATGTATTTTAATCACAAAGGGCAAAAATTCAGTCACAAATGCGATTGTATTGGTTGCAATTTTGATTACGGATTTACCGTAAGCATGTAAATACATTGGACGGGCCTAATTATTAGTTTTATAACTTGTTTAAATTTCCGCATAATCCGGTGTAATTTCCGCATAATCAACGCATGTTTCCGCATAATATGGCCAAAAATTTCCGCGTAATCTTTAATTTTTTTCCGCATCCTATCAGAAGCCATGCAGTGGTGTGTATCAACATGAAGTCATACCACAACACCCTCACTACTATTCAAAGGCCAGATCACTGAACCAATAGTTGGAAAATGAACACTATTGAATAATCCATTGTAGTTGAAAGTGTGGATAGCACTATTCACTAGAAAATCACTATCCATAAATAACTGCATAATGCATATTGCATAATTGCATCATGTACATGATGGACACCACCAGTCTAATAATTATTTCTTCCCTTGAGCTGTGTGGACGTGAGCAGATTCTTATGCAGAAGACGCCTTTACCGACAGGCCTGCCAGGCAAACTGAGTCTGCCCCTCCCCACCCCCCCCCCCCCCTTCCTTCCCCTTAAATTTGAATTTCATTTTCATTTTCATTTTCATTTTCACTCACACCTTGGATCGGAGGAGGAATTAACACAGGTGCTGGCAGTCTTATGCAACCTTGTTCTAAGAATTGAAAAATCAGTCTACAAAACCAAGTTGTTGGTTTTGCAAGCATTAATATGACTCTTACTTAAAGTCACTTACAGCTAAACAAATGCGAAAGAAATCTCAAAAATTCAAGGTTGCACTGAACTACTTCACGCTTACTTGTGTACCACTTACCCTAGAGCAATTCGGAATGTTTAATGAGAAAACATGAGGGCTAATGGCATAATAATCAGCATAGAATTCCTGTAAAAGATAAAGGTACTTGTAAGTTAAAACTACTAACAGTACATACTATTACATGTATTATTATAAAGAAGACTATATACCTTAAAGGAATTTGATCATCTGGGTGAAAGTAGACCTGAGACAGACTTTTCAACAAACCGAGAAGAAGTCATCTTCAGAGTCAAGTGACAGTTGGATTCAAACAAATGTAGTGATGCTCTGACCCCAGTTACAGTTGAAAATGTGGATAATATATACACTGGGTTAATCACTATCCAGTGGATAAGTCATACAAAACCAATTGCGGTATCCATTGGATAGTGATTTATCCGGCAGATAGTGCTATCGATCGTTCGAACAACTGGGGCCTGGTCTTTGTTGTGATTGGTAGTGGTAAAAGTAAGGTTATTGGTTTGGAGATATTGAGTGGTGATTGGTGCATTAAAATCTGGTTTGTAAGTGAAGGTTGCAATAGGTTTGTAAACTGAGACGAAAAAAGTTGTGTGTAGTTGAGGAACATTGTATTCTGTTATCGTTTGTAAGGCACAGGTAATTGCCTCTCAATTATTGGTTCAGATTTAATGCTCAGTTGCTCCATATGATCAGCATTTAGATCACAAATTATTAATTCATTTTTCTTTCTACTAGGTCTAGCTTGTCATTTAAACCTTCCCATTTCCACCAGAACTGGAATCACATTATACCTGTATTTTATTAAATAGCAGTGTACTTCAGGGGTGTAAGACTGAATTAACCTATTCATTCCTGTCAAACAGACCCCAATTGATGAGTAAAATCATCTGGAGTTGGACCAAGTAAAATCTATAAGTCTGACACTCTCAGGACTGAAAGGCGCTCCCATTGACATAAGTAAAATTGTGTAGCATTATGTAGCCAGTTTTACAGTCAGGACTGAAAGGTAAAAGAGTATCAACAAGAATGAAGGAAAAGGTGTGCAAGACAGCGGTGAGCCCAGCAATGTTTTATTGTTTAGAGACAGTATAGTAGGTACTGTAGGTAAAGTCTGTTACGAGCCTAGAAGGCCCATATGGCTGGCGCTTATGGAGTAAGCGGTGAGTACGTGATGAGTACGCTAGGAGTACTTCTTCTCCCCCCTGGATGGGATGCCAGTCCATTGCAGGGTTACCCCCAGCATTAAATTTGCCAGTACCCATTTATACACTTGGGTGGAGAGTCAGGCACCATAAGAGTAAGACAGTTAGAGACAGACTGGCACTGAGTAAAAATCAGACAGGAGGTAGAGCTGGAGGTAGCAGAGGTTAATTTAATGCTGAGGTTCTCTTTAGGAGCAATCAGGAATGAATACTGTACATCAGAGGATCAGCACATGTTAGATGTTCTGTAGAAAAAAGTTTGAGAGGCCAGACTGAGACGGTTTGGACACATACAGTACAGAGGTGAGATAGTGGATATATCAGTAGACGAATGCTGAGGTTGGAAATGCCAGGCAGGAGACTAGAGGAAGACCAAAGAGGAGATTTATGGAGGTAGTGAGAGAGGACATGAAGTTAGTTGTTGTCGGAGAAGAGGATGCAGAGGATAGGGTTAGATGGAGGTGGATGATTTGCTGTAGCTGAATGGAAAAGAAGAAGAATTTCATGACTGTAAGGGATAATACTCTTTTTTAAAAAACTCATTGCATTTAACCAACCACATTTTACCTGAAGCTCTCGAACAACTTCATGATCATCAGCTTCAGCAATTGCCCGGATACTTGGCTTGACGATGAAGTTGGAAAAGTCTATCACGGTGACCACAAAAAATTCACAAGAATAAGTAGTTGGCTAAAGAAAGTATGAACTTAAGGCCAAATGTAAGCAGAGTGCAGTCTGAAAGATTTTAGCTTAACCTACATGCATCAATATTATTAAATTGGCTACTTTCATAGCTTTGAAACCTTTGCAGGCTTCACTAAACATGGGCCCTAAGTTGCAATGAACATAATAAAATTCAACTGTTCATCCTAATAATAATGATAATAATAATGGTTTATTAAATACACATATTGGCGCCTAAAAGATGAAGTAGAATGTGGTATATAAATAATTCAAAAATATTATAAAATTCACATGCTTTTTGATAGGGACTGGGATTACATTGTATATTTTAAAAACTTATAATTTTATTACAATTCATTTATCAAAAATTTCTAAATTTACAGTAAAAGATAGCTGGGACCAGCACTAGCTTTTAAGAAAAAAGGTCAGGCATCATGCAATAGGTAATGTGGGCTGATTGGCTCAGTTGGATGAGCATCGGATTGCTGTGCGGGAGGTTGCAGGATCAAAAGCTTTGGCTGGACCAACACTCAGTGCTGCCTTTGTAATCTTATGACATCTGCAAATAGTTAGACTCTCTAGGCTTGTTGGGATAAGGATAAAGAACCGTAGGACCCATCTCATATCCCTGTGGGATGTAAAAGAACCCACACCCTACTCACAAAAGGTGGTCTCAGAGTCCTCCCTGGTATAGCTAAAGGGCCGTTAAGTTGGAAACCTGTAAAAGGTTAATAACTGCATCTCTCTCTCTCTCTCTCTCTCTCTCTTAAAAATCATATAGTTGATGCTTAGACTTGATTGGACACTTCTTTGATGCTTATCAAAATCTGTGCACATCTAATTAGGTTCATCCTGGACATACACGATATAAAAAACCATGTTTGATCCTGTTAACTCTAAGACAGAGGATAAATAATGCAAAGATGGTGCTCCACATCATCCTCTGAGATGGAATTGAAAGTAAGTGTTGACAAGTACAGGAGCTTCTAGAGGTCAGGACACCAGTGACTCAATCAATGTGCACATGCTATGGTTCAAATTTCTCCTTGTTCCACATTTTTTTAACCAGCTCCCTTCTGATTTTCCTTTGTTTCAGATAATGATAATGAATATTAGATAAAGAAAAACCAAACTTGAACTGGGGTGAAACATTACATGTATGAACCACAATATAAATATATAAATGTGTCTGCATATTAAGTAAAGTGATGACTAAGATGGTGCAGCCAATCTCTTATGCAATAAAGTCCTGTTTCCCTGGGAGGGAACATGAGGACAAGTCATTTTTCAGGCCATCATTGTGCGCATGGGGTTGTAAATTATAAAGAAACTAACACAAAAAAATGGTACTTACATAAATAATATACCCCATACTTGGGATTTTTTAGTTCACTGCAAAGATGTTCAATATTCTCCTGCAAGAAACATATTTTATTAATGGAAACACATGTATACACATGTATCACTGCACACTGTACTGAGTGAATTAATATTTTCATTTTTCCATTTAAAACAGAAACAGTATAAAATAAATTATTATTTCTGAGTGACATTATTGGTAAGTCCAAAAAAGTACAATAAATGTAATTTTCTTTTTTCAACACAGCAAATCTCCACCTGCCCTAAATCAAGCAAGGGGCTCAGAGAATAATTATTACAAGCTGACATTAGAGTAACTCGGACTCCCTAACTAAGTCATCATAATGATTAGGGACACAGAAATCTACCTTACTGTACGGAACAGAACATAAAGCAATGCTGTGAGAATATTTAAAAGTGGTCTCTCTGCCGCACTACCTGTAGGACGACAATACTGATAAGATGATAATGACTATGATCACAGTGCCAATGATGATGATGATGACGACGATGATTAAGATGATGATGGAAACGTTATTATGTCACGCAACTTTTATCACGTGACTCGACATGTGCTTGCAGATTCAACAGCACTTGTAAGTTTCTGGAGCTATGATGACTTCACCTTATTAAAGTCTTTGATTCCAACTACCTTTGTGCTAGTTATTTCAAGCGGAAATGTGACAACGATGATGATGATGAAGTAAGCACTTTTAAGTAAGCATATTATGCTCTGCCAACATTCTGCTGGTACAGCACTGCATTCTTACCTTTGTTGGCCTTAAGAAACATATTGCCTTCAAATGCTTCATAGATTCTCGCCCACTGGTGTCTACCCTCTCAAAAAGATAAACCTCTTTCTGTAGAACTTCACTCTGCGTGTACACCATACTAACTACTCCAGTCTAAAGAAAGATAAAATTGGAGATGTGGATTTAAAACACAAGAGTTTTTATTCTTATTTCAGCTATTGATTTTATTGCTATTTTAGCCATTAAAAACCACAATAATTTATTGCTTTTGCATTCATAGAGTGAGACAAGAATGAAGTGACACACCCTTATAAACTCGAGACAATAACAAGCTATGACAGGTATGATGCGATAAATGTGACAGATATGATACTAATTACTGAAAACAGATTTAATCAGCCTGGTTGTGCACATAAAGAAAATTTCAGTTTATACTGCCATGAAACGTTAATGGTGGTACTTCAAAAAATTAATTTATGTTCGCACCATTAGTCTGCTGGTCTTTTTCTAAAAAATAATTTTAATTTTTGTCATGAGATTTCTTCGATTTTTTTCGTCCAGCAGTGCATCTCACACCTAACACAAAAGCTTAATCAACTGGCCAATGTAATAATAACTTTAAATCGATAGTTTTTAAATTCTTCGCTGATTTTTGATTGAATTTATGCGCGCACTTCAACTTACAACCCTGGAATGGTGCTAATACATGCTTTCCGAGGTTTATCCCTTGCTAACATTGTACATTTTATCTTTCATGATAGTTTAAATTGTACTTGGTTGAATAAGATTAAATACGTACCGTTTCCTTGTCCATGAGTAGCACCTTCATTCCTGGTCCAGCATCTTCGATCATCTTTGTGATGTACTGTTTCACGGCCAATATCACATTCATGGTTTCCTCGATGACTGTAAAACTTGGGCTTGCAGTTTGAAAGTTCGGAGAACCAGGAAATGCAAGGATAGCAAACGAATTTATGAATCGCTTTTACGCAAATGTAGACGCCATGTTTGTTTTTCGCGACAAGTGTTGTCCCAGTCTCCGAGTTGTTTGTCACGAAAGTACTTTGAAGGGGGGAGGTCCAGAACATACATATTTTTATATATGTTTTATTTTTTAAGCAAAGGAATTAATTAAATTATTCGGATGCATAACACCTTGTTTTAAAGTATTTTTTTATTTATTTACAAGATTGATGTGACTTGATTTCTTCCCCTTGCATTCGATATAGAATCGTAGTCACGAATGTGTACTCAGCCCCTCCCTGAAGAACACTGTTTCGTGCTTGAGATGTTTTCCAAAGAGAAGAGAGCGCATGACATTGTTAAATTCAATATGGCGGACGAAGTTGTGGATCTCGAAGTTGCTCGCCAAAAAATGAAACAGTGGCGAGACGAGCCTCTTCGAAACAGTGAAGAAATCACTGAACTTGGCGAATGCCTCATTCTAGAACATGGGAACAAGCTGGGGGACGAACTATGGACGATATATGAGCAAGTTTTTTTAGCTTCCATAGACTGTCGTAAAATGGATTTGGCCACCATGTGTTTGAGGGAATTGAAAACTCAATTTCCTGACAGTGTTCGTGTGCAAAAGCTGAACGCGATGCGATTGGAAGCCTTCGAAAAGTACGATGACGCTGAGGAGATCTACGAGAAGATCTTAGAGTCCGAACCAGCGAATGCAGTTGTACGGAAAAGGTTGGTCGCAATTCTCAAGGCACAGAACAAGATTCCAGAGGCGGTGAAAGAGCTTAATGAATATTTAAAGAAGTTCATGGGCGATCAAGAGGCTTGGACCGAACTGGCAGAGCTTTACATCTCGCAACAAGAACACAAAAAGGCCAAGTTTTGCATGGAAGAGTTGATTTTGGTAAACCCTCACAATCACTTGTACAATCAGAGATACGCCGAAATCCTCTACACTCTTGGAGGCAACGAAAACATGGAAAAGTCAAGGAAATACTTTGCACAAGCTCTCAAGTTGGACAACAATAACATGAGAGCATTGTTTGGGTTCTTTATGGCTTCGGGTTATTTAGCAAGTTCTTCCAAAGATGCCAAAACTAAGAAGGAAAATTCCAAATTTGCCGCCTGGGCAGCAACAAAGATTGGTGAGAGGTACCAAAATGCTACTCAAGAACAGGAAAACGAAAATATGTCAGAACTTGAAAACATGTTGGATTCACTGCAGATTGCTGTTCCACAGAACATTCCCTCTCAGCGTCTTCCTGAAAGCTAAGTTTCCTCACATGTTAATACCTGTAAAATACTGTCGACTTTTTATTATGTTCATTGCACAGTTGAGGGGTTTGCAAAGTCAAGAATGATTCAAGATTAACATTGCATGGGCATACCTTTTGCTAGTATCTAAATTCATGGACAGTGGCGTTAGCAGTTCAGCCATTTTTGTTGTTGTTCACTTCCTTTTGAGGGTTATAAATTACAATGAAAAAAAAAAAACCCAAAGATTCCATAACTTCTAGTGAGGACTACATTGTGTATGAAAACAAGATCAGTGCTCAAGTGAAGCTATTATTCTTGCAGTTTTGAAAGCAATTTTTGCAATTGCGTAGAGAAGCCTGAAAAATTCAGGACTCCAATGACCCTGTTGAAGTCCTGAAATTTTCAGGCTTCTCTATGCAATTGCAAAAAATGCATTCATGACTGCTAGAATCATAGCTTCATTTTATTTCATATCTACAGTTCAAAATAATTTATGATTCATATAATACATCATTTTGTTCAAAGATCAGTGCTGCAGCGCAGTCACATGGTCTTGGGTTTGAACTTGGTTCAAGCCTGAATTTTTCCATTGCTCTCTTTGCAACAGCTGAAGTTGCTACTTAACTGCAATGATCTTCAACTCTTTGTATAACAACATCATCACTGATATTAACTTGTCTATTATAGCAAAGATAGCTGTGATGACATCCATTGTTATTAATGTGCTGATCTGGGGCCCATTTCTCGAAAGTCCCAAAACTTTACAGGCCATTTTTGGGTGTCACAATTCCCTCTGTGTCTCAAGAATGGAGAGAATTTGAGTTGTCAAACTTAACAGTCAGTTTGCTTTTTGTGACCTTGAAAACATGTTAAAAGATGGGCTTTCCTGAACAAGCGGTTGACAGGTTGACAAATGGCTTTTCAGGCCCGAAAAGTTTTCGGGACTTTCGAGAAATGGCCCCAAGCCAGAATTGTTCAGAAGGTGGATGATGCTATTCACAGGATAAATCACTATCCATTGGATAGTGCAATAATTATTGGTTTCGCTATGACTTTTCCATTGGATAGTGATTTAGCTGGTGTACAGTGCTACCCACCGTTTGAGCAGCTGGGGCCAGAACTGTACTGGCTCTGAAAACAAAAGGTTCCTTAGTTGTAGTTGTGAATGTATTTAAATGACGAAGATGCCACTATTTGACATTCCAGTCCTGCAGTATGCAGGATTTTTGTCAAGTAAACATAACGTAATGGCCTAGGCTCCTGCGAGTCTGTGGTTGCTTTAATAGTGGTAGAGCAACCAAGATCGATAGTGGTTTGAAACCAAACTTTAGAGACGCAGAGACATATTTCACTAATATTGAATTCAGATTGACAGTGACCACCAAGTCATTGAAGCATTACTATAATTATATAAATAAATGCAGAATTGATCAATCATTTCCGTGAGAGAAACTAATCTATTATCAGGGTTTTCAATAAAATTTGAAGTAGGCAGCTGTTTTAAGGCTAGTAGCCGACTGCATCATCCAAGGGGCCGTCACTTTGTCTAGGGGGATCTGGGAGCATGCTCCCCCAGAAAATTTTGAAATCTGGAAGCTCTGAAATGTGATTTCCAGCGTCCTGGGCGACAATTTGAGTACAAAGTTAAAGGAAGATTTCTTATCAACAGCGACACTGAGTGCACAGTTACGCGCATTTTTTTGATAATTTCTAGCGAAGAAAGATTTGGAAAATCATTTCAAAAAGAAAATTAACGATTTAAATGTTGTATGACGTTTCGG
>OX421448.1:59377468-59379968 GCA_949126865.1 Montipora capitata
CAGCGATTTTACCAACCAACTTGTCACGCCTCTTGACTCCATTGTACCTAGCGTGTTCTCGCGTCACGTATCGCGCAAAGAATTCGAAACGAGAATGATTTTACTCATTGTGCGTAGTTCCGGTTGAGTCGTTTTTCTTCTCTTCACTCACGCGTTCTTATCTTTATGAGTTTCGTATAATCAGCATCACTTTTTGAGGTGATGAAACTGCGATTTTGAGCGCAATCTTTCCCAAAAGCTTGATGCTCTCTAGTTACTTCCTTCCCCGTTGAAATTCGGCAACGAGTACAATGAATGAATAATTCAACGTTAATACAAGTATTTTTTTTTCTCACAACAATAAGAAGGCTTTCTCGAGCAGTGTTAATAACTTCGATCATCGTTTCAGTCGCGATTGTTGTAATCAACACCGTTTCAGTGAATTGAAACTGGAACAATAATTTTATTACCACCTATTGTCACGCCTCTCGACCCTTAAATCCCGTGATTGTTTAAATTCGATTTTCTATTTTTTTTATGCCCTTCTTGAGTTATTTTCATTTCCCACTAATACTTCCGATCCTTTGTCAAATGCTCTTCCTAAAAAGGTTGCAAAGATCAGTTTTGTTCTTTGGGGCAATAACCCACAGGTCAATATTTACATTATAATCTTCTGCATTTTAAAATAGACCTAAATGATCGACAGAAAGTAGAAGTTTGAAGTCATTGCTCGGGTGAGTACTTTATTTCAAGGTAGCTGTTATTCAACGGCAAAAGCTATTTCAAAGTTATATCTTGATGATTTAAGAGCTTCTATATTATCTACACTTTATGTTAGATGAAATTTTGTGTCATGTCCCGGCAGGTCTAATTACTAGCCACGAGGCGCTGAAAAGTGAGAAAATTTAAAGATACTTCCGCACGCATCAGATGGCTCTTCTTTTTCAGGAGAAATGGAGACTTTGAAGCGACCTGTGGGTCTTCAATTTTTTCAATCTTCCGTAGCCATGAAGGAATTTATATTTTCAACCTGAGTACTATGAGGAAGTTCAGTTCATACGGCATAGTACGTATCACCCAAAACCAAGCTTTTATTTTACCTCTGCCATGAAAATAATGTACAAATCCGCTGTGAAGGCAAACGCGATGTGAAATGTCGGTGACCGATATAGTATTAAATTTTAAGTTGAAACAGTTCGTAGTTTTGATGGAATTCAGTGAAACAATTATCCATTCGTGCTTGTTGGATATCACAACCACTATTCAACTTTTGCGCTCTGAAAACACGGCACAAAGCGTGTAAGAATTGGTTACGCATCTATGGACGTCATTCCAGGTTGTGCACAGGGACGGCACTCCAGTAAACGACTAACAAATTCAAAGTAAGTCATGCAATTAAAATAATTATTGTTTTCCACTTTTAGCCTAGTTTGAATTCATTCGCAAACAAAGAACTGTTTTCGTCTCGGTTCACGAGGATTGGAGTGGACAATGGAGGCTTACATCTCCGCAATGCGAACCCGTTGCCAAGCTTTCATTTTATTCTGCTTTCTTCTCGCCGTTGAAACTTCAGCACATAGAACAGTTCGAAGATTCATGGGGCTTCCTGAAACTGGAGAAAAAGTTAACTGCAAAAACGCAAGTGACAATACCAAAACATTGATTGTTCGAAACGATTTGCCCGTAAGTATGTAATATCGTTTGGCGTAAGTTGACGTAGGTTGACGTAGGTTGACAATCCGACGTAGTTTGATGCTACATAACTCTGGTTTAGAAAAATTAGAGAGCTTTTAACTTTACAAAGGCCCATCGCTCAAATTAACCCTGATGTTGCAAACCAGGTCCCGGAAAGCTCTCCATTGTAAGTAGAGTAGGTAGATTTTTTTGGCAGGAACGAACGACCTTTCGAATCGTCCCATTTGCGATGTGTTATTCAGAGTTCGTCAGTTTACCCTGCAATTTCAAAGCGAGTCTACCTTCTGCTTTTCCATATGAATAGAAATGGATTTTGATAAGAAAGACTTTGCATTTTTTACATATCTGAACATAATGCACAGTTTTAGATAAAACTTATATTTTCGTCGTTAGGGCGACGGATCTTCGGTATTTCTGACCAGACGCGAGGAGAACATCTCTGGGGTCGAAACTGATATTGTCCGGCAATAAGATAATTATTTGTATAGTTAAACAATTCCGTTTCTATTGTGTAGTGCTTACAACAAAACCCAGAGTACCATCTTTTTTAGATTTCACTGACCAATCACATGGACTCCAGATGAAAACCGAAATCTGTGTGCCTGCAGCACTTGGCGTCTCTTGTTTTGAAAGTTGTTTGAATTGATTGGCATGTGTTCGATCCCCTTTTAAATATCATTTGCGACCTTTCCCTGTGTTTTTGGCCGCCTGGTTTATTACTTTTGAATCTAGCGATGCTTTCCCGTAGTTTTCATGTGATGAATCTGTTTTATAGGGAAGATTGCTTTTCCACGAGAGCAATGAACTTTGGATTGAGTTAGTGACT
>OX421448.1:59384968-59394968 GCA_949126865.1 Montipora capitata
AAAGCAGCTATCAACCCCAAAATGGATTGAAAACAGCTATACCTTCTCTCAAGCTCTGTCTTAACGCATCTCAACACAACTTCTTTGTGTTTCGTATCATCTTATCAGTTGCTGTATTCATACACTTATCCATTTAGTGGGCTCAACATTATAACATGGTAAGGGAACAAAGAACTGTACTATGTACTTAAGGGTACTCGAAGTCGGACCCTCGAGAACTATAGTCCTGTGTTTTCACCACTGCACCACAACGCCGAACATGCTCAACCCAAGACAATTCTTTTCCTTATTTACTTTTGTATAGTAAGTCAATTGATATTTATGTATAATAACCAAAACTAAACCTTACCTAAGCCTAATTTTGCTCTAGGTTTAATTTAGGCTCGCAAAAAGTTTCTTCAATTCATCTGAGTGCGTATTCAACCTAGGTAAAATGGTGATCACCAATTTAACCTAGGTAAAAACGGATTCATCTGAGAACGGTTTTTACCGGCAACGTCTCTGTATGTCTATGCATGTGATAACACAGGTAACTCAATGTATAACAATGTAGGTAAAACAAATCGTTAAAAAACGTCAAAGATCCTGCATTAACGAGATTTTAGGGAATAAACTAAAACGTGTTTTCTTCAAGGCTTCATCCTAATGGCTGGCACCCATTTAAAATAATGCTATTTAAATTTTTACTTGCTTTGTCGTTCTATACCTTTCAAAACTGTGCACTGAGGTAGACTTGTGTAACAAGGAAAACTTGTGACTCCATTGCCAAAGTGATGTTCTCCTTTTTTACACAGAATGCGATGAAAAATGTCCAGAGGGTTCGTTCGAGCGGTCTCCTTGTAACCACACCCACCCCGCCGTATGCAAAAGTAAGTTTTAGAAGTCTTTTCATAAGAGTTAGCTTAGCTTAGTAGTAAAGCATCCAAACTTAATTAATTAATTAAAGCGCACCTGGTCATCGCAAAGGCTCTCTGTACTGAGGAGACAGAATCTACTTCATGTTTATCTGAGGGGAATTTACCTCTGCCAGTCGCATTTTACAATCATCGCGTAATTAACATACGTTTATCTAACTTCTACTTCTTGCCCATTTTCAGAATGTCGTTCGCTTTGCAGCTTTAAGGAATTCGAGTCCTCCCCATGCGCCGGAAAGGGAGATAGAAAGTGCACTGGTGAGTTGCAAATAACCACTAGAATTCCGTTTTCATTGCGCAAACAATACGTTTTAATAATCGAACCTCTAAAGGTGTTTTTCGATTGCATTTTAGACATTTCAAAGCTACCACAAATTAACGTTTCCGTGAATGTCGTCCATGAAGATATTCTAAAGGTAAGCAAAAAGGAATCTGTTCGCTGTTTTCTAAGTGGAGCAGATTCATAGCCACTTTCACAATTAGAAAGTTTTAAGGTGGCTCTGAATCCGCTCCAAGGAATTTTATTTTTTCTAACTTTTTTTGAGAGTTTCATCTTAGCCTTAGCTTAGTTTTTGAGATATTTGAAAGACAAAATTTAAGGAGTTTTTAGATATGGTTCTTTTGTTGCCATGGTAACCTATTAAGTCACGTTAATATGTGCATCTTGCAGCATCTGTTTTAGCAATTATTGATGTTTGGGGCCATAACGTTGCCCAGTTAATCCCAATTCTAATAAGACATTCCCTCCAAATTGTTGAAACCAATTAAAGCCACCGTAAGTGAATGACAGTCTGATGATGACTGTTTTCATGGATGATGGCAATAGAGCTGGCGGTGGGTATTAAGGCGTGGATGAATGATGACGATAATAACAAGCGTGGACCGTGAAATCTGGTACATAACACCGTAACATACGCAGAGCTCTACATGACTTGGAAATAAGACATCGTTCATTGGTTCTCCAAACACGGCACCAGCAGCTGTTGAACTCATGTTGCATCCTGTCTTTCCCCAGGTTAAAGACGACCCACCTCTTAGAAAGACTATCACGTCTTTCTCAATAAACTCCTCAACTTGGCTGAATAGATCAAGTGGTCTCGCAGTTCGTCTTCAGTTGCCACAAGCTGACTTCAGCACGACATTTCAAGAGGGCAAGCATGATATGAATGACAACAAGAAGCTTCCCCCAACTGCGTCGTCGGTTCTTAATTACTGCAGCTCTCCAGTTCCGGACTACTACGAGATTAATTTGCGACGCGATGGAAGAGCTGTAAAGCACATCAAAGGGCACCCGAGTACACCGTGTCCAAGTTATGACAGCGTTTCGAGTGGAAAACACACCCTAGGGAATCTACTGTTTTGCGACGGATCGGAGAATCAAGTGGTTCGACTTTTCGGGGAGAAGAGTGACCCAGAGGAGTTTTCAAAAGTAGAACGTTCTCGACAATGCTACGATTATAAACAAAATTGCGAGAAATGTAGGGATAAGTGTACCAAACTTTCGAGAGCGAACCCACTCTGTGATTTAACGAAACAGGATGTTACTCAAGCCCGAAGACAAGATTTCGGGGCCCACTTTGCGTATTGTTTTGACTGTTGTTTTCAAGCGAACTGCACATGTACGAATTGCGCCTGTTCGCTGTACGATGAGTCTTGTATCGGGTCACAGGTTACATGTGTTGAGACCGAACGTTTTTTTATACCAATTCAGCCCGTTTTTCCTAATTCAGGAAAGTTCCAATGCCATGTTGAGTTGAGGCAAGGTCCGGTATTCGAGCTTGAGGCGACTTTGTGGAAGGATGGTAATATGTTAACAAGAATAGAAAATAGTGAACGAAACACGACTCAAGACCTCAACGGTCGCGATTACGGATACATGGTATTGAGGCACCCTTCGGTTCTGCGAAACCACACAGCTAAAATAATTATGGTAAGTGGCGAAATTGGAAAGGTTAACTTGAGTGTCGGGTTTTATGAAATCAAGAATGACGTGAAACTTTCAGGAGCAACCCAGAGACTTTTTATACAACCCAGGGAACCGTTCAAGATAAACTCTGACGAGTGGCCCGGTGAAGACTGTCAAGCGATGGATACAGAAAAATTTAATATCGTGTCCCCAAGTAAACAAATGAGCAGCTTCAAGAGTTTTCCCCAACTCACTGCACACGTTGCATACGAGCAGAACGTTCGGGTTTTCAAGGTTTATAATGAATCTGGTCCACGACAAGTCCACGTTGAAATGCCTAAAGGTCGTTCCATTTTGCAATACGCTTTCCCAAAAACGACGATAATTAACGATCGAACTTTCGATGGCCGCCTGTTGAAGAACAGGACATTCTGGACCATTCGTCTTCGTGGGCGTGTAAGCTCATGTCCAGGGGTCTTCGCTGTAACATTGACGGACCAAGATCGCCCAGATGTAGTGGTGTATCATTATGACATCGGTAAGTATAAATAGTGGGGGAAGGCCAGTAGAAAGCATTGATTGTTACTGAAGATTCATATCATTGATTAGTTTGCTTGCTCCCAGTCCATACTATTAATCCATCCACAGTGCCCGTAGTAGCTGCAGGTGCTTCATATTTAAAGAAACCAACAGGAATTCACAAAAGATAAGAATTTGTTGGTCTTTAAATCAGCAGCTTAGTTTGCACGAGGCTTCAATTGTTGTTGTTGATGATGATGATATAAGACGGGGATTTTTCGTTGAGATTTCCAATGCGAAACCATCTGGTGCATATCTTGCTTTATTTATTGTCTATTCATCTTGCTCTTTCTTTTACAGCAATAACAAACGATGACTGCGCATTTACGATAGAGTTCCATCTTCCATCTGGAGGAGACACCGATATGATCGACAAGCAGTTTGTCGTCCGTCTCACGGATTTAAGAAAAACGATGAAGTTGATTCTCGTAAGTCCACGAAGAATACCTGAATTTGTCATTCCTGACTTTGACGATGACTTTAAACTTGAAAAACTTGAGGTACTAATTCCTTTTGGCGGTGCCGCAGGAGGCATGCTAATAGTCCTGGTTGCCATTTTGATTTATGGCTACAAGACCCGTCCAAAAGATCGCTACCAGCGAGACCGGGATAACGAGTTACACTTTCGACATTTGTTGTTTGTCGTGTGGTTCGTAGGCATGAGGATGGCCAAGAGCTTTCTTTTGACGTTGACGGTAATTTTTGTCATCCTCGCCGCTATTCATCACAAAAACGTCAAAATGCTTCAACAATACAAGACTTTCCATCAACATCAAAAAAGCTTGGACGAGGAATTCATCAAACAAATGGATGCGCATCGAGTTCAAGAGATAAATAGACAGTGGGAAATTCTTGGGCAAGGAAAGGTAATGTGTGACGAGAAGTTGAAGGCATTGAACGCGCATTTAGGGAAACATTTCAAGGAGATGAAAGAGAAACTCAAAGAAGAAATGAGAAAAAAAAGCATTATTCTGGCCGCTAGTCAACGTATTGAAAGGCAGTTTGATACCTCCAGAGCGAGATTTGAAATCGAAAGAAAACGTTTGAATCAACAAATGAAAGCTTATAGCCATGAAATCAATTCCAGGCTGTCCAAGATTCAGTACAAAGTAGAAAATAACTTTTGGTTGAAAGCAGCGAAAGGAATGCACAAGGCTTTTAGCGACATAGCCGCGTTTTTTGGAGAAAGTATGAAACCCTTTATTCAGTGGGTTGGTCTGTCAGTGACTTTCCCAAGTATCAACGTAGAATTGCCTTCCTTTGAAGATATTTTCGACAATGTGGACCTGAATATGAGTTCTTTAAGTTTATTTGATTCAAATTCCAGCTTTCCATTTTGGCAGCATGATTTTCTTTCTGATACAAGGATAAATATCCAGCAAATTACAGTTCCACAGCTCAACATCTCTACTCCATTGAACAAGCAGAAAGCCAAGGAATTGTTGGCCCTGGAATGGATCGTGCAGCTTTACAACAGCGGATTATTCACAACGGTTTTGATTCTCTTGGACACGCTTTGGTTTGTTTATCGGCATAGCAAGACGTACCAGCTGGCGGTTATCCTTATCCATGGTTTTCCTAAGGTCTATGAGCTGGAGAAAATTCGTAAGCAAGGAGAAAAAGAAGAGAAAGAGATGAAGAAGAAGGAACAGAAGTTAAGAATAAAAGCGGAGAGAAAATTGAGAAAGGAAAACGACGAGGAAACTTCAAATATTAGTGATGCAGATTCGGTTGACGAACTGGAAGAAGAGCAGACGTGTCAAGAGAAAACAAAAAATAACAACGAATGTAAACCACTGCGAGTGGATGCTTTGATCAAGGAGAACATTAGAGACCATATATTGCTTGAGAAGAATTCGTATGAAATGGGAGTTCTACGAGTAGACGTTAACGAAAAAGAGGGTGGATTAAAATCAAAAAGAGGAAAGAATACAGCTGCAAAGAAGTCAGCGACCACTGAATACAAGAAAACTCCGAAGTGCTCTAAGAGAGGGAAAGCCATAAATGATGGAGCTGGGAGTGATTCAGATTCAAATGAAATGGAAAATCCTCGTATCGAGGAAATCGTATTAACAGGTCCAAAGAGGAAACGTTTGTTTGGTAGTGGACTTAAAGGGCTTGACACTGTAAATACCTTGTTTTTAAAGTTCCTGGTCAAACTGAAAGAGCTTAATTATCAGGTGAGATTTGATTTCGTTTTTCTTGAATCGTTTTGCCTTCTGCAAAAGTATTGAAAATGTGTCCTCAGCCCTCCTCTAGGAGAAAAAAACCAGCTTGTTGATGGTAACAAGAACTTGGGGGTGGAATTTACTATCGGCGATCGTTTCTTGAAAATATACAAGATTCATCATATGCCTTGCTTATTTTCTGTCCCGCTTCAGAAAAGTTAGGAACTCAACACATTGAATCTGCCACCGCAGATTCGATACGCACATGGAGACGAATGGAGTCTGACTTCCATTTTTTGGGTTAACCCCTTAAACTGTACTTCTGCGATCATTAGTGCTGTCTTGTCCTTGGGTCCAAGCTTTATTCAAGACCCTCTTTTGACTAAGAGAAAAGACAGAAAAATAATTTTACCGTCATAAGCCATTGACTTTTAATAAATGGAACTCCAAAGTTCTTTCGTGTACAGTGTACGTGGAGCGTCTTCATCGATCATCGGTACTGAATGACGTTCACTGTGCTGTTCTCATAACTGAGACCTTATAACAGTATTATAAGATCTTAGTTGTGAAAACGTCAGAGCGATGAGATATCTGCCAACCCTTGTTAGAAATATCCTGTGACAAGTTTCCTGGTATCATCAGTCCTCGCGAAAAGCGAAAGAAATTTTATTTACCCTTCTGTTGCTAGGTTAATCCTCGTCAAGAAATTAAAGAATTAATATGTTTCTTTTCTAGATCAACAACACCAATTTGGTTCCTTTGTGTCTGCTGTCAGCGATTGCCATACTGTCTGTCTATGTTGTCATAGTAACTGCTAAACATTCCATGAACGTGGAAACTTTGGACGTCATTGGTTACTTCGACCTCAAAATGGCTCCTATCTTGACAATGAGGAAAATAGTCAATACAAGAATAACTTCCAACGCGTTCATGGTGAATGATGTTCATATACCCTATTATGAAAACAGGTAAATAATTCATTACTTTACGTTAATTAAGAAAGTTGCAATTACCCATATTTCAACGATCATGGGAAAGGGGATGAATATGAAAAATCTATTGGGCCAATATTGGGCTATTGAGATTCATATGTACTCAATTTACGTCAATTTGCACAATTTACGTACATTGTTTTTGCTTTTTTTGTCTTCGTTTGGGCTCCTGTCAGCGAACAAAACAAAACTTTATTCACTAACCGGGCTTAAAATTCACCGTCGCCTTTACTGTAATTGCGAGATTGTCATTTTTCTGTCATTTTTCAGGGTCAATACCAGGATCTCCTTTTACCAGAAAATGGCCGCAATCTACCAGGCATATCAATGTGCAAAGGCTGACCTACATAACGCGGAGTTTTGTTCATGGGCGGCAGAGCCTGGTGCGAGTTGCGATGGAGTAAGTCCTTGTAACGAAGACTTTTTCAGTAACTTGACTCAGTTTGAATGCGACTTGGAACCAGTCTTACCTCAAAGGTACGTTTAATTTGCTGAAAATGTCAAAACCTTGTTGTCGGCACAAAAGGAGAATTGTAATTTCAAACACTAGGGACCGTTTGGTCGGAGAACGAGGATGACTGCGAGTACGAGTTTTCCTTTCTGAGCATGCGTACGTCAAATAATATCGGCCTCCAAACCTTATACGCATGCTCAGTACGGAAAACTCGTGGTCGTTGAGTGCAATCTCGACCCCAGCGCTCTTCTCTTGACCGAGGGAGAGAAGAGCTCTGGGAAACCTGGAGCAAAGTGTCTTCTCATTGGTTTTCGTGAAGAACAATCAAAAGCGTCTCTAATTGGTGCATTCGTGTCAGCACGAGGAGTGAGCAGGCAGCCAATTTTTGGCTTTAAAAACCTTACGGCGCATGTTTTCCTACACAGAGATTCCCAGAGCCTTGGGTAGATCCGAGGCTCTGGTGACGAGAATGTCATTGAGTGATATTTAACAATTATTGGATGAGGTTGAGCATGTTAGCGATAATTATCAAGGCCAAAGTTTGTGTTATCTGCTGAAGCCGAAGGCTGAAGCGGATAACACAAACTGAGGCCTTGATAATTATCGCTAACATGCGAAAACCGAATTCAATAATTGTTTTATTATGCTTATTCCTGAGCTGAGCTCCGCCATGACAAAACTGATCAAACTGCTGTTTAGTGTGTTAGGTGACGTCACTTCTGCATGCATAAAACTATTGTCTGTAGGTATGACGTCAATTCTACATATATAAAATCTATTGTTTGTAGGTATGACGTAAGAGAAACAGAGCAAGCAAGAATTAGCTGCGTGCTTATAGCCAATCAAAATCGAGCTGGTGACACCAATGTATAATAATGAGAGTTTTATGGGCTTGCAAGGCATGCATACATGGTACTGAGTGATTCCTTTTGTAATGACTTCATTTTTTTCATTTTTCTCGTAGATTCACCAAGTTCGATCGTATTCTTTACAAAGAAGTGCACAAGAAAGCGTTAGCTCCATACGTTGCGGCGTTACGAGGGCTAATCCTCGATACCTTCTACATGTTGTTGGTTGTAATCGGGATTTTCGTTGTTTTAAAATTACTGGGAATGGCTGTGTTCGTGCTCCTCAAGAAATTCGATCTTGTCCGCCAAGTCAAACAATATCAAGCGAACTATGACCTTAAGAAGGAGATGGGTAAAATGGCCGTTCCACATTGCATTCAATACCCTTCCACGGAAAGTCTTCGCAGGGATATCAGACCTGTCAAAATCTCCCCGATTATGAAGGCGAAATTTGGTCCACTTGTTCGTGAGGGACAAACAAGTCAATGGGTGGGTTACCAAAAAGAAAAATAGCAATTGCAAGAAACCAAAATCAAAGGGAGAGTGTAGATTATCTATAATTATAAACGTAAGTGGGTTTTACCCATATTTTCTGAACTCTTTTTAATTAGGGCTGTCAAGGAGAATGGGGAGAGAACATATCTACCATACGTGGGTCTTCTCCAATGATAATTTTTTCAATTTAAATTTAGCCCGTGGTCATGATGCGCGGATATTTTAAGGAAGACACCTCCTGATTGGTTAGTTGTAATTGATCATTGGCCGCGGGACCATGGGCACGAGACCAAAATACCTTTCACAGCATAGCGCGAAGCTTAAAATAGATTGAGAGAAAACTATCATGGGGCATGGGTTCTCTCCCTTTATCCTCTCTTGGGGCTGTACCACTGGAGCATTTTATGGAAACATGTTTAATTGTTGTTCCATAATGTATAGAGCACATAAATATGCCTAAGTATTGCACAAGTAGAATGACTAAACTAAACTGTACATAGAAAGATCAATAATTAAATGAGTAAATGAACTGAGGAAATAAATTATAACATAATTAAAAGTTCGCAGAGTACTGGCAGTTGGAATTCCGACCCTTTTCTAAGTAACTTGGCGGGGCAAATTGTTTTTGGTGGCTTTAGGACAAGTGTAAGGCGTTCACCGTTTCTCGCATTCTCTTTCCCAGCTCCCATCGTTTCTCTTAGTCAGGGGGCCTTGGCATGAGAAAACACGACTCATTCTCGATACTGCTCTTACGATAACCATGTAGTATCAATCGACTTTGAATATACGATTATCATTATTTCATGACACTGACAGTTGGAAAGGAATTCTGGGAATTGAACATTTTTCTTTTAAAATTCAACCCAGATATCCGGACTCGGGACTCGAACCTACGATTATTGGCTTACCTGTCACCACTCCTAACCAACCACTAAACCACTGAGTTGCTGCTTGCTTCGACAAAATTTTTAAACACAATAATCTAATATATTTGTCACAAGACCGGGCTGTAAACGTGCGCTAACACTCGCTAGCAAATTATTTTACACAACTAACGAGAAAGGTCAGGTCTCAAAGCTAACCATTTTGAAATCAGCGCTTAGGCTTAATCGAATTATAGTGATCCTATTCTAGATACCAGGCAACAAATAACAAACATTACAGAAACTTGTTCATCGTGGTCTAGTGAATAGACGCTGTTCCTGTAAGCCGAAGCTCCGTGTTCAAATCTTGTCCAGGGACTACTTTTACTTTTTAAAAATTTTTATCTGCTACCACAAAGTTCTGGGACGTAGACCAGTGGATGTGGCACGTAATTATGATTATCATATATTCAACGTTGGTTGATATTATATGATTATCGTAATTCCGTCTCGAGAACGTGTTGGAAAAGAAAGCGCCAACTGGTTTTCGTGCTCAGCCTTTGGCGTCTAAGAGGGCAGGGCGTCTCTGGGGACGAAAATGCGTTTCTCGAAATCCAAGGCATTAATGTTTATAGGCCTTATTCCGTCTTGAACAGTTTGCTTTCCCAATGTAGATTATGAGACATTATTCAGAGGAGGGTAATTAGGGAGCTTGGCACGACACGTTTTTGAGCCCTTAACGGCAACTGGAAGTGAGCTGTTTCCCAATTTTTAACTTGTC
>OX421448.1:59397468-59407468 GCA_949126865.1 Montipora capitata
TGGCTCAGCCAAAAATCTCAACAAAAATTTGTTTCCGCCAAATTTTCAAAGTGGTAATCGAGGCCGCACTTTAAAACTCTTTCCTTAGATCATGCCGTGTTAAATGTAAAATGTGGGTAGTTTTCACGCCTCACAAAAACTTGTCCTGCTCCGAAGCAGTACGACGGCTCCTTTCAAGTTTGTTCAGGCTTGACAAGACTTGGTGGGCAAAAAAACTCACCGTGCGCACCGTCCGCGATATTTTTTCTCAAAATAAACAAAAATTTGCCCAGTGCACACGGGCCCTTACACTGGAGCCCCGTGACCAATCATTGGCCGTGCATAATTAATTAATATCCCTGGGGTTGGAAAGAGTTATTCGCGAAGACCTGAGCTAAACTTTTCGCTGAAAAAATCTACCGGTAGTCCGACTAGAACCCGCCTTAAAATATCTAAAAATGCTCATGAACTTGTGAAGTTTGTAATAGCGTGAAAGGTATTGTTTTGCACACTATGAGAAAATGATAGTAGTAGTAATAGACTTTATTTAACTGTCAAGTGTTGTAGCTATGAGGCACAAATTGGAAACACTATACTGAAATTGAATCAACTCAAATTAACTCAAATCAAATGAAACGTTTTTTTTTGTGGAGAAGGAAAAAACCGGAGTACCGCGAGAAAACCTTCTCGGAAAAAAGTAGACAACCATCAAACTCAAACCGCCAGATATGACCCCGAGTCCTATGGCCACATTAGGGACTTTACGATCTACGACGGCGACGTCACCTTAAGTTTCTCGCGGTTAGGCCATCTCGTAAGCGTCGTACAATGTGGGCGAAGTATCCTAAAAATAAATTGGTACGAGCGGTTTCATAGTAAAAATAGAGAATACAAGATTTGCATTTGTGCGCTCGCGTTGTCGTCAAAAACTCAAATTTGGTGATTTCACGTCGTTGTTGTGCAGAGTACCGCACGAAAATGTGTTAAAACGCGTGCCGCACGTGCAACACGATTACTTTTCCTCTTTTAACCAATGATATCGTTGTTTCGTGGCGTTCTCGTTGACGACCGCGTCGTAGATCGTAAAGTCCCTAATTTATTAGACTTGGCTCGTGGTGCAGCCACTGCGCCAGCCCTGTTCCCTGAAGAGGGAGCACGGCTGATGTAAGAGTCAAGAATGCGATTGATGGTGAGTGCTTCTAAACAGTAGACTTTGGTGCATAGCGCCTGATCAATACAACAAACACGCAAAATAATTGGGTCATACTTTATTCCAAGCAATACCCCTCTTTTCAATGGATGTCACGATCTAGCCTGCGGCCTACGGCCTCGTCCAAGTTGGCAGTCGGTCGTTACATTTTTTCTCATCCAATTATTTCCAAATTGGACAGCATGTTTCCCTATTACATATACAAATCGAAATTTAATTCTCGTGTACTCTTTACTAAAAGCTTTATACAAGGTAAGGGCTCATTCCAACAACTATTTACAATTAACGGGCAAGACTGAAGATAAGGATTTTGATATAATTACTTACTTTTTGCGATAATCTTCAATTTCAAAATTGGTAGAGTGAATCAGTGCTTATTTATTTACATCTTTAGCGTATTGTTTGCCTTAAAACATCATCCTTTGGAGATTTCTTTGTAGGGTTCAAACGTTCTTGAGATGCTGCTAGAAAACGCTTAGCAGGCTCTAGTTTCTTTCTATGATCTCGCTGTGTTTCAGACTTTTTCTCACCATCGAGTTCGTCATCAGACTCGACAGATTTCATGTGAAATTGTTCCACAATTTTGTAAGGTAGCGCTTTGTAAACGTGAACACGTTTCACTCGCACCATTCCTCTTGACTTGAGGAAACGAAAAGCCGCAAAGGAAACGACTGCAATAGCCAGAACCACCAAAATGACCCCAACGAGGAAGTATATGGTATTCAAAATAACGTTACGGATAGCGTCGATAAAACGTGCTGATTCTCGCTTTAGTCGTTGGCGATACGCTTTTCCGTCGTATCCGTCATACGGCGTTCCTTTTAACGTCGGTATAATGCACACTTGCGGCTCAAAACTGAGGAACGATGCAAATAAATCTGTCTCCTCGAAGCATTTTGCGGTATCGTTCTCCAGAGAGCAAAGCTGTCGCTTAAGTTCATCTATACGTTCTTGTTGGTCTTTGTTGAATTCCTCGACCATTTTGATAAATTCCGACATTGACTGGCTCATCGACTGTTTATACAACCGCATATCGTTGTTGTTTATGAAGTCGATTTGATCAGCGATCGCAAGGTTTGTAAAATTGAAGTCGGTGTCGAGGCGAGAGGCTATCAAATCAAAACCTCCCAATGCTTCAATAACATTAACGTTCATTACATTGAGCACAACAGCAATGAGAAGGTAAATAACTGCAGCTGACGCCATAATTATAATGCAGATTGGTAGTAGATTGGTGCGCATGACTTTCTTTTGAATGCTCTTGCACGTATTCAGGAACTTCGTAAATATCCTGGCGAGAAAGTCAAAAAACCGTCCGAGAAATCTCACGGCTTTCTGCTTCGTGGAAAGTGGATTTTCTTTGAATTCATTCTCGTCATGTTCTACAATTTCCTCGAACCCTTGGATAAGACTCAAAGCGATTTGGTATGTCTTCGATCCTCGATAGATTAAGAGGAGAATGTCGATCACCACAACCACACCCAAAATGGCCTTTTTGGTTAAAATGAACACTTTGGAATCGTACACACTTGTGACATTTGATATCTTTCCTTCCTTCTCCAACAGCTCTTTCTTCTGTTGATCGACATTTTCCTCCATAATGTCACCCTTTTCGATGTTAAAGGAAGATCGTCCGTGAGCTGATTCGATAAGTGACGATTTGTTCGTTGTAGAAGTGTTGCCGATTTCATCCACACCTTCTATTTCTTCGTACGTTATACGCTCGGAGAAGGAGTCGCCATGATCCATCTCGTTGAAGTCAGAGTTTTTCGTGGAATCGTTAGATGCGAAGAAATCACTGATATTACCCACAAAGCAGGCTGAGTTGGCCCTCGCCCATTCTTCTCCCTCGATTGCAATCTTTCTAATTCCACGTACCGCCTGTTCTTTTGCAGTGCTTAACATGAATCTCAAAGGACACATCAAAATTGTGCTAAAAGGATGTTCTGGAGTCTTTCCAGCCTTGAGGACTTCTGAAAAGTCTGCTAGCCCGTCTTTAAGAAATTGAAGCTTTTCTTTGATTTTCTTCTCTGTCTCAAAGAGCTTGTCCTGATCCACAACTCCAACGAAGTCTAGAAAACCGATGAATGAACCATCAGCTAAACTCCGCTTCGCCCTGATAGAAAAGATGTTTTGCGGCGTTTTCGAGGGAGCATCTCTTGGCACTCTTTTAACGTAATTATCTGGGCTGGTGATATAAGTATAGTTAACGGCAAGATTCCTTCTTTTTCGTCTAGAAATTCCCTTGTTAATATCGTAAGCTCCTCTCGGTAAGGCAAACCAGCCGTTGCTATACACTCTCTTAGCATAATCTTGTAACCTTTCCTTGGTATCTTGCAGCTTGCGCTTGACACGACCTTGGAACTCTTCTATACGGATATCGATTGCTTTTCTTAACTCCCCAACTTTCTCAGTTACTTGTTTAACGATTTTTTTGCTCAATTTATTAAATATTTTTAGATGGTTTTCTTGGATCAAGCAGGTCATGTTGTACTGAAGCCGTCGCAACTGAAGCCTCATGTAGAAATCGCATGACCTTTGGATATCTTCAGTGGCATCGAGCGAGTGTTTTACTTCGCGTTCACGATGCTGGTCCATTTGTAAGGCCATAGCATTGCTTTCGTTGATTTTACTCTGGACGAACTCTTGGTATTCCATAAGTATTTCTAGATTAGGTCCATGGAGAAGGGAAAGAATAGTGAAAGCCACTGTAAATGAAAAGACAACACTGTAGACAATTCTAAACGTGACCAAGAATGCAACTAGAATGAGATGCCTCCTCTTAAGTCGATTGTCATCGTCAATGTTTGATTGCGGTCTATGATATCCAGTATCCGTGTTCTTGCTCTCTTGGGTTTTGACAAACTTCCACCCTGCAGTGCCGTTCTTAGCGTCCTCGTCAGATTTGTGGGTAACCTGTGCATATATTATCAGACCGAGCAAGCACAGCAACACACACCCGGTTGCCACAAAGAGAGGCATCAGTGTGACAGCTGGATTCGGATTTTCGTCGCTTGTTTCCACGTTAAAATCTTTTTCTTTTCTGGCATTTTTGTCAACCAAAGCCAACTGAAGCTTTAGCCTCTGTTTGCTATCGGACAAGAATATACTAAACAACCTCTCTTTATCACTGTTGAGTCTGGGTACATGAATGTCCAATCTGAAGCTCTTTTCGGGACAAAGTATGATCACATCCTGCTCGAGAACTTTAACTTCTTCAACTTCGTCGATGACTTGAAGGATAAAAAACCCAGGACAGCTTGTTAAAACACCTGATATTTTTATACTCCAAGTAGTGTTTCTCCGCAACAAGCTGCTTTGAAACGTTTCATCGTTACGGATTGTTGAATTCCTTAAAACGTATTTGAGAACTGATTGATCCTTGGAAATGCGCATAGACATCATGGGTAATCGCCGAGGATCTTGTATTTGGTACGAGAATTCGCCACCAGCTAGGACCTCAATAGAATTTACTTTTATCGGTTTCAAATCTAGGAATGGCTTTCGAATCGTCTGCGTCCACTTGGAAAGTTTCTGACAGTTTTCGCCATTGCTCCAAGTTTTGGTGTTAATTGTGAAAGGACTCGTAGTTTGAAATTTGATTGGTTCTGTCACGTTGGCATTACCCAGGGATGCATTCTTCCCGTCCAAACTAGTTACACTATATGCATACGGTTCTCTGTCGACAGACCTTTGGCCTCGCAGGTAAAGAAGCGGGGAAATATCGAGATTTGTTGAATGTTTCACTTCTAAAAAATCCAATCGGTTAGTTCCATGTTGTATATTTGAATGCGTGCTCTGATCTCTGCGAAGAGTTTTCAAAGTTTTAGTGATCCAAGACGAATTTAATCGCCCACTCTGATGCCGCACTCTGTATTTTAGAGTACACAATGCCTTTGGAAAATCATACTCCAGAAAGCAGTTGAACTGCAAGTTCAAGTCTGCTGGTTTGCTCATAGTCAACGTAAATTGGCTTGTGTCCCCTTTTGCGCACCTTTTGGGAATCCGTGTGCAGTCTGACAAACGATAATAAGGAGAGCAGTCATGGAGACAATTTTTGTAGCAGCAGGAACAAGAGGTACCACTTCCACTCGCTGAATGGTCGCAGCTTGAACAGCCATCCCTACAAACGCTGCAGCTTCGATAGGCATGAGCGCACAACTGTGTTGGAAACGACTGTAAAGGGCTCTCCATGAAGTCGGGTTCTTTTATGCCAAATACACCAGAAAGAATATTAGTGTAATTTGTGCAATAAAGTTTATCCAATTCTTTTTGAGTCTGCAGTCCCTTTGGTCCCGTTTTCGACAAACCATAGCCTCTTCTGCGGTGTCGCATGCATCATTTAAAGATCTAAAGTAATAAAACTCTCCTGGAGTCACATAACTGGGACACAGCCCTTGTGAGTGTTCAGAACAGGTTGTCTGATAGACCCTTGTCTGTCTATTGCGGTGGAGTTCATGTTTTACCTCGTAATGATTAGGCCCTGGAAAGCGACAACGCTTCATGAATACCTCTGCAAAACCACGTACACCAGCAAATTCAAGATTCTCGTTAGATTTTGTTGCGTCGTAATCCTTGTACCTTGGAATGAAGCCGACACTTTCAATTCTAACGTCTATGACAAAGCTTGAGTTCCTGTGGATCTGCGTCTCATTTGACGAATTCTGTTGCAGGAGAAAAGTGGTACGCGTGCTGTTCAGCTGAAAGCGATCTTCCAGAAGAACGTGATCTTTCGTTGGATGCAGGAAAGTAAGCTTGGAGCCTGATTGAACTGAAAGATACGATAATATTAATCACTGTTTGTATTTCTTGAGATTAAATACTATTTGGGGTTCTTTGTTAGTGTACAATCAAACTGACCTCCCGCATGGCATTACCCACTCCACCCAGGCTTTATCGTTAACATGTCAAATTATTCCAGTTCCACAAGGTAAGAGACTCGAAATGATTCTCTTTTCCATCGTTTACTCATATGATACATAAACGAAATATTTATTTGTGAAAATGAACTCATACTTCTTCAAGACAATAACTTGATTCCCTCAATCTCAAAATTCAAGGAATGTGGATTTCCTGGCGCAGTTGACTTTTTCCTCTCAATTAGCTCAAGACGAAATTTTGCCGTTTTACCGGTTTCAGGAATGTCAGAAAAGTTAAAACACTTGCACAGAAACACTGAAAACAAAACAATAACAACTAAGAAACTGAATAAGTCTTTATACCCACCACGATAATGTTCACTTTCATTTGCCATCTTGCTAAGCGTCAGGGGTTTGGAAATATCTGAGGCGAAAGGAAAGGAAACAGGTTAAAAACGTATTATAAGCTGTATGATTTTGTACATTGCACAGAAAACTGAAGATCCCATCCACTTTAGAGGATTTTGGAGTGTATGTTAATTTCACAATACAATCAAATTTGAACTGCGTAGTGAACTTTAAGTCTTTGAAACGATAATCGCAGTTATGATTGCGCAGTGGTAAAACGGAGCACTCGCCTCCTACCAATGTGGCCCGGGTTCGGTTCCCAGATACGGCGTTATATGTGTGTTGAGTATTTGGCTCTCTACTCTGCACCGAGAGGTTTTTCTCCGGGTACTCTGGTTTTCCCCTCTCCTTAAAACTCAATCTACCATTTAGCATGAGTTGATTTCTGTATCCCCAGCGCATAAATACAGCTGACAATAGACTGCGAGCAGTTTTTCGTTAGTTCTAGAATCGTTGAAACGAACGCGTACGTTGAACTCTCAATGGCTGAAGCTGCGGGTCGCAAATACCGCGGGCGTTGGTTAGAGTCTACCCACTGACTGACTGCTCGCAGTCTACGTTTATAACTGCGATGATCATGTCAAGACTCAGCAATTGGATTAATTCAGTTTGTAATCAAACTGTTTAAGTCGAGTTATTATATTTACAAGTAGCAATAGTGCTGATTAGTTTACTTCATAGGCCTTCCATTATTGAAAACATGTTGTGTTATCAACTCAGGCAAGTACTTGGATGCAGACCCAACCATGATGACTGGATAATGATCCATTTTGGAGTGACACAGTGCAACAATCAGTTGGTTGTATAAAGTGGTATATCGCTCTTACATTCAAAGATTCGTTTGAAAAACCAATTTTATGGTATAGTAATACTAATAGAAAATGACAATAATGGTGATGTGACAGTGACAGCAGCAGTGACTGTGGTAGTTGTGGTTTACTGAAAGCCAGCAAAATTGTCAGTGCAAGTGACATTGTTAGTACCATAGTCATGGTGCAGTGATATTGAATTTGTGACAGTGACCACGTCAACGACAGTTAGCAGTCAGTGACTGAGTCAGTGGCAGTAGCAGTATCAGTGACACTGTCATATTGAGAGCCAGTGTCAGTGCCATACAAGTCGGCATGCCAGTGGCCAGTGTAAGTGACACTGCCAGTAGCAGTGCCAATGCTGGTGATAGTGGCCATGCCAGTATCGGTGCTGCCAGTATCAGTGGCAGTGGCGCTGCTAATAGTAAGGACAGTGATGGTGAAAATTTTCGTGACACTTGGTGACAGTAGCCAGTAAGCCATAACTGTGAGATCCACAGTCTCGGGATTTTGAATATGCTGTCTGCCCCCACTGAGCTCCAAGTGTGCTCTGGAGAGCCAGTGTTGGTACTGTTGCAAACTTTATTCGATAAAGGTGAAAGGGCTGTCATGTTTGCTCATGCAAGACCACTTGGTGGAAGGGTATTTGGAAGTATGTTATGTTGAAACGCGTTTCAATTCTCAAGCTGGAGAAAAAAGCTGCCAACAATCAGTTTAATTGATTTTAGAACTATGGTCAATCATTGCTTTCTTCTGTTACCTATGAAGGGGTTAATGTCTAGGGAAAACGTGGTGCTGCATTGATGGTAGAGTGAAACAAAAAAAATTGATTTTATGAAACGAATTAATTGGTACCGACCGAATTGCTACCGTAAAAAGATTGGATGACTGAGGCCGAGATGTTTTGTGAGTCAATTCGCTCTGACCAAAAGCAAACCTTTAAAACGTCTACCATCCAACGGTGGTAACTAGACCTTTTTCAACTTGTTCGATGAAACCAAGGTTTCATCTTTCTTTTGTTAATAGTGTCCGGGGTATAGGTAAACCTTCCATCAATTACTTTGGCCGAAAGGAAGGTTAAATGTCAAGTATTAAGATTAAAGCCCAAACTGAGCTCTAGGTCATGACATGTTAAAATATTTTGAACGTCTTGTCATTGTTCGAAAAAAGTACATAACAGAACCTTTATTTTCCCAAGAATGACACCTCATGGAAGTGTTTGAGACAATAACAATAATCCACCTTACCTCCCATTTTCGGACTCATGATCCCTTGCCGAGTATCTGTGTTGGGACTGAACACTGCAATCAAACCGGATCCTGTTCCTAGAGACCTGGGTAATGAAATCGACAGTAATTTGCAAACAACCGGATTATCACTTTTAAAGCCTAGCCTTTCTATCAGTTGTGATAAACTTAACCTTTCCTCGATGGAATTTGATTGTCTCGGTGAAGGTAGCCCTGAGTAGGACTGTTGGTAGTGACTGACGTTTCGACAACCTGAACGGATGTCATCTTCAGAGTCAAGTGACGATTGGAAATTCAAACTAACGTAGTAACGCTCTAACCTACTGCGACCTTCACTTACACCGGATCGTAATGACCAATCACCACACACTATCCTCACAACCAATCACATTACCTCTCCCATTACCAATCACAACACAGACTAGAGCATTACTGCGTTCGTTTGAATTTCTAACCGTCACTTGACCCTGAAGATGACTTCCGCTCAGGTTGTCGACACCTCAGTCACCACCAACAGTCCTTCCGATCAGGACTACTTTCACCCAGACGATCAAAAGTAACAGGGGCACCCAACGATAATCTTCGGTGAAATATGTGTTCGGGAGAGTCAAATTGTTCTAAGAATTTCGATTCTACGTTCTCAAACAGCTACAGATTGTTTTACGAAAACATCACCTAACAGGGAAAAGTAGTCCCTTACGTTTTCGAAAAGGATATTTTTTGTAATTTTGGTCACTTAAAAAGGTCACCTAGCAGTTTCGGATAAACAAATGGTTTGGTTGAAAGTTCTTAGAAGGTAACGTTCAGCTAGCAATTTCTGAAATGAAGATATCATTCCCTAAAATTTTCGGACACTTCAATGTTCAGCCGCTAAGATATCCGAACAGATCATTTTTTCTAAGTGATAAAAACATCTCTTAATCTAAACTGTCTTTATACATTACAAGGAGCCTAGAAATGCCTCTCAAAGGCTTTTGGCTTAATTTGCTCGTTGGGTGCTCTTGATGCAACTCCAGGGTTCATACCCTTTTCTATAAACTTAACCTTTTTCGAACTTTTTTGTCATTTTCTTTAGTTTTGACCATGAAAACATATTGCAAAGTGGGTGCAGCAGGCATAACACTTTTGAGTGTAAACGAATTATTGAAGCGCTCAGACACGGGTGAGCAATTAATGGCGACCTTTACTGATTGCGTCCTTCCTGCTAGTATACAACTCCTTGAAATAAGTCGGGGATGTGTTTCTTTCAGTATAAAGGCAGACAATTTAGCAGTCCTTCGTACCATGTGGAATATATACCAGGATGGCACACTGAGGTTACGCGTGAATAGAGGAAATGATAAAACTTGCTGGTGGCGAAGAAAATGTCGAAGTGACCGTCGCCATCGAAGAAGACGAATAGTTCATTAGGGAACAAGAAGGTAATAGTAAATCTAAAATGTTGCGTTGAAAAAGTTGATGAGTGGAATATGAATATAATTGAATCAA
>OX421448.1:59412468-59417468 GCA_949126865.1 Montipora capitata
GGCCATTTCTGTAACTTACATTTCCCCCTTAAAATTGATCGCAAATTATATTTTTCTTCCCATTATGCATTTATGTAGGAGCAAAACCCCGTAAAACAATTCGGAGAAACTCTGATTCAGCACTTGCTGCCTTGCCTTATGAAGATGAAGTGTCTTTGGCAAAAATGAAACAATTAGAGACTGCATTCAAGCTTCAGCAAGAAAGAATAGCAAGTTTAGAGAAAGAAGTGGAGATGCTTCCTAAGCTGTTTTTTGCAGACGGAAAGGCCCCAAACCGCGACTGAAAAAGGCAAGGGTAATTTGAGCCCATAGTTCATATTGTGGGTGCCCTTTGCATCGCATCCAGCGATAGACAAAGTTAGAGAAAAGGAAAAACAATTACATCATAGCGTTAAACATGCTAATTAGAGAAGAACTGTTGGATGCAACCAGTTAGCTGTTTACAAAGCGTGATGGACAACACATATGCACAACACAAAACATATGCAGAGAAACAAAATTAAAAAGAAAGACAAATTAATGTTTTGAAGTTGTTGATTTGAAGCGGGTTTATCCCAACTACTGCAATGTGTAAAGCTTCCTCGATTTTAATTTGGAATTTAATGACATCGGAGTCTAAGGTGGTGAATTATTCTGCAGATCACGAGTTCTTGCATTCCACAGGGGCATGTAGGGAACTCTTGTCAGAATTCAGATGCGAACGTGCGTTGGGAAAAAATGACGAGCACTTTCGCCATTCCAATATGGCTAACATTACAGTTGGTGCACAAAAACTGGTAAACAACGCGCGAACAGAACTCCGTTGAGATTGAATCCCTGACACTAAACAAATTACGTATTTTGAAGGGAAAAATCGAATTTGATATCCAAATTATTACAATTATAACGGTTGACAAACTGAGTTGCCTGAGCCTATTTTGGGCAGTGGTAGAGAACGGGCCTATGTAAGGCAGTTTCTGAAAATGTGTGCAATTGCACAAATTAAAGCTTGTTATAATTCAGGCTTAAACACCCTGGAACATGGGACCCTGCGATGGTACTTTACACTGCTCAACCACCCGATGGCGCCAAAGGAAATTTTGTGCTTGAGCTTGTGCCTGGCGAAAAATATCTCCCACCGTCTCGTGAAAAAGCGTAAGCAAAACAAAAAAACATATTTCTTTGCAGCTTGCATCATGCGACCTAATTTCGATCAGACCTGTTCAATATTTTCAGATCTTTTTTGGTCTTTTGCATTGTTTTTCTTTTCCCTGAACTCTTTATTTTGTCTCTTCCGCTTGATAGATTCTCTCATATGAGCTCTTTTTGCCACTGCTTTGGAGAAATTATTACTGACACTCACACCATTTTTGGCCATGGTTACTTGATCGATTATTACCTCTGAATAATTGTTGACATTGGTAACACTGCTGATTTCATAACCTGAAATACTGTCATTATAATAATCTAACTGAACTGCTAAAACATGGTCTCTTTCATCTAGATGTCCAATGTTGATGACAGTAGTTCCGAGTTGTCCGCTTATAGGAATGATAATAGTTACTGGTGCCCTCCCCTCAATGGATTCATTTATACTTATCGTAACATTTAATACACCGGAAACTGCTTTTTTTTTCATCCTCTCTTTTTCGTGTTTAATCGTTAAATCGTAAGTTCAATCAGTAACTAAATTCTATTGTGACACACTTTTGTACCTTAGTTTTACACTTAACTAGTATGTATAGGCGTTATTACTGTAACTTCCTTGTGTGTTATTAAAATTTCAAAATTAAAAAAAAAATGTATGTTGCTGTGACAACACACCCACAATTGCTCTGTAATGGGTCTAATAAAATTTGACGGTTGTTTCTGATGTACTCCAGCAGCATGCACGTTCATGTGATAGGAAGGATCATTGTATAACTGGTGGGCAACAGAAGAAAAGAAGCATGAACCATCTGAGGTACATTCTAGTGCCTTCAATCCTTTCTGAGCTACTCGAGCCTGCAACAGTGCTATAGAAGGATTTCTCAGTACTGTATGTGTACTCGTTCCATGAGCAACAGGGCCTGGGTTTGATTCAATGTCTCCTGATATCAAAAGCTTTTCTCTTGATAGACAATAACTCTCATTTTGTTGGTTCAATTTTGTTGAATGCTTAGTAACAGATTGATCGTGAATACACAATAGAACTGACACGTCTTTTTTGTGTTTAGCAGTCCTGCGGGTAATAAGATAAAAATGTCTGAGTTGCGGTCTAGCCGTCTAGACATTCTTACTGCAATATAATATTATTTTCCAAAAGCAAGAGATAAACACTTTCTCAACTGAGACGAGCTCAGTACGTTCTCCTTTAAATAATGCACTTAACAAATTGATGTCACTTTTTCATGCGTCTGTTCTGTTATTGACAATGAATTTCGCCAGAACATTGTCAAAGTAGTCTGCGGATCCACTCGGCTATCCCCTCGTCAATGTTATGACGAAATTCATTGTCAATAACAGGACAGACGCATGAAAAAGTGACATCAATTTGTTTTTCACAATAACAAAAAGGCAGAGGGGTCAAACTTAAGTCAAAACACGAGAAGAAAGCGAGACAAAAATGCGAGAAACTTCAATCTGACGCGAGCAACATCGCGTCATTATCGCATTATGTGTCTGTCCTCTTATTGACAATAAAAATTAGCCAATGAGCGCGGGAGATTTTTTGCAGTCATTGTAAAACATACAATTTCTAATTACCTTGTCTTTATGAAACAAGCTCGACGTTTTCTTGTAAGGAATTCTGGAAGGTTCTCTGTCCCGGGGAGCATGTTTGCATTTGCGAACGCCCTCAGCCGGCGGGTCTAATTTGCAGGTCGCAGGTTGCACCAATGTGTACTTGTTCAGAATCTTTTGTTTCAACTTCGAAGAACGCCATTTCTTTAATTATTCAGTTTCTTGCTTCTAAATGCAGCGGAAGGTGCTCAAACACTTAAGTATAAAAGCCAGAAACAGCAATGGCGGCCAGCAGGTACAAAACGCAGGTCGCAGGTCACAGGTCACAAGGCACAGGTCACAGGTCACAGGTCATTATTTAACCCATACAGAAAGTATCCTAAAGATTCATAAAAGCTAAGTTTAGGCCTAATTAGGCCTAAAGAAAAGTATCCTAAACATTCATAAAAGCTAATTTTAGGCCTAATTAGGCTTAAAGAAAAGTTTTTAGGCCTAAGGTTAGCTTTTATGAATGTTAAGGATACTTTCTTTATAAGTAAAACAATGACCTGTGACCTTTACCCTGTGCCCTGTGACCTGCGTTTCGTACCTGCCGAATGGCGGCGTACAACATAGCAAACAGGAAGTCACTGCTATCTAAGCTGTGTTGTGATTATCCATCCGGATTGGCTAATTAGATGGAACTTCCGGTTACGCAGGAGTGATAAAATTTGCATAAAGATCCTCACCAAAACTCGTGGATATATCCACGAGTAAAAAGGAAAAAAATGTGCATTACAGCGTTGAGAAAGCTTACTAGAGTAGAAATTCAAACGGTTACATTTACCCAGTTGGCTGGTTTCAAAGTGTGATGGAGCTGAACTCAAACCACCAAAGATAATTGTAAATTATTCTTTTTTAATTCATTTACATCTTATCACCTCACTGGTATGACTGGTATGGGTCAAGTGCGCTTTACAAAATTACAAAACAATCACCCCTCCTTGAAGTCAGGATGAATTACGAGGAGCGCTGCTCAGTGGGAAGCATAGATAAGGCATAGACTTGAATCCTTGTAACTTATTCAAGTTAACGATGTTGACGGTAGGACAGGCGATTTGTCATGATTTATTCAAGTTTAAGATTCCTAGATTCAACAAATGCAAGGCACTCACTTAGATTCCAAGGACCGCTTTTGTGGTCGAAGCTAACTAGAAATGAGATAAGTGTATTTCGCTGGGGGCGTTTAAGAAAATGATACGGAGGATGAAATTGGGAGATGAGATGCACGGATGTAGTAGGAAGTATGTATGTACCTCGGGTAGCCGCGATACTGTCCATGCAAGATCTCGGAGCACAGAACCATGGCCAGATGTAGTTAGCTGCGATTCGATTTTGATGAAGGAAGAAAACAGGAACACCCGGCGAAAACTTCTCGAGTCCGGCCGAGATCGAATCAAGCTCAGCGCGGATACAATTGCAGACGTGTAAGGCGCTGACAGCCTGTCTGTCCAAGGCGTACAGCAGGAGGTATATTCCCAGACGGTCGGTCACCCGGCCAACTCAGATCATAGTCTAGTCCATAAGAAGTTAACTTCGGTGAGCAATTTCCTTTGGGCAAGCCGGACTTTACAAGGCAAGGGCTTCCTCACCTACTATATGGAACACGACAACTTCTGTTTCTAAATGCTCTAGTGAGAATCTGTAAGCAAACCGATAAACAATACTGTGCCCTCTGTAGCTTGCGTCATCCGACCCAATGCAATTTACATAAAAACCAATTTTTTGATATCATTTCTTAATATTTTCTAGAATTGAGAAGAGTTTGGTCATTTCAGTAAGATGTCCAGGTTCCCGGTGAAACAAAAGGTCTGGTAGTCTCTTTAGGGATCCCTTCAAGATTCATCTGTAAAGTGACTTTCTTTAAATAGAGTATTTCTTCTTTTATAGGTGACATGCACAAAGAAGAGGAGATCAAGCGCCGTCCTTTGGTTGTCTTTCTCTTGTACTTGAAAACTGCGGCGCTTCCTGGATTCCATGCGTAGAGTGGAGCTGATAGAACAGACACTTCGCGGGTATGATAAATTTTCTTTTACTTGATCACTTCTCTCTTTCGTCTATAACCCACGCTTCAGATATACATTCATTTCATTCATCGAGTCCTTCACGGGAACGAATGAGCTCAACAAATAGACCCGCTTAGAACAATGAAAGACAACTGGTGGAATAAGAAACCGGAAGAAATTGAAAAGTTTGGAGAGTGTAACAACTCACAGCGACTGTACTCCGCACTTAAAACTGCGTACGGCCCCAAAACGAAT
>OX421448.1:59427468-59434968 GCA_949126865.1 Montipora capitata
TACGAAGCATTTGAAGGTCAAGCCTCGTTTCCATATTGGTCTCTCACACTTCTTAATCCCACATAAAAGCCGTCGGTGCAAGCTAAAAAATTGCCGACAACATTTGGCATGTTTCTTAGGGTCCCCTTAACACACTTAGATAGGCGGCTTGCTTTCTTCGCGAAGTTCTCACGATACTTTATTTCGCGACATATGCTCCCTGACTATTTCGCAAATTTTGTTGCTGATGGCAAATTGTTTTATTCTCGATCGACACTTCCTAAAAAGTTCCTCCTGCTTTTCATAAAAAACTATATATCAATATTTATTTACTTTTGTGTCAACATTTGTTTTGCATAAAGATCTGTCTCTTACTTAGTTCGCATTTTTTGAGCGTTAGAATAGAATTTTCGGTCGTATGTTCCTGACCGCAAATCGCATATTTTGGCGTCTCCCATCCAGGTACTAACCCCATCGGAAAGATTATCCTCAGGGAACTTTTGTCTCGGAAAGCTGTCAGAAGTTCAGAGTACACGCTTAGTATATTAATTAAGCTTGTGGTTGAAAATGATCAACATGTCAGCCTTGAGGCCAATGTTCCTTAATTTCCTTTTATTTTCCTCAATCTTTCTGGGTTTAGTATTTTACTGAACCACATGTCTTCTGAGGGGGTATTTACCAATGACATCTACCATGACACTGTAATGATTTACGATACCAAAACAATATCGCGTACTATTAGAGCTACATATTACGCAATAGGCCACTTCGGAAAATACCATAATACTCTTTGTTTGTCCCCCCAAATTTTGCATAAGAATTGTTTTTGTTTTCTCTTGGGACCATTGTAAGTCCCAAGAGAAACTGGAAACAATGCTTATGCAAAATTTGGGGGGACAAACAAAGAGTATTATGGTATTTTCCGAAGTGGCCTATGACAACTTGAATCTCCTGAAAAACAAAACGCAGCTCAGCTGACAGGTATGGAAAAAAAACACTATGAAGTTACTGCACTACCACACGCACGCAATGCGTTCCTATAAAAATATTCCGGATCTCCTCAATTCACCCCTCCCCCCCCCCCCCCCCCTTAAATATCCCGTATCCTGATCGCTTCTCGGCCTTTGGCTAAAATTAGTTTTTCGGCCAAGGGCTACGGTCAAGCACCATTGTACTATGCTACTTTTTTCAGGGCCGTATGAGGCAAGCACAGAACAGTTTCGACTGTGTGTTTGTTCTCTTGAAAAGCGCTCACTAGGGTTTTTGGTTTCGTTTTTGGTAGGTTTTTGTTCAGCTCGAGTGTAGAATAATGCCGAACTTTTATGGTTTCTGAGAACTATTTACTACTTGTAGCTTTTGTTGAGTTTTGAATCGATGATAGAGAGAGTTTTCACGATTTGAACCCTGGACTGGACTACTGGATTTAAGCTTTTTTCTTAACGAGATTTCAAGTTATTGTGGAACTTTTGGTACCAAGTTACTCCAACACTGAAATCAAGATTATGGAATTGTAAAGGGAGCACTATGAACTGGACTATCGAACACGCAACTACGGGATTTTAGATTTTTGAGCATTGAGAGAAATTGAGTACAGATGCAGTCTTTTTGTCTTCGCCACGACAGATTTAAACAATTTTCAAGGAATAAGTGTCTTTTTGTCTTGGCCACGGCAGATTTAAACAGTTTGCAAGGAACTAAACCAGGGGATTACGGAACCGGACTTCGAATACAGGATAATAAGTTGTTGAACTGTGATGGTAATAAGTTTTTCGGATGATTTAGGACTGATCTTGTAGTTTTTGGATGAATGGAATTAAGAAAGCAAGCAAAACTGTGGGATCTGAATAAAGTCTCTTTCAAAAACTAGAAATAAAAAATCCCGTATCCTGATAACCCCTAATAGGGCTTCGTTGTTTGCATTTGCAAATTTCAATAACATTAATAATAAGAGTTTTTACAACATACAACTTCAATTTAAATTACAGATTTATCGTTCTAGTAATCTCTCGCCATTTTCCGAAGTTTACCTGTAGTTGAAGTTCACTGTAAAGCGTGGTTTTCACCATCGACGCAAGCATAAGCACAAGAAGCATACGCAAACTCAGTTCAATTCAATTCAATTTATTTCCTCTTGATGTAGTTACTTAGTTTAATTACAAACATTTGTAATTGCTGACGATGTTACTATTGTATTAAGTGAAAGAGCTTGAGCATGGTGGCCAAATAAACCATTCGGTTTCCTAGTTTGCCCCCATGTTTCCTATTGATGTTACATTTGATACAGCTTGTTGTTCGAGCAATAGACACTAATTAACAACAGGTAAATGCGCCTGCGTGTGTTGCTTGTGCTTATGCTTGCGTCGCTAGTGAAAACCAGGCCTAACTGGACAATTTGCGTTAACTGTTTGTGCATCCCACGGATACGCCCTCATAGGCGTCTTGTTAATTTTAAAAGACGAGCTGTCTGTTATCCGCTGTTTCTTCTCTAGCCCCGCTCCCACAGGCGCTTAAATGGCATTCAATCAGGCAAAAAACCACACAAAAAGCGAGAAATTCACCACGACAATAAAGTACGGCTTTTTTATTGAGAACTTTTGCGGGTAAATATCTTTTTCAGGCTGTGTTATCGAGATTCCCATACAAATCCTTATAATTGTTTACCTTCCGACTCTGGGCTGCCTGTGCCGCCACGAGTGGAGATTACTTCCGCCATTTTCCACTGCTGATAATAACGAATTAGAAGGTAACAGCATTTCATGAAGATCACTAAGTATTCTCCCACGAAATGTCATCCATAGAATATAGGAATTTACTAACAACGATAGGTCGCAGTCTTGAAGAATGTAACATAACTGATTTACTGTATTTGTGCAAGGGCAAGATTCAAGATGGAAACGAACAGAATATTTCCGATATCCGTACGCTATTCAAAGAAATGGAAGCCAACAATACTTTAGGAATCGATCGATTAGAAAACTTGAAGGAGATCTTGAGAGTCCTTGAAAAATGGCGTTTGTTTAAAGAAGCTGGAAAGTTCCAGATGAAAAGAAAGAAATACAACGATTTGCTTCAGCAGATCAGCGAAGCCCTCGACGAGAACATTGCAATGGAGCAACTTATTTTAATTTGCAGACGAAAAGTACTCGAGGAAATAGAGGGAAATATTAACGATACCCGCTCCTTGCTTAGAAAACTGGAAACTCAGAACAATCTGGAATTTAGCCGACTCGATATCCTGAAAGAGGTCTTGAATTCAGTGGAGAAAGAAGACTTGCTTAGTAAGGTGGAGGAGTTCGAGCGATGGCGAAATGACGGAGATGAATCAGCGTGCAGAGGAGGTATCTTTCTCAGACCCTACAATCTTTTCGTCGATTTACTCATTTGTTTGATTTGTAAGAAAAAAGTTTTTTTTTTTTTTTTTTTTTGGGGGGGGGGGGGTGCTCGTCGTCTCACTTATGGGTGTAAATTTCGGATTTTGGTCTCACTTAGGGTGTTCTGGGCAAAACGCCACCATATGTAGCCGTGAAGGTCTCCTTTAGGGTTGCGCAGGAAGAAATATAAAAGTGTAAAATACACTTTTATATTTATTAACGTAGGTGAAAGTATTAGATGATAATGCCTTTGCCATCATTAAAAGTCACTGTATTTTTTATATATCCATGTTTTAATGTGGTCTCTTTTAGGGGTCAAAAAAAGCCTGGACCACACCCAGATAGGTCTCCTTCAGGGGTTTAATTTAAAATTTCTGACGAGTACCCCTCCCCTTTTTAAATGAGATTCCTCCCCCTGGGGGTTTTAGTCAAGTTATTATTGATAAAAGTAGCAACAGCACTGATTAGTTTTCTTCATGTGCCTTCCATTATTGACAATTTATGTTATCAACCCAGACACATACTTTAGAAGCAGACCCAACCACGGGTGCCCAAAGCTCAGTGTGAGTGTGGCCGACAAAAATATAAGAATTTGTATGGGAATCCCGATAAAAAGCTTAAGAAGATAATTATACGAAAAAATTCTCAATTAAACAGCCTAACCTTATTGCCATTGTGGGTAGCTACCTTCCTGTGTGGTTATTTTCCAGATCCGATGCAATTTGAGCAATATCTCAATTTTGTGGTTGTCAATGGTATAATAAAATCCCAAGGCTGGAGACTAAATTCTCAGGTGCCACCAATTTGAGTCAAATATTCCTGGATAAAATGTACCCACGGTCACAATTCCACATCACAATCTCTTGAAAAAGACTGAACTTTCATCTCAACCCACCATCAACGCAATAGCAGTCCGGAGAGCGACCTCAAGTGGTATATTGCAGGAAAACAGATTTCTAAAGATACGCTTCCACACCAAAGTGGCCACGGCTCCGACCGTTGATAACAAACTGAAGCTTACTGGGATGGGAGACTGTAGTTTTGTCAACCGCCATTGTCTTTATTCCCCTGGGTCCAGACATGACTATATTGACTCACACTTTCAAGGAATTAACATGCAAATAAACTTTGTTCTTGTAGGATATTGTGCTTCGAATATTTTGAGTGAGGTGCGATATTGCAGAATATCAAAATATCAATAGGTTGTATCACTTTTGATATATCAAAATTGTTCTCATACATTTCTTGGAAGGTTTTTTGATAATATCATGAGGTTTTGATACTGATAGAAGGGAATGATATTTTGATATTCTGCAGAGGTACTTGAATATCAAGATCTCACGATATTATCAAAATACCAAGAAGGCTATAAAAATATCAAGTCTCTGCTAGGGTCAAGTGATAGGTGATGAGGTTTGATATTTTGATATATCATGATATTATCACGATGTTATAATTATTAATATTATCAAAATATCAAGAAGGCTATCAAAATCTCAAGTCTTTGGTAGGGTCAACTGATATGTATTGAGGTTTGATATTTTAATATTTAACAATTAGACCCGTAGCCCACAAGGGCTACGGGTCAATAGTCCATGAGGCCATGCTCACACTGAGCTTGGGGTGCCCGTGGTGACACAGTGCAACAATTAGTTAGTAGGAAAAAGCAGTAGTGTAACAGCTGTTGTAACCTGCTATTGGTTGGTATAATTGTAAGCAGCTTCTATTATTTTTAAGTCCAAGTAATTGTTTCAATTGTTTTAATAGTCTTTTGTTTTAGGTTAGGATAGCAAGCCAGTCACATTGTACATTATGAGAGCTGCTACATCACAAAAAGTGGTATCTGACAATTATGGTAATGTGACAACAGCGGCAGTGACAGTGGTAGTTTTAGTTTATAGAGAAAGACAACGAAATTGGCAGTGCAAGTGACATTATTTTTTAGATTTTTGGTACCAGAGCAATGGGCTGTGATGTCGACTTTGTGCCAATGACCACGTGAATGATAGTGGCAGTCAAGGACTGAGTCAGTGACAGTAGCAGTATCAGTATCAGTGACACTGTCATATTGGGAGGCAGTGTCAGTGCCATACAAATAGGCATGCCAGTGGCCAGTGTAAGCAACATTGCCAATAGCAGCACCGATATTGGTGGTAGCGGCCATGCCAGTATTGGTGCCAGTATCAGTGGCACTGCTAGCAGTAAGGACAGTGATGTTGAAAATGCCAGTGACACTTGGTGACAGTAGGCAGCACAGCCATCACTGTGACAGCCACAGTCTCTGGATTTTCAATGTGCTGTCCACCACACTGAGTCATCCTCTGAGTCTTCTCTGGGGAGTCAGCGATGGTACTCCAGCAAACTTTATTTGATCATTTTTTATTCTAAAGGTGAAAGGGCTGACATGTTTGCTAATGCAAGATCACTTGGTGGAAGGTTATTAGGAGGTATGTTATGTTGAAATGCATTTAATTTCTCATGCTCTGCTACATGAAGGGTTAGTTTTTAGGGAAACTGGTGTGGTGCTGCATGGGTGGGAGAGTGAAACAAGAAAATTTGGTGTTGTGAAACGAGTTGTTAAAGGCTGAATTGCCACCGTAAAAAGATTGGATGACTGAGGCTGAGACGTTTTGAGAATCAATTCGCTCAAGGGCAAACACATGAAACATCCACCATCCAATGGTGGTAACCTGGCCTTTTTCAACTTGTTTAGAGAAACCAGTTTTCATCTTTCTTCTGTTAATAGTGTCAGGAATATAGGTCAACCTTCCATTAATGACTTTAGCGAGCCTGCTTGCAGGCAGTAATTTGTATTTTGGTCACCGTATTGGATGGGTGAAAGTTGGAAGATCTGGGACAAGTGAACAAACCACCGCCTGCCGGACATCTAGTCTTTTCTCAGAACAAAAAGTCAAATCCCGTCCACCAGCGGATGGGGTTTCCGATTGGTCGAGTAGGTTTCAAAAGAACAGTGATGAATTATTTGATTATCAGAGTTGGTCACGCAAGAGAAACCACAGATGTGAAGCGACCAGTAAGTATCTAGCGTTGTCTTTCCTAATTTTCGAGAGAAAGAACGATTATTTTGAAGCCAGACGTGGAAACCGCTGTGATAAGTCTGCAAAGGGGAGAAGATATTCTAGCAGTTTTCCCAACAGGCTGTGGAAAAAGCATGTTTCCACCATATTTGCACTGTCTGCGAGAGAGCTGAACAGACCAGTTTCTAGTAGGCGAAGCATAAACTTGAAAACTCCGGATATTTTGTGGACTTACTTTTCATAAGCTTTCAAGCTCTCCTGAGCTCTTGGTCACATGACTGGTTTTGTTGGTGACGTCATCCTCGGAAGTAGGCGACACCCATACGAAACTAAAGAAGGTCTACGCCCAAGAGTTCACAGACCATCTCAACAGCATAGATGATGACATCAAGTAGACCACCGAGGGAGAAGTTGAGACCCACTCCGAAGACAACAACAGGGAGAGAGCCCTTGCGTTCCTGGACACGTGGTCCTTGATCAATGAGGATGGTACCATAAAGACAAGAGTCTACAGAAAGGCCACGCACACAGACCAGTACCTCAATTTTGAGAGTAACCACCCCTTGGAACACAAGAGGGGAGTGGTTAGGACCCTGGCCCACCACGCGGAATCCATCGTCAGTGACCCCAAGGACAGATAGGGGGAGATTGATCATGTCAGGACTGCTCTGAGCTACAATGGTTACCCTAGTTGGCTTCTGAAAGACCCTAAACAGCCCGCTAAGGAACAACAGCCTTCAAGTCAAGCCGCGACACTACCATCTTCCGGCACCAGCAAGAAGAATACCCGGTCGTCATGCCGTATATCCGTGGGTTCTCTGAAGAACTGAGAAGAATCCTGAAAGGCTACAACATCCCAGCCTACTTCAAACCATCTAATACCTTACAGCAACTACTGGTCAGTCCTAAGGACAAACTGGACAAACTTCAAGTCACAGGTCCAGTGTACCACATTCTATGTGAGGATTGTCCGGCATCTTACGTAGGAGAGACAGAACGGTTGTTCAAGGCCCGATTCATGGAGCACAGATTCCCCAGCTCCTCTACTTCCGAGGTGTCCAGGCACATACCCATTACTGAACTGGGACATTCCATCGATATTGCTAACGCAG
>OX421448.1:59442468-59449968 GCA_949126865.1 Montipora capitata
GCTACTATCCAGACCGAGTGAATAATGCTCAATTACTCCGAGGTAGCAAACCAATCAGAGTGCTTGAAACACCAAGATCACTGAGTGGGTATATACTAAAAATATGTATGTATGTATGTATGTATGTATGTATGTATGTATGTATGTATGTATGTATGTATGTATGTATGTATGTATGTATGTATGTATGTATGTATGTATGTATGTATGTATGTATGTATGGGTGTATGTATGTATGTATGCATGCATGCATGCGTGCGTGCGTGCGTGCATGCATGTATGTATGTACATATACATGTAGTAAATGGATGTAGATGTAATACTGGAAAATAATGTAATAAAAGATGGTAGACTGTTACGACTAATTTGTGAAAATTCAAATACTAAATAACAGAAGAAACTGAAAGCTAATATGTTTCTTTGCAGACATTAGAACCGTTGGGATCAATTATTGTCCTGCCTTTGAAATGAAAAAAGCTTCCTTGGCCTTAACAGATTGTGTTGAAAAATATTTTTCTATAGAAATTAAATTAATTGCCCATCTGATCCAACATACACCGACAGTTTGTCTACAGGTGCTTGAACATTGTTTTCTCGCTGCTCGAAGTTGGCTTCACAGATTTTTCAAACTTTCCATCTTGAACAAGAAATCAAAATGGACAAAACCAACACTTATCGTTTGCTGCAGTTTCTGTCCGTTTGCTTGCATTTTTTGCCGCTTTCTTGGGTGCAAGTTGATGCTCCAGGGCAAGTTTCAGGGGCACCCAACGAGAATGTAGTTCAAAACCACTTAAACATAGCATCGTAAAGCGTACTTTAGCTTTTAAACGGCAGATATAGGCATATTTTTATCCCCTAAAAATTTTTCATCTGTTAATTCGGATTTCCTAGCTGAAAGTCTAGTGATCCGAAAATTATAGGGATAAAAACTTGCCTTTTCGAAAATTTCAGCCAGCAAAAAGGTTCCGAAAATTCTAAGTGACCTTTGTAGGGTAAAAATCCGTTAAAAATGGGCAATTGTACCATGTTTTAGATGTTCGAAAATCCTAGGACAGGCAGGCAAGCAAGAAAATTTATTACAAATGTTTCGAAAATTCTAGATCTCAAATCGTCTTTCTTTATTGGTCAATCATTGTGGCATGGCATGTACCCAACCAGAAGCTCAACAGAAAGTGGGCGGCTACCAAGAAAAGACTAGATTTCCGGCAGGCGGTGTATTCCCCCCACTCGTCCCAGATCTTCCGACTTCAGCCTTCCAATATGGCGACCGAAATGCAAATTACCGCCTACAAGCATGCTAGACTTTTGGCCATAAGGGAGTTTAAATGACGAGTATTATGTTTGAAGCCCAAAGTGCTCTCGGTCTTGGCATGTTAAAATTATTATATTTTCAACGTCTTGTCATTGTTTGAAAAAAGGTTAGAACAGACCCCTTAATTTATTTTCCCAAAATGACACCTCTTGGAGGTGTACAGTATTAAGACAGTCAGTGACAATAATCCACTTTACCTCTCATTTTCTGAACCACGATCCACTGCCGAGCATCTGCGTTGGCAACACTGCAATCACACAGGATCCTGTTGCTAGAGACCTGGGGCGTTTACCATTTGCACGGAAAATCCGGTTGGAATGGAATGCTCGTAATGGTACAGGATTTTCCCGGTGTGGCGTTTCGCCAAGCCCGAGACTCTCACGGCTAGAAGAAAACAAATGACGACTGCATCTGCAGCGTCGAATGGCGGGAAAAGAGTCCGAAGTGCACCGGGTCGAGTGGGAGTTTACAAATGGTACAGGATTTTTATACCTCTGAGGATTTCCATCTTTTCCAGAAACTTTCCGGTGGAATGAGCTGTACTGTACCATTTGAGTTTCCAACCGGAATTTCCGGTTTTTGTTGACAAATGGTAAACGCTCCTGGGTAATGAAATCGACAGTCATTTGCAAACAATCGGATTATCTCTTCCAAAGTCTTGCCTTTGTAACATTTGTGATAAACTTAACGTTTTTTCGCCTTTTTTTCCCATTTGTTTAGTTTTGAACATGAAAACAATTTGCAAAGTAACTGCAGCAGGAATAACACTTCTGACTGTGAACGAATTATTGAAGCGCTCAGACACGTGTGAGCAACTAATGGCTAGCTTTGATGCTTGCGTTCTTCCTGCTGGTACGCAGCTCATGGATATAAGTCAAGGATGCGTTTGTTTCACAATAAAGGCAGACAATTTAGCATCCCTTTGTATCTTGTGGAATATGTACCAGGATGGTACACTGAAGCTACGCGTGAAAAACTTCGTTCTGACAGAGGAAATGATAAAACTTGCTGGTGGTGAAGAAAACATAGAAGTGACTGTCACCATCGAAGAAGAGGAATATGAGAAAGCTTGTTTTGTGTTCATTAGGAAACAAGGAGGTAATTGTAGATCTAAACTGTATGATTGAGGAAACAATTAGAACAATCAAGTGACAAAATACTCAGAAAATAGGAAAATAGGAGAGACAGTGGCCAAAAAATAGGAACAAATAGGAATTTTTATCTTAGAATAGGAAACTTTCCTTGAATTCTATCCTCTTAACAAAACCAACAACCCAAGGCCTTATTTAATATCAAACAGACAAGATGGCATGCATCCTCCATAGAAACAATTGTTCAAACTTGTTACATTGTACCATTAGGAAAACTTGTCTTTCACTTTCCAAATTACATCACATAACAGTACTTTATAAGATGTCTTCAATTTAAGTCCATAGTTGAAAGTGAGAAAGATAGGCAGCAAGAATACGCTTATTATTTTTTGGCTCTTTTAGCAGACTGGGTAGCCTTAGCTTTGCTCTTATTTTGGGCAGTGCTTGTCGTTGACGACATGGCCTTGTCCAACAGTTTATACAGCTGTTTTTGAGTCAACAATTTCCTCTTTCCTCCTATTTTCTCTAAGCATTAATATTATTTTCATTGCACCGTCTTGCTTGCTCTTACCAGGGTCAAACATCATTGTGGCTCCATTAACACTTGGTTTGTTGACAGTTGTTGCTGAAAATACTAGTTTGTTTGTAATGGTTACCACACTCTAACAGCCATCACAAAACGTATAAAGCTGAAAGATATTTGAACTATTTTAAAATAAAATATTGCTACACGTATAAAGACAAAGATACAACGTACTGTCCTAAAAGATCGAGATGACATGTATATTACATGTAATAAAACAACTATTGTTCCGACTTCGAAAACAAAATTAATGAAATTGGATTGAATGACTTGCCACCTTAATTCGACATGGCAGGCTGCACAAGCATGCAAATGACCTCCTAGACTCCTTTGCATGCAATCTGCAAAAAAACGGAGAAAGTCTGGGCACAAGTTTCAGAAGGTTATCACTCAAACAGGCTTTAAATTCTCTGCATTTTTTTGACAGAAAGGTTTCTTTTTCTTTTGAAAAATTTACAATTTTATTGAGAATTTTATCTCAAATATCTCAAAATGTTCCCCTGCACTAAGTAAAAAACCTGATTAAAAATTGGAGAAAATAGAAAGCAGGCCAAAAAAAAAGGGGAAATAGCGGCGGGTGTAATCTGCAGGTCGCAGGTCGCGGGTTGCAGGTCGTTGTTTCACCAATACCGAAAGTATCCTAAACATTCATAAAAACTAACCTTAGGCCTAAAAATTTTTTTTAGGGCTAATTAGCTATAGGCCTAAGGTTAGCTTTTAAGAATGTTTAGGATACTTTCTGTATTGGTGAAACAATGACCTGCAACTTGCGACCTGCGACCTGCAAATTAGACCTGCTGGGGAAATAGATCCCCTGCATTATCGAAAAGTTTAACTCTGTGTAATTCGAATTATTCTTCTAATGCCCATTTGGCATGAAAAGTGTGTGAAAACTTTCTCAGAACAAAATTGGTATGAACAGTTTGGAGTTTGAAAGTCATCTTTGGATGCTCGTGTCTTCCAATGCACATAGCCTGCAGTATGTGTGACATTATAGTGATATTCACTGTTTATAAACAATAATTCTTTTGATACTTAAATTTTGCCAACCACAAAAGAAAAGAACCTTTGTTTCAACAGCCAATAGATCTCTGGTTGGCACATTAATGACAATAGTAAAAATTAACGTAACGGTGCATGAGTATCGGTATTGGCTTGAGCAGTTGTTGTCCCTATTTGGGGTTATCAAGAGCTTCTTAATATATGCATCGACAGGTGCAGTATTCCCTTTTTAATTTGACTTCCGGGTTTCACAAAGGCAAATTGTTTTGGAAGAAGTTGGTAGATGCCGATTAAAGTTTCTTGCATGCTGTGAAGAAAGAGGAACGAACTTCCATTGTCCCCAAAGAGTTTTCCTTAGATCTCACTATAATTCGGTATTCTGAGACTACTCAACTTAGATTTTCCACTTGTGATTACTTTGTTGTTACCTAGTCATTAGATGCCATCAGGAGGAGGGGAGAGGAGCATTTAGGGTTAGGTTAAAGTTGGGGGAGAGGGAGGGGAGAGAAAGGAAGAGGAGAAGGGGATGTGGGAGCGGGTTGGCTTGGGTTTATTTAGTCATTCATTCCATTCCTTAAAAAAATGTGTTTTAAAGGAAAATCATTTAGCAAAAAATCCAGGCCATTTATGTTACTTACATTTTTCATTTTTCTGCCCTTTATGCATCTTTCGTAGGAGCAAAACCTGGTAAAACAATTCGCAGAAACTCTGATTCAGCACTTTCTGCTTTACCTAATGAAGATGAGGTGTCTTTGGTAAAGCTGAAACAATTACAGAACACATTTAAGCTTCATCAGCAAGAAAGGATAGCAAATCTAGAGAAAGAAGTGGAGAGGCTTCCAAAGCTGTTTTTGCAGACAGAAAGTCCCCAAACAATGGATGAAAAAGGCAAAGGTAATGTTTGTCTGTGTTAAATGGCCATATGGTATTTAAATGGGTGGCCTTATGCCACGCTTCTGGTGATAAAAACAAGTGCAATGAAGTAAAGGTAAAGTAGAACATGAAAGCTAATTATAGTTGGAGAACATAGTAATGAAAATGCCATATATTTAAACTGCAGATGTAAAATGATTTTGGAAGAAAGATGATCAAAAGAAAGAAACTTGAGAAATTGCAAGCCACAACTCAACCTAGCTACTGCAGTGAATTGGTAGTTTTACGTTAGCTTAAAGTGAAAGCAGCCCCATGTACCTCGCTATAATTGTATCTCGCTAGAATGTTCAAAGCACAATAAAAACCTTTTGAGGATGTCTTTATACAGGAAACAAGTATGTGACAAGCTGATCCCAAGGACTTCCTAGAACTATCTTTCTAGGGAGAATCTTCTGACCCTAGAACATGCATTTATCACAAGCAGGCTAGATAATTGCAATAGTCTGCTTTATGTCGTCCCAACTTAGGAACAAATTTCGAAATTGCAATGCATTCAAAATGCCGCTGCAAGGTTAGTTATGGACATTAAGAAATATTCCCATATAACTCCTGCTTTGTATGATTTACATTGGCTCCCAATTCACGCACGCATTCATTTTAAGATTCTGCTGCTGGCGTTTAAAGTCATCCATGGGCAAGCTCCTGCTTATCTGTCTAGTTTAGTGTCGGTAAAATCCAAATGTTATTATAGTTTACGCTCCAACTGTAGCAGCCTTTTTGATCCCCCAAAAGGCAAGATGCTGGTAACTCTTGGAGGGCGTTCATTTCAGGCGGCCGTACCACAATAATATTATTATGGAACGCCCTACCGCTAAGTCTACGAGATGTCACATCAGTTGAGACTGTCAAGAAAAAGTTAAAGACATTTTTATTCAGGAAAGCGTTCACAGATAGATTTACTTTTAATTAATAAAATTTTAGGAATTATTATGTTTCACTTGTACATATTATAATTATTACATACATGTACTTTTAATCATTTCTACATTAATTATTGTAATTAGATTTACTATTTTATTTTATTTTTAAGACATGTAAAGGACTTTTGATCTTTCATTGTAAAAAGGGCTATAGAAATATTAAATAGTATTATTATTATTATCATCATCATCATCATCATCATTATTATTATTATTATTATTATTATTATTATTATTATTATATGGCTGTTTTTAACTTTATGCCTTACTGTCTTTTTACCAGTAGATCTAGATCAAGACATTAAACAAGACATGGCAGCATTGAAAGTTCAAGAGTTTGTTGATCCTTTTCCCTGCAGCAGAATAACTGAATCATCAAGTGACAGCAGAATAGAAGGTAGTGTGCCAGGATTTGAACTTAAAATGAGGGAAGAAGCTAGTGAGCTCTAACCTACACTGTATATGCAATGGGTAAAATTTTAAAATATTTAGTTTTTATAGCACAGGGTTCTTGTCAATTTTTTAGCAGAAATTGGTAACAAACACATAATAGCAGGTACCTTTGTTACATACCTGCATGCCCCTATATGCCAGGTGTGTGAGGGCCCTACGTGAAAAGAATATGTGTTATTTTAAACACCCTGCATAGGTTCGGGAACTTACTAGGAAAAAAGCTGGTAATATTTGCTCGAATAGCCGGTAAAAATAACCCGTTACGGGCTCTTAACAAGAACCTTGAATTGTCAAAGGTGTCCACTAACGTCTTTGGCTGTTCATTTGACACACTGTAAATCCAATTTTTTATCCAGTCTTTGCACTTTCTTGGCACCTCTTTGCAACAATTTCATTTTTTTTTCACTTTCTCCCCCACCAGAGATTAACGTCCATTCAAATCCTACATTGTACTAGGACCTAGTGAAGGTTTGATATTACCAACTTGAACATTGAAGAGATCTTGTGAAAGCGCTTCATTCTGTTTCTCCATTTTTGTGCAGTGGACATTATGCATGCTGGCCACCCAATCTAATTGTCGCAGATAGCTGTATGTTCAAAATCACACTAAGAATACTAATAATAATTAATTAACAGAAGTTCTTTTTTCATATCATGCTGTAGACAAAATCCACAAATAAATAAATAAATAAATAATAATAATAATAAAATTATAATAATTTAAAACTTATATAGCGCATTTTCCATGTAAACAAGATCAAATGCGCTTTACATGTGATAAAATTTAAAAAGATTTATAATATACGATATAAAATAAAATATATTATACGTGATTAAGAAGGAAAGTAAATAAACTTTAAGAAAGAGAAAAAGCGTTGCTAAACAGGTGTGTCTTAAGATTGCGCTTGAAAGTATAAACAAATAAATGCTTCCAAAAGCTTGCACATGCTTATCCAAATCAATGCCAAATTACGACAAGATCAGCACAAACAAGGACAATAAAAAAAGAAACAAGTCAAGAATAAAGTGAAAACAAACGGAACAGCGTCAACAACAATGAATAAAAAAGCATGAACCAGAATAACAAGGCCTGTGACAACAACAAGATTCACAGGACCAACGTAAATTACTACACTTAGCATAAATTAAATTGCTTCTCACTGTGTTTAATTCTTTTTCAGATGATACAGCTCACCATAGTAGTGG
>OX421448.1:59459968-59469968 GCA_949126865.1 Montipora capitata
GACTTATTGTCGGTCAACCTTCGCGCAGTGGATCAGGAACCGCATACCTTTTTGGACAGCAAGTTGCTGGTTTCTCGAAAACGTCGGTTAGTGGAGGGAGGGACGCAAATGAACGGAGGCTTTCACAATTTATCAGATGGTGGTGTGTGCAGCTCACCCTCATGGATGGCCAGACCTCACAAAATACAAACTGTTGATAATCCAAACGACACGTCATTCTCCAAATCGGGTGTAGTTGGAATACGATCTGGCCTTTCGTAGGGATGCGGCAGCAACTGGTGCAACAGACTGGGCCAAGATGAACTTGGACTTGTATAATTTTCATCTGCTGTCTCCAGCATGCTCTCCCAATCAGCCGTTGGTCGGCTCTTCATCTACAACCGTGTCTACTAGTCAAGACTACAGTTCTCCTACCCCTTACTCTACCTCGTGGAATAATGGGCTTTGCCGTTGGCCATTTGGGGAATGCCGCTTCCGCCATGTCTGCAGCTCATGTGATGGGGATCACCCCAAGGTTAGCTGCCCCTTTCGCAACCCCAGTCTTGTCTCCCCCTCCTCTGCCAAAGGGGGGCGTTTTTAAGCGGGAATATTTCCCTGTTACTTCTTGTGTATATAGTGTAAATAGTATTGTTTCTATTTGCTTGACCCACAGTGTGGCATGCCGTGCTCAATGGCTTTGTTGTGTCTAGGCTCAGCGGGCTCACCCAGCGGTCCTGTTCCAGTTCATTCTTTTTCTCCATTAGCCCCTGTACATTTAATCTCCCTGTTGCAGTTGTCCCAGTTTCAAGCAGAGTTGTGTGACTACCCTGATCAGGCAACAGCTTCCTACGTTCTTACTGGTCTTGGGAGGGATTCCACGTTGGTTTTGAGGCGTCATCAGTTTCCTTGCGTTCACCTTCCGCTAACATGTATTCTGCCCTTGTTCACCCGTCAGTCATAGCTGCTTACCTCGAGACAGAGGTCTCGTGCGGGAGGGTGGCAGGCCCGTTTACTACCTTGCCTTTCCCAGATTTGCACATCAGCCGTTTTGGGGTTATCCCAAAGGACAATCAATGTGGTCAATGATGTTTGATTCTTGATCTCTCATCTTATGAGGGTCACAGCATCAACGACGGCATCCCCAAGCCTTTATTTTCAGTTCAGTAAAGTCACTGTTGATTCTTTTATCGATTGCATTATGGCTCAGGGCCGGGGAACTCTTATGGCCAAGTTCGATGTGGCGAGCACCTACCGCAATGTGGCCATCCACCCGCAGGATCATTCCCTCTTGGGCGTGAAGTGGCGTGATAAATATTACATGGACATGGCTCTTCCCTTTGGACTACACTCGGCTCCATACATCTTTACCTCCATCACAGACATGGTCGAATGGATACTGACTCATAACTATGGGGTTGATTTCCTTCGTCATTACTTGGATGTTTTTATGACATTGGGTCCGCCAGCCTCTCCGGTCTGTCACTACAACTTGCAGGCATGCATCCGGCTATGCTCCATCCTCGGCCTCCCCCTTCACCCACCAAGAGGAGCCAGAGCAAGCAAAATTTTGGACCGGGCACTTAATTAGATTACTCCTTTGACACTAGATTTTGCTGAAAGGTCGGTTACACTTCAGAAGAATCCGCCTGGGAGATTATCACGCTTTGGTCTCCCATTAATTGTCAATACCTCCGTCAATCGCACCCAAATAAAGGATCTTGATGACAAATCTTATTTCCAACAATTCGACCAAAATATAAATTATCTAATTTCTTTATTGTCCAAGATAAAGCGGTTTCCGGTTTTTGCGTTACAATTAAATGTTGGAAGTCCAGAAAGCGGCTATATCGTTCACAGAGCTTGTTGGCAGAGATTGAGCAAGCGACCGAAAATTTATTTGCTTGAGCTAAGCAATCGCTTGAGTTGATTATTGAGGAATAGCATCAAATGAAGAGACCAGTGCAGAGGTTGTTACAATAACTCTTAAATTGGCGATTGCGCGAGATTCGAAGTTTACGCAGCAATCGGAGTTAGTCAAGTTTACAGCGATCGCCTTGATCCTGGAAAGGGGGTGATACGTATTGAACGAGGAATCCCTTTGGAAATACAAGGAGAATTCAATTTTTTTGACTCTTTCCTGACGAAGCGATGCTGTTAAAAGAATCAGGCAAGCGATAAATAACCAGTGTGCATGCAATCACCGGCCGAGTCGAGGCTGACTAAAAAAGCGCGGGAGGCATTCTTCGATCAATAGAAGATGTTTGCAGCACGTATAAGGGTTCAGTGGCTTCGGTTCTTGGCCACTTGTGCACCAATGACCCTGCTAAGGCGCCAAGTGAAGCTCGGAACATCATTTCGGAAATTCTCCACTGTAACAGGAAAGAAATGAGTCAAAACTGAGGGGACTTGATCGCTAGGTTATTGTTCCAGATGTACTGCAACAGTATTTACACAAATTTCGAGTTCCCGACTGGGTTCTTTTGAGGCCAAAATCCCAGGTGAAGGGTGGCAGACAATGATGATAAATCTGACAAAATTGAGTGGAACAGGAGTAAGTACACGAAGCTTGCAGCGATTTTAATTGACATTCTTGTGTATTTGGGAGGTGAGGGGGAGGAGTTGGGTTTTTGAGGTCTATGCACAATCACAATCCTTTCAGGTGAAACCTGGAATTACTTCTTAGCGATCTAAGTGCACAGAAAAAGCAAGTTAAAGCATGGCCCACAAGTTGATGCGAAAGAGTGCAAAATTAAATTTACAGCTACGTTATTAATAATTAATAGCTATTAATTGTGTTATTTATCTATTTTCTCCTTACCAGTTGTCATTTTGTAGTATGTAAACAATTGTCAAAGAATAACAAATGAGAATATTTTGCTATATAGCATTAACATAAATTCTTTCAAAGCAATGCCATCAGGCTTTAGATATTAATTTAAGTTAATTAATGGGAAGAGAAAAGATACAAGCAAACAACAATAATCCGATAGATAAAACCTGTAAGTTAAAGGCATTTTTTACATTGCTTGGCAAAATCTTGCAGTTACAGCAGACTACATGGCTCTCTACACATAAAGCAATATGTGGGAACTTGCTTGTGTAGACCAGCAGACAGAGACCACTTGGTATGACAATGGTGTGAAAATTGCCCCACCGAAAAATGTGGGTCCCAATGTAGTATATACCTGACGTATAGACTATTAACTCACTGTGTCACCATTTCACTTTGCAAGCTCTTGGGTAGCATATACCTAAGGTATACAATCCATAACTCACTCTGTCACCACTTCACTTTGTAACCTCCTGGGTAGCATATACCTTAGGTATACAATCCTTAACTCACTGTGCCACCATTTCACTTTGTAAGCTCTTGGGTAGCATATACCTGAGGTATACAATCCTTAACTCACTGTGTCACCATTTCACTTTGTAAGCTCTTGGGTAGCATATACCTGAGGTATACAATCCATAACTCACTGTGTCACCATTTCATTTGGTAACCTCCTGGGTAGCATATACCTGAGGTATACAATCCTTAACTCATTGTGTCACCATTTCCCTTTGTAACCTCTTCAGGATAGCATATACCTGAGGTATACAATCTATTAACTCACTGTGTCACCATTTCGCTTTTTAACCTCTTGGGTACCATATACCTGAGGTATACAATCCATAACTCACTGTGTCACTATTTCACTTTGTAACCTCTTGGGTAGCATACATGTATACCTGAGGTATACAGTCCTTAACTCACTGTGTCACCATTTCACTTTGTAACCTCTTGGGTAGCATATGCCTGAGGTATACAATCCTTAACTCACTGTGTCACCATTTCATTTTGTAACCTCTTGGGCAGCATACACTGTAGTTGAGGTATACATCTACAATTCACTGTGTCATAATTACCAAAAATTAATTTTGATACAGCTTAGAGGTTCAATTTTTCATTTTATCACTAACCTTTTTAGCACATCTAAAAGAAAAAAAAGTCAAGAAGGTAGAGAGATTGTTACTGCATACCTGCAGTGAAGATTATCTCTATGATGTCATATGGCAAGTTGTTGAAGAGGCATTTACAACATGGTGAGCCAAATGGAGCTGGTAAAGATGAATGGCATTCGAAGAGATCTGTTATCACGGGCTACTCATTTTACATCATCAAGACCTGAACGTTACTACGCCAAATCCTCATGAATGAGTTAATTTACGAGTGCAGTGTGTCCGATAAAGAATCTCCATTGCAAATGTCCAACATTCTGCTTGCGAATAGACCGGCATTGGGCCACCACATAAGTTGAAACTCTCTTCTACGAGACCACTCACCCTCTTCGCATTTAAGAAGACTTCTCAGTCGATCTGATCAGTGCTTGTCGTTCCCCAACAACTGCCAGCACGCTGCCCAACTAAAGCAATTTTATCCTGCGCCGTCAAGCCAGTAAACGCGAAAGCTCGTATCTCCTCGTTGTGACCAAAATAGGCCCTCTCTTTTAGTGGTACTGCTGTTAGATTAAACAAATCCGCAAGCCTGGCAATGTCGTATGAATTGTAATCGAGTGCAAAGGCATGTATGACATCTTAATATTTTATTGGATGGTTTTTGTTGCCGGCTGGCCTTTAAAAAAGGAAGCAGCAACGTCGCATTTACTTTTGTTGTGAAATGAGGAGTTAAACATTAAAGTAGACTGCCTGACAGAAGTGTGACATGATGACGAGAAAATAATATAAACAGACATGGAACGATTCACATGAAGAAACTCTTTCGGTTCTACTGTTACTATTTTTATTCCTGTGTCATACTGCACTAGGTGATCTCGATCTTCATAACAACTTTAATGAAAGGTTACGGTGTTATTATTATTGACGTGTGGTTTGGGATCACGTTGCTTTTTCACACCTTCTTTCCTGGACTGTGAGAAAAAGTATTCTAGGAATTTAACCCTACGTTCAAAATTCTTTGATGGGCCGGCTCTGGCTGCTTGTGTAAGATGGAGGGCCCCACTACACGCCTATCCATCCTTGGCATTGAGCTGGACTCAATGACACTACAGGCCTGGCTGCCAGTGGAGAAGAGAGATAGGATCATTGCTCTGTTAGATACATGGTCAGCTAAGCGTTTCTGCAAACGTCGCAAGTTGGAGTCCCTTATTGGTCAACTCCGCCATATCTGTAAGATTGCCCACCAGGGGAGGACATTTCTCCGCCGGATGATTAACTTGTTATTAATTTTACATTCTCGCGTGACGACCATCCTATTCGCTTAAACCGGGTGTTTCATATGGACCTGACTTGGTGGCGGGTATTGTTTCAGAGCTGGGATGGTGTTAGTTTCTTGTTGATGCCTGCTTCAGGACCCGTCTCCATGACTTCCAAGTCTCGTCAGATGCCGCAGGCTCCCTGGGCTTTGGAGCGATTTTCAACAGCCAATGGTTTTTTGGTACATGGTTGGCTTCTCAACAACCTCTATCTATTGCTTACAAGGAACTGTTTCTGATTGTTGTGGCAGCACATTTGTGGGGTTCTCAGTGGTCTTTGCAGCAGGTCGAGTTTTATGTGATAACGAGTCAGTGGTGGCTGTATTGTCGTCAGGTACCTCCAGAGATGCAGACTTAATGGTTTTGTTGCATTACTTGGCATTGTTGGCAGTGCGCCATTCATTTTTTTTACAGTGTCATGAGTTCGTGGAAAAGCTAACCTTGTTTTGGATTCTCTCTCTCGTTTCCAGTTGCAGCGCTTTCGGCACCTGGCCCCACAAGCCGCAGAAATTCCAACGCCAATTCCTCCAGCTCTCCTGACAGCGAGATGCCAGTGTTGTCTCACTCAGGGCCTCGCTCCATCTACACGTCGGGTTTACTTATCCGCCCAGCATCGCTATGCTGAGTTCTGCCGTCAGGGGGGCCTTTTGAGTCCAGAGGGGGCCCTTGTGCCAGACGACAAACAGTCACTTATGCGTTTTGCATCACTGTTGGCCGATAATCTTCACCACTCATCCATCAAGGTATACCTCAGTGCAGTGCGGTCCCTTCACATTGACAATGGTTTACCTGATCCCCTTGTCAACTGTCTACAGGTGCAGCGTTTATTGAGGGATATAAAGCGTGTACAGGGTTCGTCTCCCCGACTCACCTCCCGATTACGATTGATCTCCTTCAGATCATTCAGCGTTGCTTAGACTTGAAGTTCCATGACCATGTCATGCTCTGGGCGGCGTGTTGCCTGGGGTTTTTTGGTTTCTTGCGTGTAAGCGAGTTCACCACTAATTCTTCATTTGACCCCAGTATCCATCTAGCAGTTAGTGACGTACAAGCTGATGCATTGGCTGATCCTACTTTTTTTAGAGTCCACATTAAGTCCTCTAAGACTGACCCCTTTTCGTGTTGGCTGTGTCATCTATGTAGGCCGTGGTAACAGTATTATTTTGCCTAGTGGCGGCCCTTGGTAGCTTCTTGGCTCTGCGGGGCACGTCTCCAGGGCTGCTGTTTTGCTTTGCGGACGGTCGTCCCTTAACTCGGCAGCGGCTGTCATCCATGGTACAGTCTATTTTACACTTTGCAGGATATCGTGGTTCTTACTCGGGTCACAGCTTCCGGATTGGTGCGACCACTGCAGCTGCGGCTCGGGGAGTTCTAGATCACCTCATCAAGACTTTAGGCCAGTGGTCGAGTGATGCTTACCAACAGTATATCCACACACCTATTGGCGTTCTGTCCAGTCAGTTGGTTTAGCAGGTAGTGCATTGACGTCGCTTTTAGCTGGAGTTGGGTGCCTCAGGTCTGGTCCCTTGGGGGGGCTGTGGCTGAGTGGCCACGAGCCCCCATTGCTCCGGGTTGTCCAACCCCAAGGTCCTTTCGGCATGGTGGGCGGGGCTCGTGGCTGGGTTGTGGGTAGGGCAGGTTTATGGGGTGTTCGACCGACCTGGGTTTGGGTCGTTGGTACCAGTCCCCAGTTCCTTGAGCACCCAACCTCCATTTGCGGCACAGGCGTTCATAATAAATAGAATACTTGGAGATACAAAATTTCTCTTCTTGTGTTGAAAAATATTTCACTTGTTCGCTTCACTCACTCATGAAATATTTTTCAACACTCGAAGACAACTTTCACATCTCTGCATGGCCATGTAATATCCTCTATTCATAACACCTTTTATTTGTTCTGTTGTGTTTTAGTGAGTGGCTCTTTAAGATGTTGTTACTTATGTTCAACAGATTAAAAACTGCACCAAAACATGAAGCAAGGTCGCCCAGGCATTAGGGTGCTTGTCGCAAATCCTGCTAGAACCATGAACTGTACAGCTGTACATGTCTTCACCTTGAACTATCATTTTGTTCAACAAATATTCAAGCTCTTTATGTTTATACTTTTAAGGTGCTAATGTGTTCATCAAACGCATTTTACTGTTAGCCAATTTCACTCTTTTTCCTTGTTCTTGGCATTTCAGTTTCTCCAAAGGTATTTTATAGAAGCCAGCCAGTAATTGACCTTTTATGTGAAACCCTGGTTATAACACCACTTAGTCTTGAAGACCGGAGAATTCAAATTGACAAGGAGAAATTCAAGAAGGCTGTAATTGGTAATTAGTTATTTTACAAGCATACAGTACTTTCTATTCCATAGTCTGGATGATCGAAAGCTTGTCTGTGATTGTTCGCGATTGTAAAACCCCATATTGTTGTAAAATAAGATCCTGTGAGACTGTTTTGAATTTGTTTTGGTATCGCCATGGTGTTGTTAGGACGTGTTAACTTGTTGCCCATGGTAATAATAAGAATTATGTAAATCCAATCCCTCACAATTGTACATTTTTGCACATGGACTGTTACTTGGTACTGGGCTGTCATTAAAAGGATGTTACATGTATATGGTTTGAATAAAGCCCCCCGAGGTGTACTATTTGGTTTGTATTAAGACAGTTACATACACTACCTTTCAAGGTTAAAAATTCTTCTAAGTCCTTCCCTTGATTCCTTTTAGTTCATGAAGGGTTTAATGATTATATTGGTCCTCACAAGATAGCTCATTAGTATACTTCTGAGATATCCATCTTATCCAGAACCTTTCTGTAACTCTGAATAACTGGAGAGACTGCCTTTGTAATGACATTGCAAATGGTAACTTTCTAGGCTTCTTGGATAGCGATAACGTCACAACTTTTATGGGCCACAAAAATACCCACGCACTGTTGTCAAAGAGTACAAGAGGTAGCCTGTGTTTAACTGGTTTATTTTGCTGCTCAGAGAAGTGCATCATTTAGCTGCTATGTCATTATCTTTGACTGCCACGAGCACCCCATTCATGATTGGTTTGTAATTTTGTAATTTTGTAAGATGCCAAATTTCCCCCTTTCAAAAATTGGTTGTGATGAAAAGTGTTTCTTTTTTTATGCATACTAGGTGTTCGAATAGAAACAACACATTTGAAAACAATGAAGAGGAAGTACACTGTTTGGGGGTTGTCGGGTGAATCTGCTGAAAGCTTACAGTTTGATGAAGAAGATGAAACAACAGGTCAAAGGACCAAAACCACTGTAGCCCAGTACTTCTACAAAAGATATGGAATTTCATTAAAGTACGTTTAGATAGATACATGAATTTTGCTTTAGTTGCTTGTCTGCATATTGTTCACTGTTATCCCAGGTGTGGCAGTTGCTTGTTTTGTAGCTGAAGAGGACTGATGTTGTCTGCAACAGGGAGTTCCGCAGAACTTTTTTGTCACACAAACATATTTTCAGCATGGTACATGTATATACTCACATAAAGCTGGTATTTCTATGTCTCAGCAAGTGCATTTTGACCTCGTAACTTTGAATTCATTCCTTCACACTGATGTAGGTGTTAATATCTTTTAATTTTCTCCTTGCCAGTTCCCCCCTCCCCCCAACCCCCATACTAGATACCCAATTTTGTCACCTCCTAGGTGTTGGGAGACACATGACCAGAGCTTTTTTTGTTCGCATCGCTCATTCTGGGAACGAGGTTCATGCTTTGTGTGATGTGTATGCACACATCTTTAATTTACATTTATGAAAAGAGTCTGTCACACAGTGCCAAAGTACTGGAGACCATTTCACAGTTATGTCTGAGTTTTGTCAAATGAATGGAAGCGAGTTGACGGGTGACCTTGTTTTACGCAAACATCTTTGCTTTTCCTTTGTGAACTTGTTTGCAATTATACAAGATCAGTAAAACCTGCGACGTAATTGTATCCTTACAAAAGTCACCAGCTGTCTCGATGCTGTCTATAGGCGAGGCCTTAGTTGTTTGGAAAGTGGAAAGGTCTATCCACTGGATAAATCACTATCCAGCAGATCCATTAGAGTTATCTATTGGATAGTGATTTTTTGCTCCTCTCCATTTGCCAGGGCAAGGTCCAAAAACTACTTTCATTCAGGTGAATGTCACAAATTTTGGTACCAAATTCATGTATTTTTGTTGTAGTGGTGTATTCCCAGGGGACAGTTTCGGAACAGGTGAAAATAATGTTTGGCAATCTTGTTCCTTTAAGGTGGTTTTTTTTTTTTTTCAGTCTCAAATTATGAATTATGAAATATTGTTGAGATTTAATTGAGAATTAAACGAGACTTACCTGTAAGTTGAAGTTTGATGGTAATTCTATGGAGTCATCATGAAGTGTAAGGGATCACATGAGATTGCACAATCCAATCCCAGAAATCATGCTTTAAAAGCGAACAAATGCTCAATAGTAGGTCTGAAATCGGGTGGGTTGACAGTAGAAAGGGTGGGTTGACAGTAGAAAGGGTGGGCATGTGATCCCTTACACTTCATGATGAATCCATAGAATTACCATCAAACTTCAGCTTACAGGTAAGTCTCGTTTAATTCTCAGTTCTCTTTTGTGAACATTCAGGGCAGGGATCCCATGAGAAGTTGAGAACCAGTATTTGTGAGCACAACTAAGGCAACAACCTAATTAGCCTGCGTGGCCGGCGCTAGAAAGGGGAAGGGAAGGAAAGCGCGCGCGTGAAGCGAGGGGAGTGCGAGGGAGAGGGAAAGGAAGCACCTGCCAC
>OX421448.1:59477468-59484968 GCA_949126865.1 Montipora capitata
CAAGATGTCATGGTGATACTGGAATATGACAATATCGTGATAATACCAAAATATCAAGATATGGTGATATTTGAATATCAGAATATCGTGATAATATAATATCAAAATGTCAAGATGTCATGATGATACTGGAATATGAGAATATCATGATAATATCAAAATATTAAGATATCTTGGTGATATATTGGAATAATTATCAGAATATCAAGATAATATCAAAACATCAAGATATGATGATATAAGAATATCAGAATATCATGATGATAATATCAGAATATCAAGATAACATTCATGGTGGTATAAAAATATCAGAGTATCATGATAATATCAAATATTGGAATATCAAAGTATCGTGATAATATCCAAAAATATCAAATCATTTGTGGTATTTTGATATTCTGAACACAAAATACTTCTTGGTATTCGTGGCTGGGAATCGAAGCCTAGAATAGGTTGGTGATCCAAAGGTAAATGAGGCCAGTTAGTTGTTGTTATTTCCCCGCTCATCCTACACAATTATCTCATATTCAGGGGGGAATTTACTGTGAATCGCTGATCAACTTGAGCATAGTGACGCGATCCTAACTGCCGGAAATGTGAGATTCTCCTCAGAGCTTGCCATTTAAAGCTCTTTCCAATTCGGCTGAATGGCAGGGTTGGTTCGGTGGCCTAGTGGTAAGGCATCTGACTGGTAACCAGGAGACCTGGGTTCGATTCCTGGCTGAATACATTTTCACTCATTTCCTTTGTTGTTTCGATTTCTGTTCCCACCATACACTACTAATTAATATTTGTCAGAAGTCACTGTGAAACGCCCTCTGAAGGGAATAGGTTGGTGATCCAAAGGTAATTGAGGCAGTTAGTTGTTGTTATTTCCCCGCTCATCCTACACAATTATTATATATATATATATATATATATATATATATATATATATATATATATATATATATATATATATATATATATATATATATATATATATATATATATATATATATATATATATATATATATATATATATATGAATACATACCAAGATTGACACTTCTAAAATGAAACTAAACTTCAGTCATTTTAATGTGTATACTACCTAGTTAACATTTTCGTAAGACTCTCAAAGTAGCAGCCAATTTTTTACCTAATCTTTGTTGCTAAGCAGTCAGATGTCAATTCTTCTTCGAATGTTTTTATTCTTCTTCCAACAATCAGGATGTTCATACGTTCTAAAAAACCTTGTTCAAATCTTTAGTTGTTAGACTGGTATTCAAATTTCTCAATTCGAATTTTTCACCTCAAAAGTTTTTCCGAGGTAGTATCAAGCGTTGTTCCCCATGGCCACGTCAAATGTCAAGAAAACTCCATTTTGCTCCCGCCTATTTATGTCGGTGTGCCATCTCTTTTACCCTTTTCAATAAGCGAATTTGACTTAGAGCTATAAATACTTCTAGAAGATAATATACGCCTTACAGAGACGTATGACTGCTTAAACCCTTTTCATTTTTTTCAGTTTTATTCAATTATTTATTTATATCTAAATGACTCTTTTGGGCTGTCTTAGGTGCAAGAAATGATAAAAGCAAGTGGAAAGTACTTGAGGGAAGAGTTTCAGACCACTGTAGACCCTGAAATGGTTGCTGTTGAAGGACGAGTCCTCCCGCCTCCTAAACTTAAGCTCGGACCCCAAGATGAAGGGCTGATCCCTCGTGATGGATCATGGGACATGCGTAATCGGGCTTTATTTGAAGGCGTCCGTATTGACATATGGGCGTTAGCCTGTTTTGCACCAATCCAAACTTGTAATCAAGATACACTGAAGACGTTTTGTGACCGAATGTCCAGTGTGTCAACTCGAGAGGGAATGAGGATGACTGCACAGCCAGCAGTTGTGAGATATGCACGAGGACTTGAAGATGTAAGATTTGTGTTGTGATAGCGGAGTACTGTCCCCTGAGGTCTACATCTAGTGCTGCAAATATGCAGAAACAGTAGCAGGTTCATTTTGTTAAGCCCTCTTATATTTTTCACTAACAAAGGATCCTGAACCAGGGTCGTAAGCAGAGTAATACGAGCGGTTATAACCTGGATCCGATTATTGACAAAATGGTATCAGAGTTGGATGAATCAGAGTAATTCGATTTTCTGTCCATTTCTGTCCGTTTCTGTCCCTTGTTTACTCGTGGTTTAAGGACGGTGCCTACAATTGTTATTGCGCATACGTTCTCGATCTACGCATCTCGAGATTCTCGGGTTTCCTATCGGTAATGCTTACCAATACAGTGATATTTTTGCGCGGTTTAAAACTATCCGGAGAAAGTAGATCTTAGTAAGTACTCTTGGTTTCCAAAAAGAAAATTGGGGGTAACCATGCATTTTTGAGAGATAAGTAAGCTTCAATTTCAGAAAGAACGCCATACATTGCTTTGTATTTTAAAGCTTTTTACAAATATTATTCATGAATATCTTTGAAAAATAGGTGGTTACCCCCAATTTTCTTTTTGGATTTCAATAACATTTGTTGAGGTCTACATTTCATGCATAATAATAAAAAGGCACAAAATACCTTTGAATTAGTAGACACCGTCCTTAAAATAAGAAAGACCCAATCACACGATACTCACACTTGTTCGTCCTTATTGGTTAGTTCTCTTACTTTTGGTCTTCCTCTAATTTTAAGCAAGGGAGGTGAAGACAAACTTGAAATAGTTTCTCTTCGGTGTTTAATTTTGAATAGACCATAACAAATATTCTCCTGATTACGCGGAATACGTGAAAGGTATTCGAGTTATCATCTCGGTTGCAGCAAAAATGATAATAGAATTGCGAGGTGGTGATTTCATTGGCTAAAAGCAATGCACTTGACCCCTTGGTGCAATACAGTTCACCTCCCTCTATCACAAAATTACTTTTTGCAACAATAAGTTGGTGGTGTTGAGTTTCGTTGGGAAGATCACTGGCAGCACAAGGCTTCAAACAGCCTCAATTATTACAGAATTCGATTAAAATCCGGATTTATAACATGCAGTGGAGCAAGCAAAGCGATCAGTGCTGTGGTGGGACGTCGGTGTAAAATGTAGTTAATGTCATTCGCCGATTCAGAAACTAAACCCATGTTTTAAGTGATGGCAAATGACGCAAAAACAGTAGCAGCTAAAAGTGAAAATGCTGGATTCAGCCTTCTGGAAATGTTATTAATGATGAAATCGTCAGAACAGAACTCCCAGCGGCGATATGTTGGAAATACCCGATATTTGTAAGGTTTTAGCTGAATTTCTTTCAGCTGTTCTTTGTACGAGTATCAGCCGCCGTTGCCAATTTCTTCTTTTACTGTAATTGATAGCTTTACGGTCTTTATGATCTTCATGTTAGCTTAGATACGTTATCCGTTATAAATAAGCCAACCAGACTTAAATTGGTTGCAGTAGCAATCCTTGCAGTTTGCTTCTAACCCTTCCAAAATGTATCACCCTACTTCTGCGCAACGTGATATTCCGAGTAAACGCTTTAAAGAGCGTCTTGTTGTAAAGCGATTCTGTAACTATTGTCTATTACTTGCCCAGGCAGGAAGAGGAAGAAGACTATTCCTGCCGCCTCCACATTCTTTGATTTGCCGGTCATCCAAATAAATGGATGAGTCAGTCCAGTTTCGACTTGTCATACCTGTTTTTTTTATTATTAAAACGCATGATCAATTGCCACACGTCATCAATATATTTTTAAAATTTACAACAGCGTGGCAATTTTTAACTGTCTAAATTCCCATTAGAATTTCCTCTGTATGTTGGCCACATTCGTTACAGAAACTAGTCTACGATGAAATGATATATGAAATGAATCATATATTAAACTGCGGATATGAAATCAAGTGAAGCTATGATCCTCGAAGTTATGAACGCAATTTTGGCAATTGTGTAGAAAAGCCTGAAAAATTCAGGACTTCAACGGGGTTTGAACCCGTCACCTCGCGATACCGGTGCGACGCTCTAACCAACTGAGTTATGACGCCACTGACGTTGGGATCTGGTCATTTGAGGGTTCTAATGTTCCCGTGATGAATGAATCAACGATGAAATGATATATGAAATGAATCACATATTGAACTGCCAGAGAAACCTGAAAAATTGAGGACTTCAACGGGGTTTGAACCCGTGACCTCGCCATACCGCTGCGACGCTCCAACCAATTGAGCTATGAAGCCACTGACGTTGGGAGCTGGTCATTTGTAGGTTTTAATGTTCCCGTGATAAATGAATCAACGATGAAATGATATATGAAATGAATGATTCTGGACTTCAACGTTTTGCGGTTACTGGTCACACGTGACTGACACCAAGATACATTTGAATTTTTAACGCATGCTCAGTAGGAATCGTCGAGGCGGCTGGCAAAGTCTTCATTCTCTTCTCGACTTATCTAGGAAGATCGAAGGCCACTCTGCTCGCAGGGCAAGGCATAAGTAACTTAAAAATGATTATAGCCTGGCAGCTCAAGGGCATTGGCCTCTCAACAAACTTTGATACATTAGGGTTGAGAAATAAAGATTTCCTTTTAAGTTGAAAGTTTGATCCCCAAATTTCTCGGTCATTTTTGGCTAAGTGTTGGAAAGTGTTGCTTTAACCATAGTTCTGCAATACTGCACTCTGTGATTTGCTTCAGAAATCTCGCAATAAAAGGTTAACGAAAAACTCGAACGAGTGTTGTCAGTTGATTAATCATCGAACTACGGTGAAGAGAGGTGTTTGATATACCTCTGACCGGGTAGGCACTCAGGGTCTATAAATGACTGAAAAGAAAATTCTCGTTTATCTATCTTCTCAGATAAGGACTATAATGCAAAGGCCCATCTCTAAGCTTTATTTTTGCTTTTTAAGGTTGATACCTTTTGGTGAAAAACTTAAAGACTTTATTTCGATCAGTAAAGTAGGGTTGTAACCTTAAATGTACAAAAAAACAACTTTGTTCATGTCTTTTTTTCTTTTTTTTTTTTTTTTTAAGGTTGAGGGCTTGTTTTCCAACTGGTACGTAGAAATTCCAAGACTCCAGCTGATCATGGTTGTGCTTTCAGGAAATGACAAAGGACTTTACTCAGAGGTAAAACGCGTTGGCGATTGTGTGATCGGCATTCCAACACAGTGTGTTCAGCTCAAACTTGTTCAAGAGGCGAAACCTCAAGTGTGCAGCAACATCTCACTTAAGATTAATGCCAAACTTGGAGGCACCAACCATGTTATTGATTTCTCAGACAAACCTGTGTTTACTGAACCGACAATTGTGTTTGGTGCGGATGTGACGCACCCATCCCCTTCAGAAAGTGACATTCCTTCCATCGCTGCTGTAGTGGCAAGCATGGATCATCACGCCGCAAAATACCAAGCTCGTGTGCGCGTGCAAAGGCATGAAAAAGGTCGAGACGCACGGGAAATAATCAACGATCTGGCTGAGACTGTCAGAGAGCTCCTGATCGAGTTTTACAAAGCTAACGCTGAGCTTAAGCCGTCTAAGATCATATTTTACCGGAACGGTGTCAGCGAAGGACAGTTCGACCAAGTTTTTGTTCACGAAGTGCGAGCCGTTCAAGAAGCTTGTGTGAAGCTTCAGAAAGATTATCAGCCTCGTATTACGTTTGTGGTTGTACAGAAACGACATCATACTAGACTGTTACGTGAAAATAATGAAGACTCTTCAGGCAAAGGACGTAACATCCCGCCAGGGACGATTGTGGACAGTGGAATCACACATCCGTATGAATTTGACTTCTATCTGTGCAGCCACTATGGAATTCAGGTAAATAAAGCAAAAAGTGCTCAAAAAGGACGAGCACGTGATTTCATCGCACCTTGTTGCATCACACGAACGATACAATGCATGTACTGCGAATAGCATAGATCATGCCGTTCCATTTCATCAATATTTTGACAGATAAAAGTTTTCTAGCGTTAAACAGTCATCCTTAAAAGAAGGGGTTTTTTGAAATAATGAAAGGACTTCGTTCAATTTCTGGTAGGATTTAATGTGAAACCCCATGTTATAAACTTGGGTCGCTTCTCTTCCTCTCTACTCTCACACCCTTTAATGTTTTTTACCTTGTACCAGGCCTAGACGAGGAACAAGAGTTAAGTTTACATTATTTTTTTTTGGGATCCACATAGCTCACTTCCACCGCATTTGCGCAGGCGAAAACTAAGAATTTCAAGAATTACTGTATTTTGCGTGCAGAGAAAAGACACGGGGTTTTGGTGATGAGAATAGATCTTTGCGGTTTGCATGATTCTCGTGAACAAGTCTCTTACTGAAACACTGTAAGCGTAGGGTTTGTGTGTGTAAAGGATTCTCCCAAAAAAATCCTAAAGAACCTTATTTTGCAGAACAAAAGCTTTTAGGTTGACTTTCCTCCCTTTTACGTTATTTGTTTTTTTCTTTTAAAGACATTTGGTTTGAGTTTTTTTTTTACCTGCCGTCATACGTAACTCGATGGTCTACAACAGGAGCAGACTGCTAACGATGAACAGGCATCACTAAAAAATCAAACAAAAATAGCGTTTTTCCGCAAGTATTATATACGACAACTCCTCCTTAACTGATAACTTGAAAAATGCGATGTACACGATGCTTCAGTGAAAATAAGAAATAGAGAGGAATAGGCATTTGCATGATGGCGTCATTATACTAGCAAGACTAGAATGCTTTGTCAAGATGCTTCCTTATTCTCTGCTCTCCTGCCGGGGAAGAAAGAGGCAAATTGGTAAAAAATTTTCCTCTCAATTCGAGCCACCCAAACCGTTTTTGTCTTGATAGTAAGTGATGTCCACATGCAAATGGCCTATTTCCTGGCTGATTTTGTTATCACTAGTATCGGTCGTAATCTAAAACTCTTTGTATATAAATACACCTTATTGAATGGTTTAACATATCATACGTATGGATATTTTGAGGATATTATTCCACTATTACGCCATTTTCTAGTATTTTTCTTCTTCCTGCATTGACCGAGCATAACACGAAACCATTCAAATGTCCTTTATTTGACTGGGTAAACAAAATGACGAGTGACAAGCGATGACAAACTAAATTCTGGGGTTTTGCATCGTGCTGAAAATAATTTCTTTTATTTAAAAAAATCCCATTCCGTCCCGATCCGTTGCACTGTAGTGTCCCGGTCAAACCGGTCACTACAGTGTATTAAGTTGCCGTCGCATATTTTTCGCGTTCTCTTTACCAAATGCAGTAAAATGGCGTTGTAGTGGAATAATAAATGCCATGTGTCAAGACCTCCTATCCCAACAAGCACAACATTTCTCTTAGACAGCAGTCTCAACCCTGAAAAGGGGTAAACCTGTGCAAAAGTTCTTGTTTTTTCTTAGCATTCATTTCATCGTGCTGTAATCGGAATGCATAAGACCATATTGGGAAATTTAGCGCATAGTTGTGGGTGTCGAGCTTTGTTGCGGACTACCATTCTTTTCTTCTATCCGTCAGGGAACAAGTCGACCTACTCATTA
>OX421448.1:59489968-59494968 GCA_949126865.1 Montipora capitata
AATAGTAAGTCGCGAATTCTAAAAGTCGAAAAAACTAACAAACAGAAGGGAAAAAATCGAATTTGAGAATTTAACAGCTTTTTTTTTTGTTATTGGAAGTCGAAAACAAACTGAGTAGGCTCTATTACCAGCCGCTGTTTCGGGAAATGAGCCAGCGCTCACTCCCGAAATCTCGGCTGGACGCGTGAGGTGAGCCATTGTTAATCTCCGCCAATCAGAAACTCGCCTGCACAAATCCGTCTGGCATAAATTATATGTTTTGGCTGCGAAGGTATTCTTTGACCCGGCTTGTTCGAGGTTTACATTGCTTTGAGATAGGAAACATCCAAGATTGCGACAACGAAAAGTGTTCGAGAAGCTGGAGAATGGGAATTGTGTCGTTTTCTACCGCCTGAGTGCGCAAACTTCACTGATTTTCCAGTTGGCGCCAAGGTCAAAATACGGTTTTCAAATTTCAATTTCAATTTTCTCCTCATACTTCGCTAATGTAAGAGCAAGTAAAATTCCTCAAGATCAATTGTAAGTACTGCTGAGTTTATTGCTGGCAAAACGAGGGGGCCGATGAGGTCGACTGAGACCTAAAGCAGCCGAAGATTTCGTTGACGACTCGCCGGTTGAATTCAAACTCACATCGCTCATTTAACCACAAACTCAAGCTCGTATCATCTGGAAACTTCGCACAGACGTTTTAAGCATTGTTATGTAATTTCTGTTTTCTTAAAATCAGTGTTTTTGGGATGTCTAATGCTATTTCCCCGCAACTATTTACTTCGCATAAATTATATTTTGAATTTACGTCACAGACACAATCTATCGCTCACGCGTCCAGCCGTCTCTTCTCGGGGAGGATACCCGAACTCGAGTGAGCGGCGGAAATCGAGCCTACAAACTGAATTCGAAGTCGACTTTAGCTAATGAGTGATGAGCGAACGCTGACCCCCTCATACAGAACATTCAGAAAATCAAAATGGCGGCCGGGGCAGCACGTTGGCTCCCAAATTACGATGAGTTCTTCTTTTCTTTGGGAAACCTTCTTAACACTTGCGAACAACACCTAAATTCAACCCCTAGCGATCGAAGTGAATTCCTTTTTAGACGATTAGATGAGTACGAGAGGACACTTTCAACCCTGATATCAAGATTTTGTGAGACTTACGGCCACGAGCTGTCACAGCAAACGTGTCTTGCAGATTTCACGCTAATTCTTCGCCGCACAAGTTTTTTGCGATCCCATTTTGAAAGGCATTGTTTCCTCCTAGAAGATGAGGTAGACGTTAGTCGGAGAGCGGACAGAAGAAGTGCCCCCGACAGAAAGGTATGGCTTACAAGGACGACCAAGGGTCGTTGTAACTCAGCAACAGCTTCAAACATTGCATGAAGTGTGCGGATTTCGCTGGAATGATATTGCAGAGACTCTTGGCGTTTCCGACAGGACATTGAGACGAAGGCGGCATGAATTTGGTATGAGAGTGGAAGGGAGAGAATTTTCTCTACTATCAGATGCTGAACTGGATGACATTGTAAGAAACATTCGTGCTGTTACACCAGAAGCAGGACTATTAATGGTGCAAGGATCGCTAAGACAACTTGTGTCAAATATGTAAAATAAGTGATTTATGATGTAAACATTGCATCATAATATCAGCTTATTGCAATTAGTATTCCCAGATTTTACCCCATGACTGTATATGGAAACGTTACATCTCAAATAGTTTTACCAAATTAAATACAACAAAGCTAGGACAGATTTTGAGATGTATACCATTCTCCTCTGCAAGATGTGAAATTGCAGATGGGGTCATCAGGCAAAATCGGCAAATAGTTTCAAGAGACTGATATCATAATGCAGTTGTTAAGTCATCGTACGCCACTTCATTTTCATGTTTGATTAATAGGAGTAAATTATTAATCATTTAAAGAAATGGTAGCAGCCTAAACACCAATGCCCAGAAGGTACTTGAGACTGGATCAAAATTGCTCAAACCATCTTACCAATACTGTTTTCTGTATAATACTGGATCAAAATTGCTCAAACCATCTTACCAATACTGTTTTCTGTATAATACAGAAAACAGTATTGGTAAGATGGTTTGAGCAATTTTGATCCAGTCTCAAGTACCTTCTGGGGATTGGTGTTTAGGCTGCTACCATTTCTTTAAATGATTAATAATTTACTCTTATTAATCAAACATGAAAATGAAGTGGCGTACGATGACTTAACAACTGCATCATGATATCAGTCTCTTGAAATTATTTGCCGATTTTGCCTGATGACCCCATCTGCAATTTCACATCTTGCAGAGGAGAATGGTATACATCTCAAAATCTGTCCTAGCTTTGTTGTATTTAATTTGGTAAAACTATTTGAGATGTAACGTTTCCATATACAGTCATGGGGTAAAATCTGGGAATACTAATTGCAATAAGCTGATATTATGATGCAATGTTTACATCATAAATCACTTATTTTACATATTTGACACAAGTAAAATATTGATTATTGTACTATACTTCTCTTACTTGACAAAGGTTTTTAGTTGATGGAAATCAGAGGAAAAATGAGAAAATGGAACCACTTTAAGGACTTAGGTCAAGATCAGGCCAATGGAAATAACTGATCTCACGTTTGTTATCAGTACCCGCTACGGATTTTGGCACCCACATGAAAAATTTTCATAAGTCATTATTAAGAGAAATCCCTAATAAAAACCCAGTTTATTCATCTGGGCAAAACTTTGTTTCGGTGTGAAATACACCCGAGGTGGGCAATCGAGAAAAATAGATATATCAGAAAACCGATTTTTATCGATTGTTATCAAAATTATCGATTGCCCACCACAATGAATTTGGAGAGGGCACATTGTAACTTCTTCGGATAATTCTTCTTGCATTTCTTAAGGCAGATGTAACGGGGTCCACTCTACGCAGCGAGTGCATAACACGAACTCTCTGAACCATCAATCCTTGTTGTCTTAGCGATCCTTGCACCATTAATAGTCCTGCTTCTGGTGTAACAGCACGAATGTTTCTTACAATGTCATCCAGTTCAGCATCTGATAGTAGAGAAAATTCTCTCCCTTCCACTCTCATACCAAATTCATGCCGCCTTCGTCTCAATGTCCTGTCGGAAACGCCAAGAGTCTCTGCAATATCATTCCAGCGAAATCCGCACACTTCATGCAATGTTTGAAGCTGTTGCTGAGTTACAACGACCCTTGGTCGTCCTTGTAAGCCATACCTTTCTGTCGGGGGCACTTCTTCTGTCCGCTCTCCGACTAACGTCTACCTCATCTTCTAGGAGGAAACAATGCCTTTCAAAATGGGATCGCAAAAAACTTGTGCGGCGAAGAATTAGCGTGAGATCTGCAAGACACGTTTGCTGTGACAGCTCGTGGCCGTAAGTCTCACAAAATCTTGATATCAGGGTTGAAAGTGTCCTCTCGTACTCATCTAATCGTCTAAAAAGGAATTCACTTCGATCGCTAGGGGTTGAATTTAGGTGTTGTTCGCAAGTGTTAAGAAGGTTTCCCAAAGAAAAGAAGAACTCATCGTAATTTGCCCCGGCCGCCATTTTGATTTTCTGAATGTTCTGTATGAGGGGGTCAGCGTTCGCTCATCACTCATTAGCTAAAGTCGACTTCGAACTCAGTTTGTTTTCGACTTCCAATAACAAAAAAAAAAGCTGTTAAATTCTCAAATTCGATTTTTTTCCCTTCTGTTTGTTAGTTTTTTCGACTTTTAGAATTCGCGACTTACTATTTATACTATTTCTGTCGACTTCATATTTATTTTTTTCCGCGACCTCGAATTTTATTATTTTGATAGACTTTTTAGAATTCTCGACTTAGTATTTATACAATTGGACTCATTTATTCCTTTTGGAAGATTGTTTGTGTTTTCAATTTCATATTTTATGATGTGGATATTTTGTCCGCAACGAAACGCCATAATAGCAATAATTCTTGCTTATGAACTATTCTCGGTTTTCACATGACGTCACGGCGTCATCCTTCAGGAATTAAGGCCCCGCCACACATACCCGGATACATTTGAAAAAACTTTCTGCGTCCACACGTAGCGTTTTCGAATCGAATTTGCCTGTCCACACGTATCCCAGCGAATTCGGATTTGTTCTAGTATCCAGGACTCCAGCCCGTGAATGTAGTCAACAGAGCAGGCGCAGAATCATACATTTGTTTTAGCGTACATGTTGGATGTTCACCCTGTAAATACTGGAACCGATTTTGTTACGTCATCGGATTCAAAATTATACGGATTCGACCGGATTCGGCGTCCACACGATATCGGATTCATATCGTATTCAAAAGTTTCTGGAGAGCGGATTCAAATCTTTTCGGATACGGTTGTCGGATTCACCGGAAACGTGTGGACGGAAGGTGCATTCGCAAAGAAAGTTTGCGGATTCAAATGTATCCGGATACGTGTGGACGGGGCTTAAAGCTCTATTGTTATACAAACGTTTCTTTTGTTTTATTTTGGTACATTTGTTTCCTTATCACTTGAATATTCTTACAATGTGGGGTACAAGACAAAATCACGATAAAATTTTATAACACACCGACAAATACTGGGACCGCATTCATACCTGCCACTTACAAACATTCCACTTTTGACACTAAAGCACAATGCGTTTGTTAGCTCCTTAGGTATACAAACAGCTTTACACTGCTACGTATTTTAATTTCCTTTTGGGCTGGCGTCTGCAAAATTTTTTGCCACTCTGCTCTTCGCTAAGTTTGTATGGTAAGTTTTCATTTAGGTTATTCCAGTCATTTACTCTGCGGCGGTTTCTTCAAAACTCAACTCTTTTTAAGAACCGAATCGTATTTAAGTATACAGCTAAAATTTTTACTCCTTTGCTAACTTTCATTTCCTTATTTCAGTGTCACTAAGTCTTCATTTGGAAGCGTTGCACGAAATAAATAATTCAGTCTCTAATATCATTCTTCGATTTCTTGTGTAGTACGTATACATCCGAC
>OX421448.1:59514968-59517468 GCA_949126865.1 Montipora capitata
CTGACTGTGTCTACACTTCCACAGTCAATTAGACCTCCGGACAACAGAAAAAGTATCAACACTTCTGTTATTTCACACAACATAGCATGGACAACAAAATTGCAGCCTGCGACATCTATTTCTACAAACACAGCAACAAATGTCCTCCATGCTTAAGCAACAGTGACCGCGTCTACGCATTCAAAATCAATTAGAACTTACGACAACAGAAAAAGTATAACGAGTTCTGTTGTTTCACAGGGAAAAATGGAGAGTTCCTTCAACGCCAAGTTAATTACTTCAACTTCTCCGTTTTTAAGTACCATTGCAGATTCTGAGGTTAAAGATAGGACAGAAACGGATAATCCAGCCGTAAGTTTCGACTCCATTAAAAAGTAATATCCATGATCATCAACTGAATCCATTCAAAGGATATGCACCACTCAATGAAAAAAAAATCATTGACAGGTATCATGAGTAGTTAAATCTAAACGTTGATAATTTAAACCGAGTTTCGCAGTAACAAAACCGCGTTCTGATTCATTTTCTTTTGGTATGATCATTGTTAAAGAAAACTAACGATTGTTCACGAAGTCAAGACCGAAGTGACAAAAAGCAATTTCCCTAATAAACCAACTCCTAGAAAGTTCTATGGGCTAAAAGTATTGCTGAAAACCTCGGTCTAAGATTGACTTCCTTGAAATAATCGGTGGTGTCTTTCTTCGTGTTTGGATTGTTCCTGTTGTTTTGGGCATATTAGTGAAACGAGGAACGATCCTGACAACTCAATCATCAAGACAGCAGAAGGGATTTTAATTCGGAAATCCGCAATTTGATAAACTGAATGAGTCTTGCACAAAAGACATTCCCTCGAAGCTACACAGACTACCCTCGTAAACTCGTACAAATCCTGATTTTTGTTCCCAGATTTTCAAAATCCTTTTATTGTTTTAAGGGTGACTTTTCATAGTGTATGGAGTTTCGTTACTCATATGTCAATTGACATTCCAACGTAAGATAAAAATCGCACTTGGTCTCAGTTTGAAAACGAGGCTTAAGTCACTTTCAATAATGACCCATTGGTACTTGATAGCAAACGTTTTTCAGCGCCTATCGCCGGCTGAATGCATTTGTATCGTTATTTGATTTGTTAACTGATTTTGATGTCACGGTGGTCACTTGAAAACCTCTGTACTTCGTGACTGACGTACATCAACGCACAACTGGAAAGAGAGTATAAACAGTTGGCTAAATTTTTTTATCTCTGCTTTCTTTTGCCAGGTTTCAGAGTTTATTAATTTTGTGGCATCTCTTAATCCAGAAGAACCGCAGTCACTAGAGGTAAATATGTCAGAATTAACCCACAGACCGACAAGAGAGAGACTACCAGTGAGGCGTGAGGTGTTAAAAGAACCCTTAATTCTTCCTCTTCGGTTTTCTTTATTTGCGTTCAAAAGACCTTGAAGGGGTTAAAGCAGACAATAGAATGTCAATTAAACGAATGCTTTACGTCGTTTAGCAAATTTAACTCCTTTGGGGGGAGGGTTGGTTTTTGTTACACACGTTTGCCATTTTTGTTTTAACATTTTTATTACAATTCCCTGCTGTTTGTTGAAATCAAAGGATACTATAAATCAACTCGCGATTCGGATCTCAACCGAATTCAACTCGGATTCTAGAGATCAACTCGCGAATGCAATTAATTTATGGGATATCAAATTTAATGAACTCGTTGTGACGGCGACAGATTAAAAGTTATCTTCATTTTTAAAAATCCAAAATGGTTTCCATGGAGCATTTTTAATGCCAATTTTTTTAATGCGCTAGTGGCTGACTTTAGCCTAACATGTCATCACTTTTACTTCTGCCTCACAAACAATCCATTTTGAAAACACTAACGCACAGGGAGGGGCGGCTGTACACAGGCTACATCATACAGTCTGTAAGTCGTTCATTGACCTTTACGCATTCGAATTCACGTAAAAAATTGATGAACAAATTGCGTTTGAGTATTCAGGCCAGTAAAATTAGGTTAATAAACAAGATCGTCTTACTTTACAACAACTGCTGACCGTTACAGCTCCTAAACTATAGTGCTTCTACTTTTAGTTTTGCAACATAAAGAGTAGGAAACGTATCCACAAGAATTGTATGAACTATCTTTTTCACAATTTTACCAACCATAAAAGAAATGAGGAACTTCGGAATTCCGTATTGCGCATTCCTTTTATGGTTCGTAGAATTGTGTGGGCTAAAACTGCCGGACTTTGAAGTTCGTCACTATCTTTTGTAGTTTATAATATATCTGTTATAATGTGCGCGATTACTTAACGTGTTAACGACCATCTTAGTGCCTCAGTGCACCGATGGGTTACACGCAAAAAGCAATGTTCACAAAAGAGTATGATCATTGCACACATCTTAGTGCCTTGATCTTCTAAATACTCCGACAGTTTAAAATGACAAAAAACCCCAAAAATATCATTAAATCTGACTTCAATGCTCTCAATATCTCCACGGA
>OX421448.1:59522468-59539968 GCA_949126865.1 Montipora capitata
GTACGAAGAGTATGTGAAACCCAAATCCAATAAGGTATTTGCAAGGTACAAGTTCCACCAGAAGATTCAACGAGAGGGTGAGACATTTGAACAATTTCTCACTGATTTGAAGTTGCTTGTGAAAGATTGTGGTTATACTGACCCTGATGAAATGGTTAGAGATAGAGTGGTTATTGGCTGTCATTCTACCAAAACAAGAGAAAAGTTAATTCAGGAAGGTTCAGAGCTTACTCTTGAAAAAGCAATTGACATTGCCAGAACGGACGAAATGCCAAAAGCGCAATTGAAATCCATGGCAACTGAGAAACCACCAAAAACAAAATCTAGCCGAGAGAACTTGAATTCATGCACAAAGATTGCAGCAGATGTGGTTATCAGCATGACAAAGAAAAAAGCCCAGCACGAGGAAGGAGATGTAAAAAATGCCAAAAGTTAAACCATTCAATAACGAGCCGCACGCTCTTAGCAACCAAAGAAGGGTTGGGGCATCCAGCTGAGAAACGGGAGTAAAACTCCTGTATCTCAGCTGGATGCCCAGTTCCTTGCAACATTTCATTCCCATTGTATAATTCCATTCATCTATCATCGCAAATCGTTTGAGGCGTCAACTTTCACGGAATTATGTCATCTTCTGAGGGCGTTAAGTTAATTAAAGGAACGGTATAAAATAAAAAGATGTACATTGACGCCAGCCCTTAAAATAGCGATGAGAAAAAGCACGTACTCTCCGTGTTTCAGTAACACGATTACAAAGGATTCTGACGATATTTTTTATATGTCGGGAAAATCCAAGACCATCAAAGGTTTCACCGTCTCCCGAGAATTCAGAATGTTCTTTAAGTGTCAGAAAGAATCGCAGGCGTCCTTTCCACGGATTTTTCTCGATTATAGGGAAATGCGTTCAATTGTGAATTATAAAACTTGAGATTTCCTTCAAAGTTAAGAAAATGATAAAAGATGTAGGTATTTTTTAACTCGAAATAAAGGCCCATTTAAGCTCCGTGAGATGAGTCTAGAACTAACAAACCCACAAATGACCAGCTCCCAACGTCAGTGGCTTCATAGCTCAATTGGTTAGAGGGTCGCACCGGAATCGCGAGGTGACGGGTTCAAACCCCGTTGAAGTCCTGAATTTTTCAGGCTTCTCTACGCAATTTTAAAAATTGCGTTCGTAACTGCGAAGATCATAGCGTCACTTGATTTCATATCCGCAGTTCATATGATTCATTTCATATACCATTTCATCACTTTAAAAAGAGCCAAGCTAAGCTTAAGTCGTATTCGGGTCATCAGATTCCTACCAAAGGGATAGTGACCTTGCCTTGTGAATACCTCCTAAAGAAAGTACAAGATCCCTACAAGGCCTTACTGAATTACAGAAACACTCCCTTGGTTGGAATAGGCTTGTCTCCCGCTCAAATTCTTATGGGCCCCAGACTCAAAACCTATCTTCCAACTACATGTAATGCTGAGCTTCTAAAGCCACAGGGAGCCCAAGAAATTAAGCAGCACCTTCAGAAGATCAAAGAGAGAGAGAAGTTCTTCTACGATAAGCACTGTCGTAAAGAATTGCCGCCTCTAGCCAAAGGTGATAAGGTGACTCTCAAGCAAGATAAGAAATGGGTCCAAGCAACAGTGGTCAACAAGCATCACACGCCCAGGTCATATGTCATCCAGACACCTCAGGGTCAGAAGTACAGGAGAAATAGGAGACATCTGAATACGAGCCAAGTATCACGGTCACTAAACAAAGAGTCAAAAGAAAATTCACGAGCTGGTCAAGCGAGTTCGCCAACATGTTCCCGCACTAACCATCATGGTAGAATCCGCGAAACAGGATGTCTGATCAGGGACAAAAACCAACAATGCGCACTCGTTCCGGTCAACTGGTCAAGCAGCCTACATACCTCAAAGACTATGAACAATGAGTTTTAACATTTTCTTTCAAAGTTTTGTTTATTTCTCTTTCAACTATTTTGTCAGTTTCATAGTTGCTTCATTCGAAAGCCTTAAGAACATGTAACCTAAGCCTAGTCCTGGTTAAAAACTAGACGCTCCGTGAGCGCACACTGGGTTGCCTGTGGTACGTGCAGCGTTTTAGGCAATTTTTTCAAGTCGGGGGTCATTAAGACCATTTAAGGGGTCACCCAGAAGTCATGCCAGCAGAGGTCCTTTGGCTCACACGTTCATACGACGAAACAGATCCTTTTCTGAGGTTAAAAACCTGGCTAACGGCCTATTAATTAATCATTTGTCAGAAAGAAGAAATTCCTGTCACCTTTAAAAAAAAATAGACACGCATTGCTTACGTGTGGTAGTGAAGTAACACAGCGATTTATTCCATATTGTCAACTGAGCTGCGTGTTGTCTTCTAGGAGATTCAAGTTGTCTTTGCGTAATATGCAGCTCTAACAGTGCACGATATTGTTTTGGTATTGTATATCATTGTAGTGCCATGGTAGAAGTCTTGGGTAAATAGCCCCGTGAGAAGACATGTGATTACTAGCAAAGTACTGAACCCAGAAAGATTGAAGAATATAAAAGGGAATGGAGAAACATTGGCTTCTGGGCTGACATGTTGATCATTTTCAAGTTCCCACACAACTTCTTTTCACCACAAGTTTAAGCGTGCACTCTGACAGCTTTGTAGTACAAATATTCACTGAAATTAACCCCTGTCCGGCGGGGTTAGTGTCTGGATGGGTGACCTAAAAAATATACCCCTTCCTATAACAGAAGCATTGGACCGAAAATTCTATTTTAACGCTAACAAATGCGAGCTAAGCAAGGTAAAGATTTTGTTAGCTTGCTTTATGAAAAACAAATATTGATGCAAAAGTAAATAAATATTGATACACAGTTTTTAGGAAGCTAAGCAGAAGGAAGCTTGCAGGACGGTCGATCGAGAGTAAAATATTTTGCCATCAGCAATAAAATTTACGACATGAAAACAACATTAATTTTGAACCCGAATATAAAAAGTTACGATCAGTTACAAACATTTTGGGAGAGTTTTGCTACGTTCAATTTTGTTATTTTATTTTTGGCTGCACAAATCGCAAAATCGAAAGTGACATCGAATTCAGCGGGCGCCGTGGCAAATTTCCCTTTCGTAAACGGTCGTTGCCATTTGAAACGGTCGTTGCCATTTACAACGGTCGGCTACACACTTCACTTCAAAGAAAATTAAAAGAAACAAACTAAGAAAAAATATTAACAAAAATTAAGACAATAAAGGAAAAAAAAAACATTTATAAAAGAAAAACTGGAGGAAAAAAATAGTCCGAAAATATTAAGACTCGAACTCGGGTTCTTAGCCCTCACCCTAAACAGAACCCTAACCCGAACCCTAACTCATATGACCAACGAGACACAACTCCTAGTAACCGCAACCTTTTGAGTTCTTACACCTAATGAGTGTAATTCAGAGCTTAAAAATGGCATCCACCGTTTCAAATGGCAACGACCGTTCTGAGAAATGGCAACGACCGTTTACGAAAGGGAAATAGGCGGCGCCGTGATCAAGTTACCGCGGCATGTTTACTCGCGAAACAGTGAAGCATCTGTGTCAAATGATGGCAAGATACCGGGTTTTTGTTTTTGCTAGTTTTCTTTTTCTTTCAAGTGTTATAAAGTTTGACAATAAATGTGCGAATTCAACACAAAGATCACAGTCGCCCAACTCTTGAGGTTGACCATTGTTTCTGCAAAGTAAAAAATTTACTCTCCAAGACGAGGTTATTCATCACCAGGTAATTCCATCGTTTCGGGAATAGCAGCCACTTTGTTATTCATCTGCGTCACAATTTTTTGCCGATTTTGGCGCTCATTTTGTTGAAACTCAAGCACGCTTCCAACAGACCTGTTTATTTTCGTGACTCATGCGCTGCTTACAGTGCACTACAACAAAAATTCCTCCCTTATCATATTTCAACACACGTATGCAAATTTGTGAAGCTCGAAAATTACACAACATGACAAAAATTCACAAAACATGAAAATCTCACAAAAATCTTTCCCAGCGAAAAATTTATTGAAACAAACCAACATATTTGCTATTAGAGGCAAAAAACCCTTCCTATTTCAATTGCGTGCGTGCAAACGAGCCACACAATCGGTGTCATAGTGCGTATGCAATTAAATAAATTTCGAACAGTTCACATCAAACCCTTTTCGAAAGAACCTTGACCGTAAATAATAAAGCTTAAGCACAAAAGAGACAAGAAGCTGTCATTCAAATGATTTTTCACATTTCCACTTTTTTTAAACTTTTGGAGAGTTGAGTACAAAATAAATGTTACTTGCCATACAACTTAGATGCGACTTCAGTAAACACTGTGAGACAAAACAGAGATCACAGATCCACTTAAGGTGTTCGATTCCTTCTCTGTCTTTGTTGAACCTATAAATTACCTGAGAAATTTCCATTTGGTTTCAGTGTTGTACATAACACCACCTTGGCGAAATATTAGAAGTACAGCTCACTTTGATTTCGGCTCGACGGGCGAAATATTGCTGTCGAAGTCCATACTCGTCGCTTTTAAGATATCAGATGTTTATGTTTCACCGCCTGTCTTGACGTTCCATTCTTGAGCTCCATATGGGTATATTTTGTTAAAAGATGTACTAAAACGCCATGCGCGTTACAATGACTTTCGACGACATTGCTGGTTAAGTTAATGATTCTACTGTGTCCACCAGAGAAATCTACGCATTTCCCACTACCCTCTCGATCCTAAGAAAATACGCGCAGAAGGCTCTATGCACAAAGACACCACTTAGCAGGGGAGTGACAGGCAAGACTTTTACCGACACGGAAAAAAAAATAAAATAAATAAAACCAACAAATGGAACGCAGATTCCGACTGGGTTTGGCAACCCAGTAATAAAAAAAAAATTAATAAATAAATAAATAAATTAATTAATTAATAAAGGGAGATGTCATGTATGCTATCACGAAACGGTGCCTAAGGCATCGTGGGTAATAAAGACCATGAGGAGTTTTTGGAAGACATAGTGAATGTCATGATAAGACATAACATGTATAACAGTCTTGATGAACATGTACAACCACTTGATATATGTATGTGATTCTTATTGAATAAATAGCACATCTTAATGTTTTGTCCCTTTTTAACAAGCATAGAGTTCTCTGGGCCGTTTCCAATAAAATGACCGCTCCATGACATTGCAACGGATTACAACACCTCCAGAGTGTCAAAGCTTGCGCTTCTCAATTAAAAGTATGTTAGGAATCCTAGTACGCCGTACTAGCATTCCTTTGAGGTACTTACAGTTAGAGCTTCGTGCGTCCCTTCGCCACGAAACTTAACTATTAGTTTTCTTTAATTTATTATCTTGATCAAAGATTATATTTTAAGGAAATGCGGATCGCAGTTTTACAAATTCCTCGGTTGTCGGGCCCGTGTACTCTTTTCTCGGGACTTTCGAGAACTTGACTAGCCTTTGCCAACTTGCTCAATATTTGTAGTATATTTTGCTGCAAAATTATTGCCTTTAAAATCAAAATGGATTTTGTCATATTATTTGCTTTTTAAAAATGATTAAAACAAAGGCTAAAAGTTACTAAAATTTAAGAAGCCAAAACGTTTTCGACCGTACGGTCATCATCAGTGGTACATGATGGAAATTTACATACAACTTGGTTTTGTTCGATTAGGTTAGAGCGGTTTGAGTGTAGTAAAACCAAAACCAAAGTAACTACATTGGCCAATCAAAAAGGACGGAGACAATCCGTTAAACCAATCAAAACTCGAAGTAATTACACGTAGCCGACACAAAGCGCGGGAAAATGTGCACGCGCGAGCCACGATTGGTTTTGGTTTCACTTCTGATTGGTTGAAAAATGGCGCGAGAACTTTAAACCAATCACAGAGTGAAGTAATCATAAACCAAAGCAATTCGCTAATTACTTTCGACACTCAATTGAAAACCGCTCTATTCCCTAGGGGAACAGTCTCGCAATTAGGCTTAGCCACGTAATTCCAGACTTTTTTTTTAGGAATTTTAGACATCAAAAAGAATTTTAGAAACTCTCGCGAATTTTAGAAAAAAAAATTGACAATTTCAAGAATTTTAGAGCAATTTGAACTTTCACCTGAAATTCTGAGATTGAATAGACTTTTGATTTTCCGTGTTTGCCACAAGATGATAAACATAAAAGTAAAAGTTTCCGCGACCCAACAGGTAAGGAAGAGAGTTTAATCCCAGAATATATGTTTGATGCGAGAAGGAAAGTATTTATCAAGTTACCCTAGTCGTACGACAACGAGAAACTCGGCAAGAGTTTTATAAACAAACTGAATACCTTTACGGATGGGCGTTTTATGTTTATCATCTTGCGGTTAGGGTTAGGGTTAAAAAAGTAAACCAATGTGGAAACTGCAGTCTTCCTTCATTCTAAAATTTGTAAAATAGCAAACCTAAAGAGGGTTATTTTGTCTATCCAAATATTGACTGTGAACTGTCAGTTGTAAAAATCAATTTTACATAAGACTACTTCACAATTAGACCCGTATCCCTCAAGGGCTACGGGTCAATAGCCCATGAGTGCTCAGTGCGAGTTTTATTTAAAATCACAAGTATGATTTCAGACCAAAATTGCACGACAAGAAGTTCACTTACCACTTTATTACATCCATTTAGAAATCACACAATAATTATTACTCGCTAAAATACAGGGTTATAGTCAGTACCAATATTTTAATGATCCAGTTGGGAAGAAAAGTTGCAAAATGTCTTGCCACACAATGGATTTATTGGTTTTTCATTTTCCTGCAATTTGATAGCTTACCTTAAACAAGCCTTGAAATCTGATTGTTTGTTTTGTATGTTTTAGTGTTCCAGACCTGTCTTGTTGGTTGGGGAAATGGTGCGATTTAGAGCAAAAAATAGTGCGATTTGGGAATAAATCGACTTGTGAGAGCCAATCAGATTGCAAGGATCACCAGTGATTTCTAAATAGATGTAATAAATAATGGTAATAGGATTGAGTGGAGTCCAATTTGGTCTGTAATTATACGAGTGATTAAAAAATCGGATGACCGCGTAGATTTGTTTAATCACGAGTATGATTACAGACCAAATTGGACTACACGAAGTCCTGTTACCAATTAATCATAACCATTACAATTTCCGAGAAAACAAAATTAATGCATTCCTTTTTCACTGTCTAATGTTACAAATTTGTCCATTTTGGAAAATCCCCAGTTTGGTAGGGTGAGTGGTTGTTGCTATGGTTATTGTGATAAATTCTGTGATTGGTGGATTAAGGTGAGTGCACTTAATATGATTGACTGATGTAACTGTCCGATTTCAGGTATCCGATTTCAGCCAACTGTCCGATTTCATTGTCCGATTTCAACCCTACACAATAATTAGTGAAAAATAAAGCAGTTAATGCACCAATCAAATTTGACAAAATTGTAATGGTTGTGATTAAGTATGAAATTATGAAACAGAGCTGTTTACACCCCACAGCCCTACCACTTATTTTGGTAGCGTGGCCCATAAGGTTTCAAGATGATATGTCCAATAAATTTTTGCTAATCAAGTAAATCATTTGCGTCCCATTTTAGGAAATCATTCCGAATTCATGAAGAAAGTCGCGGCAGCTCTCAGCATGGTGTTTCTTATTTATATGAACTCATCATCAGCCAAGAGGTTTAAAGGTGACGACTTAGCTCTAGAACTTTTAGTGAATGCAGAATGCAAAGAAAAAGAGTTTGTGCATATCAACAGTTAATGTTCTGTGCTTAGTACAGGTTGAAAACGCCATTGCCAAAACGCCTCTGGAAAGACACCAATAGATATCTTCAGCCTTTCTTCGAAATTCACTCCAAAAAATACATTATCAAATGCTTAGCTTGAGAATGTCCCGTTCTTTTATATGTTCCATCGATAATCAATACTAATTTTGGAAATAAACTTTCTTAATAAATCCTCCATTTTGAACATGATTCATTTAATTTAGAATGATGCAGTTATATATAGGCGATATACAACCTACATGAAACAGAAATACATATATTTCTGGCGACACAGCCTTGAACATTCAAAGTAATCAGAACTGTACAAATTTTTAAAGACGAATACTCTAAATCCGATTATTTACACCAGCTAAGAAATTTTAATGAAAGACGAAATTAGTGAAGTTCAAAATATGTAATCTCATACTTATGACTTGAACTAAGTCGACATCATGCCCATTGTGCAAGTCAAATCAAGTGGAAAATGAAAGTCATTTCTTATATCAATGTAGCAGACACTCTTTTACAGAGTCAAACTTTCTTAAATCAAATCGATGAAATAATACCTGAAAATGAAAGAAAGTCAACCTCAGAAAGTATAAAAATACTCATGAACTCTAACGACTATCATGTAAATCAGCGAGTAATGAAGTTTGCTTCCTTATGTACGGATATACGTAATACATTGTTATTATCAAATGAACGTGACGTAACGTAGGACAATATTACTCTTACCCTTGTTTTGTTATTAATAACTTAGCTTTTGCAATACTGTAAAATCCAGCGGTCATGTAAATAAAGCGATTTAGTACTTCAGTACTACTACTACTACTACTACTACTACTACTACTACTACTACTACTACTACTACTACTACTACTACTAGTAACTACTACTACTACTACTACTACTACTACTACTAGTAACTACTACTACTACTACTACTACTACTACTAGTAACTACTACTACTACTACTACTACTACTACTACTAGTAACTACTACGACTACTACTACTACTACTACTACTACTACTACTAGTAACTACTACTACTACTACTACTACTACTACTACTAGTAACTACTACTACTACTACTACTACTACTACTACTAGTAACTACTACTACTACTACTACTACTACTACTACTAGTAACTACTACTACTACTACTACTACTACTACTACTAGTAACTACTACGACTACTACTATTACTACTACTACTACTACTACTACTACTACTACTAGTAACTACTACGACTACTACTACTACATACTACTACTACTACTACTACTACTACTACTAGTCACTACTACGACTACTACTACTACGACTACTACTACTACTACTACTAGTAACTACTACTACTACTACTACTACTACTACTACTACTACTACTACTACTACTACTATTACTACTCAGTCGCCCTATCGCTCACTCGCACTCGCTGTTACAATCGTTTGTTTGTTTGTTGTCCACAAGCTTGCCTGCCTTGAAATCTCTTTCTTGTTTTTTCTCTCCGGTTTCTTACTTCTTTTTCTCATTAATTGCTTAACTAATTAGGCTCATTAAATGTTACAGTTTCTGAGCGTGTTCTTGCTCGTTGGACAAATAACCTTTATTACACTGGCAAGGTTTCCTCAATTGGAGGTGGGAACATCCATGTTTTCTTTGACGACGGCGACGAGATAACTCACAAAGTCCAGGACGTGTCAGCAGTGGTCTCCCATGTGCGTATTGGTCAACACGTCCTTACTAACTGGAAAGGAGGCGTAACATATTACATAGGCTATGTGACTGCTAAAGCTCCAGACGGTCGGTACACGGTCACGTTTGATGACAACGATGAAGATTCCTACCATGCCGAACAATTGACGGAATTCCCTGAACATCTTTCGGCCCATGAAGGTAAGTAAGGAGGAATTATGCCCCAATATCATAAGAAGCGTGTGGACCCGCACACAGTTTCATCAGGTAGGTTCTTTTAGGACTATTGCAGCCATTCGTACTCCGGTTCAGGAACAAGTGAATACACGAAAAATGGCTTTCCAAGGAACACATTTTTTTTAAAACGGTGACCTGAGACAAGTGCTTAGAATGGTCTAGGCTGAGTGTCTGATCCGGTCCACGTCACGGGCACTGCGACTGCGCACGATATTCCCGCGAAAAAGCGCATATTTTAAATATGCCGAGTAAACCGTAATTTTTTGTTTTCATTTTGCTGTCGAGAGACGAATGAACGGAACACTATTTCGTTCATTCCGGCCGAAGCAGAATAGGTCGTCAAAGACCACTATTGTATGTTAATTAAACGTATCCCTTGTAAGGAATAGTCTGCAAAGAATGCGTCGTTACAGAGCTTTACGAAAATTATTCCTAAGACGATCCTCTGCATAGAGGTCAGCTGAAGGGGCTGGCGAAAATGCACATCCCCACCCCTCTCTCCTTCCCCTCTTTCCGTAATTCCATTTGAAACGTTGTGGGCAGTTAAAAGGAAATATTACATCGAACCACACTTGACTTGCTTATGCAGCCTTTTATACGGTGCCATCCGTATCACGAACCAGTAATCACTATCTGTTTAATCTATTTGTTTCAGAGGGCGCCAGGGTGTTTGCACGCTGGACAAACGGTTTATACTATCGCGGATTCGTTACAAATGTCTCTTGCACATCCGTCTTTGTCAAGTACGATGATGGCGATGCCATCACACTCCCGAAAAACGACCCCGAAGCGGTGATACTTGATACGCTAGTGTGTTACTCAAGCGTTTCCCCTGGGCAGCGCGTTATTGGGTTTTGGCCAGGAAGAACCCGGTACTACCCTGGGGTGGTGAAGTCCAAGGTGGATACTGGCAGTCTCGAATGTTTCCAAAACCAGGTGTATAACGTAGCATTTGATGACGGGGACCAACGAACGGAAGATTTCAATCAGATTCGTCTTCTTCCTTGATGCAGTAACAGCGGTATATTACAACGGAAAAGCCGAATACCTCAGAGATTACCAAAGGTGTAGACCGGACATTGCTTTGCTTTCATAGTCATATAGCAAGTAATTTGGGGAATTATACTAAAAGTGATTAAATTAAACATTTGTGTTAGAAGTAAGTTAGTGTTTCCAGTAAGGGATTATAACAACCCAAGGACATTAAAAGCATATTCGTAAGGTTCGAGTTTTTGGCGATGAGAACATTTTTTCATCTTTACTTTGTGATCCGCGGGTTCCTGAGTATATCATTAAAATTAATGTAAGTTATGTATTGGTGAAAAAAGTGCAAAATAATAAATGGGAATTAAAAGGAACTGTGCCGACTCCTCCCTCTTAGTTTTAAGCTCATAAGCAACTTGCACGACACACGGAATTGACGCAGTATTTTAAGCCTGATTTTCACTTGCGACACAAGCAACATAATCACAGCCATGAGAAATTTGCCTAAAGTGAAAACGAACACCAATGGAAGCAAGAGAACAGGCCACAAAGACAAAAGATATCGCAAAAAAAAGCCATCATTACGACATTGTAAACTTGCTCACGAATTGGTCTTGGTTTTTTTTTTAAATTGTGATTTATAGGTTGAGTTTTTTGGAAGTCTAACAACGCCCCTGGCACTCTGATTGTAGCTGTTAGTGAAGATAGTGTACTTTTTTAAAATCATTAAAAACCAAGAATTCCATGAAAACTTGTTTATGAGTCACGTGCACCATCTTGAATTCCCCTCTAGCACCCCCGGCGTCATTTCTGAGTTGACGTCACGGCGCGAGAGAAGGGGATATCTAAGGCTTCGCCTAGTGTGTCAACTTCAAATTCTCCCCATGGACTCCCCAAGAAATTTAAGCCTTTTACGCCAGGCCTTTCGTTATGAGCAAGAGAAGGGTGAAGTGAGATGGATGGTTTTCGTTATGAATATTTGACAACCGTGCTAGCCAACTTAACTTGAAAAAAACATTTTTTTTACATTCATAGATACTCAGTCTCCAGGATAAGCCGCCCCAAGAAATCCAACATATGATACAGTGGATGGCCAATCTCCCGAACCCTGTTTCATCTGTAAACCATTATTATTATTAACTCTTTCACTCCCGTAGGAAAACCAAATATTTTGTAAAACGGTAACGATAGACTCAAGGACCACACATAGTATACCAATTGAAAGATATTATTTGTGGGATACCATTCATTACACTGACAGCCGTAAAGGAAGTCTCAGTTTGAATTGAAAAGCAATCAAAATGAAAAAAGGAAAAATGTCAAAAAAATATCCCACTCCTTGTATAGTTGAGGTATACCCCTAAACTATGGCTTAATATGCAGCTCTTAATGTGTGGGTTATTGCCAGATATTTACTTGACCTTAAAAGTCTAAGAGGAAAAAGTTGCGTAATTTTTAGGGGTGGTTAATCAAGGTAGTAGCCAAAAAGCGGGGCCGGGGCCGGGGTGTCCTTTTTTTTTTAAAATGTCGTTTCAATTTTTGTAGTTATTCTCCCGTACTGTTATTTTCTATTTTATTTACCACTGCAAGTTTGCATGAGTTGAAAGGTGACTTTTTATTAGAAATTCAGAAATATATAAATCGAAACTGCAAACGCGCAAATTACTTTTTTCACTTTCCTCCGATCAAGAACGTTATAATTAAAGACAATCAATAAAAGAAATCAAACCATAAGATCGTGTAGATTAGAAAACACAAATTGTACTATATTCAAGAAATCAGTTGCATTCTTCTTTTAGCCTATGGCCGGCATTCCAAAACATTAATCTATTTCTGTAATATTTTCCTTTCAGTCGACTAGTTCAACGACATATCGATCGAGCAACTAGTACGAATAAAAATCTGAAAATCTACCGGATAATCAGTGGCGTGATCTTGCCTTAAAGTAGTGCCTCGTACGTAGGTGCGAATCACCTAGAGACACTGAAGACTCGCTGAGCTCCACATTTTAAAACCACATTTTAATGTTTACTTCGTAAGAAACTTCTCCGCAATACAATTAAAACGAAACAGAACATAGCCATAATTCCACTATGGTCGTCACGCAAACGTTCTCAGTTGCTTGTTTTCGCAAAATTGTTCTAAGTGTGGTTGTGCTTTTTCTCGTAAAATTGGATTCGATCCCTTGAAGTCCGAATAGAATTGGCTAGCAAGTTCCTGTGCGACTGACTTTACTACAAACCGTTTGTGGTAAATCAGACAACAACATTGACAACAACACGAACAAACAAGCAAAAAGAACGTTGCATGACTGCGTGACGATCATCGTGGAACTGTGATTCTGTTGTTGTTTTTTTTTTTAACGAAGTGAATATTACGATGGGCTCTGTCTGGCAGTTAGCGTGTATTCCATAAACTCCAATTTTAGCAATTTCGGAAATTCTCTTAATTTCGAACAACAAACTTCGATTTTCGGAAAGACGAAAAAAACAAAGTACGATTTTAAGAAAAACTAAAATGCCCCTAAGAGCTTTCATAGCTTCTGTAGGTTCCTCAGTTGCCACCATAAATGACAGTCATTCGAGAATGACGACAAAATGAAACAAAATTTTGGAAAAAGACACCCCGACCACGACCCCGACCCCGACCCCGACCCCGACCGACCCCGACCCCGACCCCGACCCCGACCCCGACCCCGGCCCCGGCCCCGGCTCCGGCCCCGACCCCGGCCCCGGCCCCGGCCCCGGCCCCGGCCCCGGCCCCGGCCCCGGCCCCGGCCCCGGCCCCGGCCCCGGCCCCGGCCCCGGCCCCGGCCCCGGCCCCGGCCCCGGCCCCGCGTTTTGGCTACTACCGTTAATCAAGTCTCATATAGGAATTGGGTATGCTATTGTGCTTTGAAACAACGGATTTTTCCAAGACCTTTTTGCTGTTCAAAATTTACCAAATATTGAACATGTAATAGTGGTATTTTGTGCCACATGGCACTCTTGGGAGTTAGAGGGTTAAGCTACGAACATCATGTACTCGAACATTTTCCGCTTGCACACATCTGGAAACCAGTGCATTGGCATCATATACTCATCCATTTTCCACTTGTACATCACTGGAAACCACCGCATTGACCATGAATCTGTCACCACCACTGTATGCACAAACAGTCCTATCCGGTCAGCTATGAGAAAAAGAAAACACAATTTTAGATGAAGATCTGAGTCAAACTCAGTCAGCGCAGGTAGATGGATCTCTAGATTTCGATGCATTGTAAGTAGGCAGTGATACACGACTCGCTTTGTAAACTTAAGGATAAGTAGAAAAAAAAAAATTGCGATGAGTCACCCACGTGTTCTCGAATTTTTTGAGAAACCCACTTTAGCACCCCCCCCCCCCCCCCCCCCCTTCCCTCTCCAGCGCCATTTCTGGTAAGACGTCACCGCATGAGGGATGCCTAACCTTTCCCATGACGTCAGCTTAGAGAAGGAGCATGGCTTTTTCGGTTATAAAAAGGAACTCCTGGACCAACGAACCATTTTAAGTACTTTACGCCATGTCAGTTCAGAGCACGTTGAGTGCCAGGCAAAAAAAAAAAAAACAGTAAGAGAATCGGGTTTTTAAAGACACCTGATAAGCCGTTGTGGGAGATCTTGAGCCCGCTCCAGTGGGCCATCCTTTCAGTTCCCCTTCACAAAGGATTCACGCTTCCTGCCATGGTGGAAATACTACAACAATGGAATCTTTACAATCACTCCAAGTTAAAGGAACACTATAACAACTACAAACTCTTGAAAGATGTTCTTCACAACCTAAGACGACGGAGCCTTGGCGAGCACAAAAAATTAAGGTGTGGGGAATTTCTGAAAGACGCTTCGGCTCACATGACCAATCGTCAGACTTATGTAAAACAGAGACAGGACGCCTGGAACATTTTCGAGCTGATGGACCTCCAGGAACTATTATTTGGCAGTCAATTATTGATCGTGGAAGGGAAACCTTCAGATCATTCGTGTCATTTTCTCTTTGTGGGACCTCCTGTCTCCGACAGCCTTTTTATTTTAAAGGAAGGGTTTTTGAAAAATATTGTCTTTTCTACTGCTGTTGTTAGAAAGAGCCGATGACCTTTGGAAAGAATAATGTATTTTCCGCTTTTGTTAAGAAAACATCGTCTCGTATGGTCTCAGCTTTTTATAACGTCAGCCCCACCCCCCGAACTCTAGGGATGCTGGTGACGACAGCCTAACACCCCAGATGAGGGTTCACTTAAGCCCAAGGTCCTAAGCCCAAGGTAGGGTTACTAAGCGATAGCTAAGCCCAAACAACTAAGCCCAAGGTAGGGTTGCTAAGCGACAGCTAACCCAAGATGGGGTTACTAAGACTAAGCCGAAGTCAAAGGGTTAAGCCTTACACCAGATGAGGGTTCACTTAAGCTCAAGATCTAAGCCCAAGGTAGGGTTAAGTCTTAGCCCTACCTTGGGCTTAAGTGAACCCTCACGTGGTGTAAGGCTTAAGCATTATTCAAGGAAATGGTTTTTCAGTAAAGGATTTGATGGCGAACACTCGTGGGAAATTTATTTAGTTGCGCTTTTGACACGGAGTGTGTTGGCAGCTTGTTTGCACGCACGTAATGGAATGGGAAGTTTTTTCTACCCTCTAATAGCAAATATGTTGTTTGTTTCAATAAAATTATTTTTCAGCTGGAAAAGTTTTTTGCAAATTTTTTCTGCCTTCGTGAATAGCGTTGTGTATTATCCAAAGTTAACTAATTTGCATATGTGGAATATTTGAATATTTTACATGAGCCGGGCCAGCTCGGTCAGACCCGCGGGCTGGTCGGGTTTGCCGGGATGAGATTTTGCCCGGTATTACATGTGGTGAGCCAGCCCGGCTTGGACTAAATTTAGAATATGTCATGTGAGAAAAGATAACAACAACAAGACGAAGTTTCGCTAAATTGTTATTAAAATTCACCATTCTACGATTTAAAGAGGACTTATGGTTTGCTAGCTTATTTATCCTTTATTTAAACAATAAAAAACGACTATTCCATGGGCCATTTTGCTCTAAAGTGGAGTAATGTGGTTACTGGAAATCTCTGGTCTTTGCGATTACATGGAAAGATCTCAGCCCAGTCAGCCGTAAGTAGAACTAATTTCCATCACAAAAACTTCGCACTTAGACTCGCTTTGAAGAGGAGGCAGACATGAACTCGGAAATGGCCTATTATTTCAACAATTTTTTTGCTGGGAAAGGTGGCCGTTAGGAATTCATCATGTTGTGTAATATTCGAGCTTAACAAATTTGCATACGTGCGTTGAAAAGTAATACGGGAGGAGACAAGAATTTTTTCTCTTTGACAAATGATTAATAGGTAGCCAAGTTTTTAACCTCAGATAAATATCTGTTTTGTCATTACAGTGTAAAATGAAGTTTATTTGCGAAGCCAACAATACTTCTTTAACTTCCTGGTTAATCCAATTTATTGCTACGACTTACTAGTGCGAAGATTGGTGTTCCGTTGGACAGTGAAAACTCACAAATACAGACTTTGGATTCTCGAGAATCGTATAAGCGTAATTTTTTTTCCACTAAACATTAAACCAGAAGTACACAAAATAAGTGTCACGCTATCTTCGTAGCAGTCATCGAAACAATTGGTTTACATTACTCATGATTTTTGCGAATTTTGAGTGTCATGAAATTACATCATTTGCGTGACATAGCTCCTTTATTATGAAGATTTTGCAACAATACATCGCTTTATTCTAAGCCAAAAGCATTCAGATAGTAAAAAACTTCATATTTATTAACCATTACTTCTGCTTTTTTATTTGACGGAAGTTTCTTAACTAAAAAGTACGTTGTTTTACGCCGAAAACGACGACGATTAACATTCTTTCCCGTAGTTCATTCAGTTGACACAAGGAGATCCCGTGCATCTTTATGGTTGCCTAGCACGTGATCAATTTCTTCCTTTTGACAGAACATCATGACCTTTCCCTTGATTTATAAAAGTCAGAGACTGAAGAAGTTTTTGTGTTTTTATACGATCGATTGTCATTAATCTTTCGATGAGAAGTCGACTCACAGTTATATACAAACACTATGTCTTTAGGCTTGTCTTTTTTATTACTGTTAACTCCCGGTTTTTAAGGTACTTTTTGGTGCAAACGTAAAGCCAAAAATGTTTTGACCAGGCATCAGATGAGACTGAAAAGAAGAGGAGTTATGAAGCGGAAACAACATCTTCAGTCCTTTCTTTAGTTTGTGCAATAAACGTTTACACACTCCGTCACCTTGAGTGTTTAGTCTTGGTCACTGGAAATTTCAACCCAACATCGACTAATATCGCCCCGACCCCATTTAAACGCTCCCGCGGCTTGACTCAAATTATTAACGTGTTGACCCGGGACTCAGGAATTTTGGATTGGTGTCTGACCAACAAACCGAAGGCCCTCTGTGCCCCTAGCCAGCTCCCTAAACTTGGTTCTAGTGACCACTACTGCGTCCTAATCAAACAGGGTCCTCGCGGAAAAACGACTAAGCGAACAATCACGAGGCGTGATACGAGGGCAAGCTGTATTAGAGCTTTTGGGAGTTGGATTACGACCTTTTCTTGGGATACACTCTTTGCGCTGGATTCGTGTAAAGACAAGTTTGATTTTTTCATTCAGACTCTATCTGCTGCAATTGATAGATACTTGCCCATCAAAGTATCACGTATGCACAGTACTGACAAACCCTGGTTGACACCTAAAATCAAAGTGCTTATTGCAAAGAGACAGAAAGCCCTCGCACAGTTCGGAAAAGAT
>OX421448.1:59542468-59549968 GCA_949126865.1 Montipora capitata
AAATTGTCTGTTGAGAAACAACGTTGGTAATTATTATTCATACTGATAGGAATTTAATAAATTTGCCAAAGTAATCTGTCTAACCAATCACAAAAAACAGACAACCCAGAAGCCAATCAAAACCCGAAGTAATTACATGTGGCTGACGCGAAGCGCGGGGAAATGAGTGTGAGCGAGTCACGATTGGTTTTTCAGTTTTACTTCTGATTGGATGAAAAAGGGGCGCGAGTTATTTTTTAAGCCAATCGTGTAACTTAGTTCAAAACCAATATTACTTTTCGACACTTACATTGCTTGCATAAGAATTCGGACGTTAGAATTTCGGTCGTTTTATTTCGGGCGTTTAATTTTGAAACACTTTTTATCTCAATTTCAGACAAATTTCGCTTTAAATTTTCTGACGGTTTTATTTTCAGACACTTTTGTTTTGTCCAAAATTAAAATCGTCCAAATTTTTTGGCAAGTAATGTAGTGAAAATCGCTCTAAAAGCGAATTTATGATGATAAAGTTACCACCTGCATCAAGGGTGATGATAATTTTCATCCTCACACAAAATTAGAAACGACCTACAAAAGATGAAAAGTGAGATAGGGAACATCAGTGACAAGTTAAACACTTTCATGACACAGAGAGAGACCGAGGATGAAGATCAGTTCTAAACAAAAACTGGTATCATTTTTGCACAGTAAAAACAGTGACAGCTTATCGAGCGAAAGAAACATTTTGAAGAAAGTGAAAAAAATAAGATGTTACGCAGCCATTTGCTCATACTAAGCTGTAACTGAACCTTTCAAGCTTTTCTTGAAAATGGAGAAGATTAGAATTATGATTTTATATTAACCACCTGTCACGGGTTTAGAAATAATCTTGTCTACTCCAAAAGGTTTTTTAAAACTGCATTTACTGCACTGTTTCACCAAGGCGTCATGTCCCGTGCATCTCCCAGAAGTCACGCTATAAATTTTATCGAGCCTCCCAAATTATAAAAAAAGGTTCAATATTCAAGAATCAAACCTTAAGCAAATGTATGTACGTGGGGAGGCAGCGATGCACAGCAATGTTACAAAGCCACTTTCGTGTTACAAATATTCTTCATGGGTTCAATCCCGTTTCCTTTTTAAGAACTGTCATATTTCTCACTTGCGATTGATAAGGTACTTTAAGTTGCTTTTATTTTATGTATTTTTTCTAGATGTTTTTGATCCAGCTGAGCTATTTGACGGAATTCGCCAACTCTAGGAGTTTCACTTTTATCTTGATGATATTTTTACCAGACTGAAAGTGGTCAGCAGGAAAAAAACGAGAGGAATAGCGACAAACAACATTGGGAACATGTCTGGGATCTTAAACCACATGAAGAATGTTCACAACCAAGAACAGTGTTAATTGAAGGAAAGCCTGTTATGGGGAAAACGACTTACTGCAAAAAACGGGTGTATGACTGGGCTTCAGGAAAGCAACAAGAAGATTACTTTCCTTGGTTCGAAACAGTGCTGTTGCTGAAGTGTCGTGATATGCAGTCTGACCTGTGGGAAGCCACTGAAGATCAACTTCTACCGCGAGAGGTTAGAGAAGACGTAAAAGAGAGATTCTTCAACTTCATCTGCCAGAATCAGTCTGACGTTTTTCTAGTACTCGATGGATTGGATGAGGCTCCCACTATAAAATTGCCAGTGTTGACAGAAATCATTCAGGGCAGAGTGCGACTGCAAGGCACGAGGTTGGAATTAATGTCCAAATACACAGTGACACCCTGCTGGAAATTGAAGGTTTTACCGAAGAAGATGCAAGGAAGTTTTTCTTCAAGTACTCTAAAACATCGAAGCATTTGGCCCAAAAGCTCTTGTCGAAGCTGCAAAGTGATGAAAATCTGAAAGACATGGCGGCAAACCCTCTGAACACTGCACTCCTTTGCCTTGTTTGTGAAGAGTATCGAGTTGTTTTCCCAGAACGTAGGAAGTGGAAATAATACAATGTATCCTTAGAAGATATAGAAGAAAGAAAGGACTGTCAGAAACGAACGAGGATCTACTTGAAGTGTACGAATCTCAACTGAAACATCTTGGCCGGATAACATTGAATGGCTTACTTAAAGAAAAATTGGGCTTTGAGAAAAGTGAGCTTGAAAATCATGCAGGTGACTTACCGGGGTTTGGATTTTTGTCAGTTCAGATCGGAGTGAGTAAACTAAGATCAAGCCCACATTACTGCTTTCTACACAAGAGTTTTCAAGCGTGGTTTGCAGCCCTCTATCTTTAGTATCAGCTTATCGAAAAAGAAATCATTGTAAATGACAAGACAACAGCAGTTTTCAAGCGGATTTGGCCTGTGAGCTTAGCTCATCTCTAGAACTTCAAACGCTCCGAGCTCGTAATGGCAAAATTATTGCTGCAAACCTTGTTGTTCTAGCTGATGCGCTAAAATCCAACACAACACTGACAAAGTTGGATTTGTTTCACAATCGTATTAATGATGCTGGTGCAGCAGGTCTAGCTGAGGCGCTTAAATCCAACACAAAACTGACAGAGTTGGAATGATTAGTCAATCAATAGAATTGGTGATACTGGTGCAGCAGTTCTAGCTGAGGAGCTTAAATCCAACACAACACTAACAGTGTTGAAATTGTCTCACAATGACATTGGTTATACTGGTGCAGTAGTTCTAGCTGAGGCGCATAAATCCAACACAACTCTGGGAATGCTTTTGGTTCCACAAAATCCGACTTCTACTATAGAGGACTATATCTGATTTAGATTTTTGGTTTCGAATGAACACTGACAGATCTTGTATGTGATATGTAATTCGAGACCAACTGGCTTTGAAGGAAATGGCCGGGGTGATTGGGCCCTCGGCTTCGTCAAGCACTACTTCGTAGAAATCTCGAGTTCATAATATCGTTTATCAACTGACAAACGAAAGCTTACACACTTTTTCTTGCGATATCACTCATTATAATCCATCAAATAGTTTCGTTCGTCGCGATTGGTCAAAACGCGTCACGTGATATTCCCCAATTTTTCAACGGCCCGTGTTGCGCAAAATATTTGAAGGATAATAAATTTGGCCCCAAAATATGCTCGAATATTTGTCCTTGGACATAATCTGTTTCTCAAAGTTCAGTTTTGCTCGATCTACGTTCTCGGGAAACTGCCGGTTTGCTTCTCGGAACAGCTAATGTTCCCAGACAAATATCCGAGAATGTTTTCACGCCAAAGGAGACTGTTCTTCATTTAATGGCTGTAATAGAGCAATAGAATCGAGTCGGAGATAGTTCTTTGATTGACGAAACTGTTTACTTATTAGTCGACTGTTTGAATGATTCTATGAGGCTAAAATCACGACGTTGTTTAATGTCCCAGGTAGACTAAAACCTGTGCTCGCGGACTTAACGTGCCGGCGAACCGTATGCCCGGATGCGAAGACCTGAGCTAAACTTTTCGCGTAAAAAATCTACCGGTAGTCCGACTAGAACCCGCCTTAAAATACCTAAAAATGCTCGTGAACTTGTGAAGTTTGTAATAGCGTGAAAGGTGTTGTTTTGCACGCTATGCGAAAATGATAGTAATAGTAATGGACTTTATTTAACTGTCAAGTGTTGTAGCTATGAGGCACAAATTGGAAACGCTATACTGACATTGAATCAACTCATATTAACTCAAATCAAATGAAACGTTTTTTTGTGGAAAAGGAAAAACCGGAGAAAACCTTCTCGGAAAAAAAATTGAGAACCATCAAACTCAAACCGCCAGATATGGCCCCGAGCCCTGGCCACATTATTAGACTTGGCTCGTGGTGGAGCCACTGCGCCAGCCCTGTTCCCTGAAGAGGGAGCACGGCTGATGTAAGAGTCAAGAATGCGATTGATGGTGAGTGCTTCTAAACAGTAGACTTTGGTGCATAGCGCCTGATCAATACAACAAACACGCAAAATAATTGGGTCATACTTTATTCCAAGCAATACCCCTCTTTTCAATGGATGTCACGATCTAGCCTACGGCCTACGGCCTCGTCCAAGTTGGAAGTCAGTCGTTACATTTTTTCTCATCCAATTATTTCCAAATTGGACAGCATGTTTCCCTATTACATATACAAATCGAAATTTAATTCTCGTGTACTCTTTACTAAAAGTTATATACAAGGTAAGGGCTCATTCCAACAACTATTTACAATTAACGAGCAAGACTGAATATAAGGATTTTGATATAATTACTCACTTTTTACGATAATCTTCAATTTCAAAATTGGTGGAGTGAATCAGTGCTTATTTATTTTCATCTTTAGGGTATTGTTTGCCTTAAAACATCATCCTTTGGAGATTTCTTTGTAGGGTTCAAACGTTCTTGAGATGCTGCTAGAAAACGCTTAGCAGGCTCTAGTTTCTTTCTATGATCTCGCTGTGTTTCAGACTTTTTCTCACCATCGAGTTCGTCATCAGACTCGACAGATTTCATGTGAAATTGTTCCACAATTTTGTAAGGTAGCGCTTTGTAAACGTGAACACGTTTCACTCGCACCATTCCTCTTGACTTGAGGAAACGAAAAGCCGCAAAGGAAACGACTGCAATAGCCAGAACCACCAAAATGACCCCAACGAGGAAGTATATGGTATTCAAAATAACGTTACGGATAGCGTCGATAAAACGTGCTGATTCTCGCTTTAGTCGTTGGCGATACGCTTTTCCGTCGTATCCGTCATACGGCGTTCCTTTTAACGTCGGTATAATGCACACTTGCGGCTCAAAACTGAGGAACGATGTAAATAAATCTGTCTCCTCGAAGCATTTTGCGGTATCGTTCTCCAGAGAGCAAAGCTGTCGCTTAAGTTCATCTATACGTTCTTGTTGGTCTTTGTTGAATTCCTCGACCATTTTGATAAATTCCGACATTGACTGGCTCATGGACTGTTTATACAACCGCATATCGTTGTTGTTTATGAAGTCGATTTGATCAGCGATCGCAAGGTTTGTAAAATTGAAGTCGGTGTCGAGGCGAGAGGCTATCAAATCAAAACCTCCCAATGCTTCAATAACATTAACGGTCATTACATTGAGCACAACAGCAATGAGAAGGTAAATAACTGCAGCTGACGCCATAATTATGATGCAGATTGGTAGTAGATTGGTGCGCATGACTTTCTTTTGAATGCTCTTGCACGTATTCAGGAACTTCGTAAATATCCTGGCGAGAAAGTCAAAAAACCGTCCGAGAAATCTCACGGCTTTCTGCTTCGTGGAAAGTGGATTTTCTTTGAATTCATTCTCGTCATGTTCTACAATTTCCTCGAACCCTTGGATAAGACTCAAAGCGATTTGGTATGTCTTCGATCCTCGATAGATTAAGAGGAGAATGTCGATCACCACAACCACACCCAAAATGGCCTTTTTGGTTAAAATGAACACTTTGGAATCGTACACACTTGTGACATTTGATATCTTTCCTTCCTTCTCCAACAGCTCTTTCTTCTGTTGATCGACATTTTCCTCCATAATGTCACCCTTTTCGATGTTAAAGGAAGATCGTCCGTGAGCTGATTCGATAAGTGACGATTTGTTCGTTGTAGAAGTGTTGCCGATTTCATCCACACCTTCTATTTCTTCGTACGTTATACGCTCGGAGAAGGAGTCGCCATGATCCATCTCGTTGAAGTCAGAGTTTTTCGTGGAATCGTTAGATGCGAAGAAATCACTGATATTACCCACAAAGCAGGCTGAGTTGGCCCTCGCCCATTCTTCTCCCTCGATTGCAATCTTTCTAATTCCACGTACCGCCTGTTCTTTTGCAGTGCTTAACATGAATCTCAAAGGACACATCAAAATTGTGCTAAAAGGATGTTCTGGAGTCTTTCCAGCCTTGAGGACTTCTGAAAAGTCTGCTAGCCCGTCTTTAAGAAATTGAAGCTTTTCTTTGATTTTTTTCTCTGTCTCAAAGAGCTTGTCCTGATCCACAACTCCAACGAAGTCTAGAAAACCGATGAATGAACCATCAGCTAAACTCCGCTTCGCCCTGATAGAAAAGATGTTTTGCGGCGTTTTCGAGGGAGCATCTCTTGGCACTCTTTTAACGTAATTATCTGGGCTGGTGATATAAGTATAGTTAACGGCAAGATTCCTTCTTTTTCGTCTAGAAATTCCCTTGTTAATATCGTAAGCTCCTCTCGGTAAGGCAAACCAGCCGTTGCTATACACTCTCTTAGCATAATCTTGTAACCTTTCCTTGGTATCTTGCAGCTTGCGCTTGACACGACCTTGGAACTCTTCTATACGGATATCGATTGTTTTTCTCAACTCCCCAACTTTCTCAGTTACTTGTTTAACGATTTTTTTGCTCAATTTATTAAATATTTTTAGATGGTTTTCTTGGATCAAGCAGGTCATGTTGTACTGAAGCCGTCGCAACTGAAGCCTCAGGTAGAAATCGCATGACCTTTGGATATCTTCAGTGGCATCGAGCGAGTGTTTTACTTCGCGTTCACGATGCTGGTCCATTTGTAAGGCCATAGCATTGCTTTCGTTGATTTTACTCTGGACGAACTCTTGGTATTCCATAAGTATTTCTAGATTAGGTCCATGGAGAAGGGAAAGAATAGTGAAAGCCACTGTAAATGAAAAGACAACACTGTAGACAATTCTAAACGTGACCAAGAATGCAACTAGAATGAGATGCCTCCTCTTAAGTCGATTGTCATCGTCAATGTTTGATTGCGGTCTATTATATCCAGTATCCGTGTTCTTGCTCTCTTGGGTTTTGACAAACTTCCACCCTGCAGTGCCGTTCTTAGCGTCCTCATCAGATTTGTGGGTAACCTGTGCATATATTATCAGACCGAGCAAGCACAGCAACACACACCCGGTTGCCACAAAGAGAGGCATCAGTGTGACAGCTGGATTCGGATTTTCGTCGCTTGTTTCCACGTTAAAATCTTTTTCTTTTCTGGCATTTTTGTCAACCAAAGCCAACTGAAGCTTTAGCCTCTGTTTGCTATCGGACAAGAATATACTAAACAACCTCTCTTTATCACTGTTGAGTCTGGGTACATGAATGTCCAATCTGAAGCTCTTTTCGGGACAAAGTATGACCACATCCTGCTCGAGAACTTTAACTTCTTCAACTTCGTCGATGACTTGAAGGGTAAAAAACCCAGGACAGCTTGTTAAAACACCTGATATTTTTATACTCCAAGTAGTGTTTCTCCGCGACAAGCTGCTTTGAAACGTTTCATCGTTACGGATTGTTGAATTCCTTAAAACGTATTTGAGAACTGATTGATCCTTGGAAATGCGCATAGACATCATGGGTAATCGCCGAGGATCTTGTATTTGGTACGAGAATTCGCCACCAGCAAAGACCTCAATAGAATTTACTTTTATCGGTTTCAAATCTAGGAATGGCTTTCGAATCGTCTGCGTCCACTTGGAAAGTTTCTGACAGTTTTCGCCATTGCTCCAAGTTTTGGTGTTAATTGTGAAAGGACTCGTAGTTTGAAATTTGATTGGTTCTGT
>OX421448.1:59554968-59557468 GCA_949126865.1 Montipora capitata
AAGTTAAGGCGATGATCTTTTTCCTTTGATACAATATGTTTATGCCGCTTTATCTTTATGGCGAGTTGCATGTGAAAGGTTTGAATGATCTTGAAAGACAGATGTGCCTAAAGATGATGTGAAAATGTTGGGACGTCTATAAGGCGCCAATGTATAATATATCAGAGGTATGGTTCTGTGAGAAGGTTATATGGCTTTACAGGCAGTGTAAGGATGCTTGAGATTGCGTCATTAAATCAACGAGTCAATTAGACTTATAACAGTACTGAGGCTATGTTACACAATAGCCTGAGTTTCATTTTGAATATAAACTCCCCAAATTACAAGTAATCTTGGCCTTACGTGTGAACGTTTTCAGGTGCCTTTTCATGTAAAACAAAGCTTAACGCTTAATTTCCTTGAACTTTGAGCTCTCCTTTGCGTCTTGAACTAATCTGCTCTAATGTTTCCATTTTACTTACACAAATATTTCATGTTTCTTGAGCTGTTAATTTTTCCCGTTACCACTAAGCTAAGCATATTATAAGGAGATAACTTTTACCTTGAAAATGCTTTACATTCGATGCACAAGTCTCTTCTTTCTCGCTGTCAGTTTCGTTAGACGTCACCTTTGGTTTCTGAAACTTGGCCATCTTTCCTAAGTGAAAAAAAAAAGAGGGAAAGTTGTATTTTTTTCCACCTTACCCCACCCAATTACTTTGAGCAATAAGCAATGGATAGGTGATTTACCCTAGAAACCTCGTATGCTTGTAATATTGTTTGCAAGTGGCTCTATTGTTAAACATAGCGTTATGGTTGGTCGGTTAAAATTTTTCGTCGATCTGTGCGAGATTCGGCTAAGAACGCAATGTCTGTTAGGTGAACAAGGATCTTTGATCAATTTATGTCATCCATTATTTTTTTCTAATCATCTCAACGTGTAAGTTAAAAAACAAACACTCTTCCAACAGACTATTTAGGTTATAGGAAAATCCTAGTGAATCCTGGATTGTCCCAGTCCTTTGTGGAACAAACAGACAAAGTTGTAATTTCAAATGAACCACACTATCACTGGCCGTTTTTCTCTATGCGAAAGGCACTGAAACGAACCAGGGTTCACTAGAAACTCATTAGCAAAGCAGTCTATTCACGTCACCTGAGTAAGATCAATGACAACAGAAACAGACGCTATAATAAACCGACCAGAATTTATAGCAAAGCAAAGAAAAAATTGCGGCTCTGACTGCAAGAAAATTGCGAATAGGTGAGCTGAATAGGTGACTAAATACTCATTTAGTTCATACTTTGCTTCCCCCTGATTGGTTGAGATAGTAACGAGGCGCGAACTGTTTTACCCAATAACTAGGCAGGACAGATTTTAGTTGACGCTCATGCAAATGAAACCGTGGAGAAAAACGTAACAGTCAACTTACTCTGGATTGTGGGACTCGGTTGTACTGGACGACTAAATTTCTTGGCATCAATTTCATCAAGCGTCAGTTTGTCCTGTCCATCGGGTTCCTCAAATGCTGCAACTTTTTCTTAGTACGAAATGATGAAAATTATTAAGCGTTCCTTTCATAGAAGGCTATGATAGCAAATTAATGCTTTAAAAGGACAGATTTTAGTTAACTCTCGTGCAAATGAAACCGAGGAGAATAACGTGACAGTCAACTTACTCTGGATTATGGGACTCGGTTGTACTGGACGACTAAATGTCTTTGCATCAATTTCATCAAGCGTCAGTTTGTCCTGTCTTTCGGGTTCCTCAAATGCTGCCACTTTTTCTAAGTACGAAATAATGAAAAATATTAAGCGTTCCTTTCATAGAAGGCTATGATGGCAAATGCTTTAAATTACCAAAAAGAAAAAAACCCAAAAACAAAAAGAGCACGGATGATTGAACGCTGAGGAAAAATGTTGCATATAGTCAATATTTCGAAAGGTAGTGCCTCTCCGCTTCCAGTTAGGGTTTTACAAGTAGTGAATGCTGTTCACGTAGTATGCCGACATGCCAATTTTGACGTCATCTGTGATCCATTTCTGAAGAGACGCATGTCAACATGGAATCTATTAATTAAATATACACTATCACAATACATTGGAGAAACCAAACAAAGACTCAAAGATCGTTTTTACGAACACCGCAGACCAATCGACAATTCAACGAACGTCTCCCGCTGCCTACAGTCGCAGAACACCTCCTCGCTGACTATCACACCGCTGAAGGCGTTTCACTTATTCCACTCGAACTCTTTTATAGTGGCGGCCAAATAAAATATTCTTTTGTTTTAATGCTAATAAGGGTTTCTAGCCTCGCTACAACGAGCAAATTTCAAAAGAATATTTGTTTCAAAATGAGGGCAGTAGGTCTAATTAACATAAATACAAAAAAATGTAAAAGTGATCGCCATTTATGAAAGTGGTGTATTGTTTTGGAATTTTGCGAGTCAGCACTTCCTGTAACTTACGAACTTCGCTTATTGCATTGCGTTCACTGGCATGATACAATCAGGGGCAC
>OX421448.1:59567468-59579968 GCA_949126865.1 Montipora capitata
ATAAAGGTAGTATCATCAGCGTATTGGCTTAGTTTTATCTCTTCATTATTCACACAAATTCCCTTAATTATGTTATTCTTTCTGACTGCTTTTGCTAATATTTCGGCCGATAAAATAAAAAGATAGGGAGAAAGAGGACAGCCTTGCCTGACCCCTCTTTGAAGTTTAAAGGTATTGCTTGCCCAACCATTGTTCAAAACGCAGCTCTCTATATCCGTGTAGAAAAGTTTGATCCAATGAATAAAAGATGGGCCAAAACCAAAATTTTCTAAGGTTCTGATAATAAAGGTCCAATCCAAGGAATCAAAGGCTTTTTCAAAATCAACAAACAGTAAGAGGCCTGGGATGTTTTTTGAGGAAGCATATATTTAATAATAATGCTGTCAATTAAAAGTATGTTTTCCCCTATAAAGCGACCTTTAATAAAACCTGTTTGGTCGTTGTCTATTAGCTTAGGGATCGCATTCTTTAACCTATCAAAATAAGCTGATTGAAAAGGAAAAAACTGAAGTACACACAAGAGAAAAAAAATAAAAACAAAGGTAATTAAAAAGACCATAATCGACCTGGAAAAAACGAGTGGCAAAACTGATCTCAGCAGGCGGAGGAAGAGAAATAACTAATGGAACGAAATTATAGGTCTATCCCATAGAAGCTCTAAGGGCCCCGCTAAGAAGAAAGTTAAACGGTAATAAGGAAGTTAAGTAAAAAAAGACTCCCCTTAGTAACAGGAGAAACGAAAAAAAAAAAAAAGAAACTAGTGAAAAGCAGGTTATTCATCAGTTATTTAAACTTATCTAAATCGGCCTCTTCGTAAATCTTGATGGCCTTAGTACCTTCAGATAAACGTCCAGACACGATGGTAGGATTTATCCTTCTTTAAACTGAGAGTCTTTACTAGGAGTTCCTTCCTTTTCGATGTCAGGTTCCAGTTAATGTACAAGGTATGCGAGGCCTCACCAGGAAAGAGGCTGCTGAGGTCAACCTCACGCAGCTTGAAGCAAGCTTGATAAAATTCTTGTTTCTTGGTGTATGATGAGAATTAAACGTACAATGATTGGCTTTACAGTCGGAAGTTTTCTGTAAAGACGATGCACAATGTCGATATCTTGGCTGCATATATTGACATTTAATTTACCCGCAATAGCACTGATGATATCTTTTAAATTTTCATCCTTTTGTTCAGGACCATCATCTCAACATTATATTTTCTAGAGTACTGCTCCAAAGAGTCTTGATTCACTTCAAGGTCGTGAACACTTTTGTTTAGTTTACTGATGGCGCTTTTGTGCTGCGCTAAGTCCTCCTCGTACTTCTTTACTGCAGCAGCGATTTGATCCACTGTTGTCTTTAGAGCAGCCATATTCGAATCGTTGAAATGTACTGCAGACTTCAGTTCTTCCACATCTTTACGTAGGGCCAGATTTTCAGTAAGTATCTTGCTCAGATCTGACTTGATGTCCAGTAACATTCTCCACATATCATTGTGAGTTTTAGTCCATTGCTCTACCGACATTTCTTCGTTGGGTCGGGGAAGGGAAGCTGCTTCGCTATCTCCTTGTGGTCGTTTCACAGCAGGAGAGTTCTCGCTTGACGCGCTACTCAGTTTACTTCGTTGCCGACGGCGATTACGTGTCATCTTACGCTTTAAAAAGTTTCTTGAGGATTTTATTTGAGAAGATTCATTCCTTAGAAGAAAAAGTGGACTGCCATGTTTGGCCACCAGTCCCAGTCCCCTGGGAGCTTTAGCAACCTCCTTGAAATTTTTGGTCTGAAAAAGTGTGCAAACCCTGTAAATAGCCAGAGAATCCACTTACGATACCTTCTCTGTCTTTGTTAAACCCATAACTTACCAGAGAATTTTCCATTTGGTTTCAGTGTTGTACATAACACCACACTTGGTAAAATATTAGAAATACAGCTCACTTTGATCCGCTTTGATTACGGCTCGATAAGCAAAAGATTGTTGTCGAAGTCCATTACTCGTCGCTTTCAAGATTCCAGATATTTATTTTTCACTGCCGATTGTCAATTGACGTTCCATTCTTGAGCTCCATAAGGGTATCTGAAAAATCTCACAAAAACCTTATCCAGCATAAAATTTATTGAAACAAACAACATATTTGCTATTAGAGGCAAAAAACCCTTCCTATTTCAATTGCGTGCGTGCAAACAAGACACACAACCCGTGTCACAAAGCATTATGCAATTAAATAAATTTCTGACAGTTCAGGAAGAACCCCTTTTCTGAAGAACCTTTTTCTGTGAATAATGAAGCACAAAAGCTTTCTTTGAAATTTTTCTTCACTGTCACATTTCCATTTCTTTTTTTACCTGAAGACTGTGCAGAGTTGAGTACAAAATAATGTAAATTGCCAGACAACTGACTGCGACTTCAGTAAACACAGATGCATTCAAGGCGTTCGATTCCTTCAATGTTTGTTAAACCCATACACAATTTGCCATTTGATTTCAATGTTGTACAGAACACCACAGTTATGAAACAAACTTCACTTTGTGATATCCAACGGCGAAAGAAGCAATTGTTGTTGAAGACCATTACTTGTTGCTTTGACGATTCCAGATATTTATTTTTCACCGCCTGTCTTGCTTATCCAATTGACTTTCCATTATTGAGCTCCATAAGGGTATATTTTGTTTAAAGATCCACTAAAACGCCATTTGCGTTACAATGACTTTCAACGCCATTGCAGGTTAAGTTAAATGTTCTGCTGTGTCCACCTGATAAAATCTATGCATTTGTAGTACCCCCTCAAACTTACTAAACATACGCACAGAAGACTCTACACACCATGACACTACTTAGCAGGGGAGGGACAGGAAAGACTTTTCATGACACGGAAAAAAATAAAATGACAATTAAAAAACGAAGAAATGAAATGCAGATTCCGACCGGGTTTGGCAAGCCAGTAATAAATACAAATAGCCAGACAACACAGATAACAGAGATCACAGAGTTCGATTCTTTCTCTGTCTTTGTTAAACGCATTAGTTTCCAGAGAATTTTCCATTAAATTTTGGTTTCAGTGTTGTACATAACACCACACTTGGTAACATATGGACTTCTGGTGGATGCCAAGAAATTTCAAAATCGGAATGGTTACAAATTTTGCTGGGCGAAGAATTTTGTTGTTTATCTGCGTCAAGCCGAAGATTCTCTTCCAATTTTATTCAAGTCTCGTGCTGAATTAGAGAACTTTGTGGAACGACAAGGCCTTCCTTTGAGCTAAGTAACTTCTATTACCGTTTTGGTTTACATGTTTACTTGTTTCTATAATGTATAGTGACTCGAATTTATTATCTGCTCTTCCCTTTAATCACTTAGATGACAGCTTGTTTAATTTAGCACTTTACGAAATGTCCCATGGTCCTGTAAATTATGATGAAGATCGTCTCGAATCGCTATTATTTAATCCTATTGACCGGCCTGAGCTTGGTAATATGCTTTCCAGTTATCTCGATCCCGACTCAAATTTTGAGTTTAGTCTTCCTTGTAGTAACTATATCGTTGAAGAAGAACTCAATAATCAAATTAGCATCGCAAATAACGCCGATGTATTTTCCATGATTATGCACATTAATGCTTTTAGTTTGCTTAAAAATCTCGTTTAACTTAAATTGATTATGATGAATATGCAAACACCACCTTTCGTTATTGGTGTCATGGAAACTTGGATGCCATTTCAGATTTAGTAAATATTACTGGGTGCAATTTTATTTCAAACCATCGGTTATCTAAATCAGGTGGAGGAGTCGGTATTTACATGTATTTGCAAAATGGTCTTGACTATAAACTTCATCTGGAATGTAATTTCTCCGACCCAGTGGTACTTGAATCACTTTTTGTGAAAATAGTCATGCCTCAAGGGAAAAACATCATTGTAGGCTCTGTCTATAGATCACCTAATTATCACGTAACTGCCTTTTTAGATAAATTTGATGATATTCTTTTCATTATTTCGAAAGACAACAAATGTTGCTATGTGATGGATGATTTTAAGTTAGTCAAGATTTACTTCAATACAATCATCATGTGCCCACTCAAGAATTCATTGAATGTGTATTTTCACATGCTTTTTTGCCACTCATATCCAATCCAACTCGCCTGACTTCCTATTCTGCAACATTAATTGACAACATATTTACCAATCATCTCTCATCACATGTCTTCACCGGTATTGTTCTCAGTGATTTGTCAGATCACTTTCTGATCTATGCTCTTTTTTATGATGAAGTTTTGCTGGACAAAAGTGAGAAGAAATTTTTTAAGTGCTCGTTTAATTTTTAAAGAAGACAATTTAAACAAATTCAATGAGTCTCTTACACTCACTGATTGGTCGAAACTTCTTAACGCGGATGACCCCAATGAATCCTACAGTAGATTCATAAATGAATACTCGAGGAAATTTGACACCTCCTTCCCGATAAAATGCAAAGGCAAACAAATGAACAAGTTTAGGTCTCCTTGGTTGACTCCAGCCATCTTGAAATCTATAAATCGGAAAAATAGGCTTAATAAAAAATTAATCAAATCACCCAGTAAGTCTTGTGAACTACAATATAAGACGTATAAAAATAAATTGAACCATATAATTCGCATCGCGAAACGCTCCTATTATGATAATAAGTTTGAAAATGCTAAAAAGGACCTTAAATTAACTTGGAAATTGCGAAATGAAGTGATAAATAAGCAAACGAGAAAGCCTTCATTGCCTTCTTCCTTTAAATGTGATTGGAAGCCAATCACCAATCCCAAGGTGATTGCTGATAGATTTTGTAAATATTTTACTAATATTGGCCCAGGCCTTGCAAGTGCTATACCAGCAGCTAATTCTAATTTTAGTTCATTCCTCATCAACAATAATAACAATCCTTTTACTCTAAAGCCAACTACTACAATAGAGCTTGAAAATATTTCTAAAACGTTCGCTTGTGGGAAAGCCCCTGGTTATGACAACATTCCAATGCATGTAATCAAAAGCTCTTTTCACTTAATTTCATCACCTTTAGCGAATATTATCAATCAGTCACTGCAAAAAGGCATTTTCCTAGACAAACTGAAAATTGCGAAAGTAATCCCTGTTTACAAAAGTGAGGATCCTTGTCTTTTTGTGAATTACAGACCTATTTCTCTATTATTGAATTTTTCGAAATTTTTTGAGAGAGTTGTGTACAATCGGTTAATAGAATTTGTTCAAAAATATGATATACTCTACAGTTGTCAATTTGGTTTTCGGAAAAACCACTCTACTTCTCTTGCATCTATTCACCTTATTAACAACATTGTATCTGCAATTGATCGACATGAGACCACTGCAGGGGTTTTCCTAGATCTCTGTAAAGCATTTCATACCATTGACCATCAAATCCTTTTTGACAAGTTGGAACATTATGGTATTCGTGGCTTGGCTTTGGAGTGGATTAAAAGTTATTTTTGTTGTCGCCAACAATTTGTTCAATTTAATTCTACATGTTCCTCTAAGCAGACTACTAAATGTGGTGTCCCTCAAGGTTCCATTTTAGGTCCACTATTTTTCATATTATATATTAACGATCTTCCCAATGCTTCTCAGTTAACTCAGCCTTTACTTTTTGCTGATGACACCAGTATTTTTTATTCACATTCAGACCCAAAAAGGGTGCAATCTGTATTAAATGGTGAGCTGCGAAATTATGATATGTGGTTGAAATGTAACAAGCTCTCAGTTAATATTAAAAAGACTAATTATGTTATCTTTAAACCAAGACAGAGAATAGCTAATCATGATTTTAACATTTCCTTTGGAAACTAATTACTGAAACGAACAAATGTAACCAAACTTCTGGGTGGCTATCTTGATGAGCATCTTATTTGGAAGCATCACATAAGTTTTTGATCAAAGCAAATCACAAAATCCATTGGTATGATTTTTAGATCTCGATTCTACCTTTCTTCGAGAACCAAGCTAGCCTTGTACTACTCACTAATTTATCCTTATATCACTTATTGCAATTCCACGTGGTCTTCTACATATGTCTCCAATTTAAATAGAATATTCTACTTGCAAAAGCGTGCTGTGCGAGCAATAACGAATTCAGATTACCGAGCGCATTCTGCTCCTTTATTTGCAAAACTAGGCATCATGGACATTTTTCAAATAAATTCATTTCAAATTTCCAAGTTCATGTTTTATTATCACAATCAGTTATTGCCTTCTATGTTTTTGAATTTATTTCAAACAAGCCGCCAAGTGCACAATTACAGGGCTCGACATTGCGACTCACTGGTCGCCAATGCGACCAAAAATCAAGCGTTGGCGACTAGATTTTTAGAGCTAGTCGCCAGTGGGCGACTAACCTTTTTCCTTCATCCTTTTAACCTCAAAGGCAAATCAACCGTAGTTTTGGATAAAATGCACGATTTATGCGCACAGAAATAACAAAACAAACCCACGACTCTTCTGGCTCTTCGATCTCCATGTTTCATAATCGAGCGCCATGTTTGATTCAGCAGCTGGTATTGCGGGCGCACTAAACAACACGTGCAATCATTGAAGCGTGAAGTTCACAACGAAGCCTTGGCTTTTTAGCGCTGAAAATATGGAAAACTGGTGATTGTTTATGTTCAGGTTTATGTAAGCTATAGACTCGATGTTACATGGAAACTTAACAAAAGCGGAGGAAGCACAGGAAACGTGACTAAAGCTGCTTTCACATTGATTATTTACCTCGTAATGCGTAATGATATGTTTTACGAGCCCTGGCTTCCTTTTAAGTTTTAGTATCTCAGTCTTAGAAGCTTAAGTGTACCTAAACTTAGGACTATGAAGAAGATTGCATGTGTACATGATCATCAGAAAAATGAAGGAAAAAATATCAGTGAAAAAAATGGCGACTAAAAGTTAAGATCTGGCGACCAAAATTTTTGGATCAGTCGCCAATTGGCGCCTTACTAAAAATGTTAATTTCGAGCCCTGAATTACGGTACTAGAATAGCCAACAATTATCGGCCACAATTTTGTCGTACTAACATCAAACAATTTACAATTCTTTATCAAGGTCCAAAAATCTGAAACTCTTTTCCTGGATCAATTGTTAATTCATCTAGCTATCTGAATTTTAAGAAAAATATGTTAGGGTTTCTTTAAAAAAAAAGTGAGTTAGTTATGCCGCACAAGCATCACGTAAGATCATTTAGATTAATGATGGGCATATAAGGGGGCCCCTCTTATAAGCCCGGTGGTTTCTTGGGGTCTTCTCGCCACAATTATTGTAATATCCATCCTTTGTTTCTGTAATATTATTGTGTGGCAAATAAACATTCATTCATTCATTCATATTAGGAAAACAGTTCACTTTGATTACGGCTCGACGGGCGAAAGATTGTTGTTGAAGTCCATTACTCGTCGCTTTTAAGATTCCATATATTTACTTTTCACTGCCTGTCTTGTTTATTGAATGGACGTGCCATTCTTGAGCTCCACAAAGGTATATTTTGTTTAAAGACCCACCAAAACGCCATTGCAGGTTAACTAAATATTCTATTGTGTCCACCTGAGAAATATACGCATTTCTACTACCCCCTGAAACCTACCAAAATACTCGCACAAAGACACACTTAGCAGGGGAGTGACAGGAAAGACTTTTCCCGACATGGAAACAAGATAAAAAGAAAACGACTAAATTTAAGTTGTTTGCCGACTGGATAGCCATATGGCAACCCAGTAATTAACTGAACAGATGCGGCGCAAAACTCCTGTTTAGAACTGCCATTACAACTTTTGAAGAGCTCATTTTGGGTCGACTATTAACATTTCCCTTTGCTCCTTCCGAGAAACATCAAATAGCACATGCACACAAGAGAGACCCTGGGAACGAGGTTTATGGACCAAAGAAGAATGCGTGGGCATACGAGGAAATTAGTAACAGCCCAATTTTGGAGAGGTACGCTTCTCTACACTCACATGATCGTTAGGCTACTTCTGACTATAAAAACCAAACCCCTGCGCGATGCGTGACATTTTCAACATGACTGAACTGAAATGAGTTTACGTTTTAGTATTTTTCCCTCTTTAGCCCTAAACAGTCCCTAAAGCAAAATAGTACATGTATTTGATCTTTTCTATGCTTCACGTCCTTAATTTTTTGACTGTGCCTTAAAATATACGTGTTCAGCTTTAAATTCTTTTAAAACTGCAGCTGAAGTCCTGCTCGATCTTGTTCCTTTACCCGATTTCTAGAAACAGGGAACAGGGTTAGATGGAAGTTGCAGGCTGCGAACAGTATTTATTTTACAATCATTTCAATTTAGAACAAGATGCCTGGGGCGTATACACAGATGTACTATTCGGGATGTACTGATTGTGTGAAATGAAATGCTGTAACAGTTTCATGTTAAAGGTTAATATGCTTGTAATTGACATTGTTATCAGACAAGCGATGTGACAAGCAAAAATTTTGAGCGGACGAAGACAATAATAATTATTTATTGTTTATGGCCGCAAGATCACACGAACTCACTCCAGATAAGTGTGCCCATTCTAAAGAGTTTAACTCTAGCTAAATTAGCGGTCAAATCGTCTGTTAGCCCCCTCGGGTCTTAAAAAAGTTAACAACTGTTTTTACAATAAATAGCTTCTAGTTAAATTACAGATGTATCTTTCTGGTAATCTCTCGCCATTTTCCAAAGTTCACCCGTAGTTGTAGTTCACTGTAACTGGACAATTTGTGTTAACTGTTTGTGCATTCCATGGATATGGCCTTACAGGCGTCTTGTGTTTGGTTTGGTCTTTTAACTTGCTTGGAACAGTCTGTCCCACGGCCGTGATCCAAACCTAGAGAATAAAGACCCCTTGAGTGTACGATATAAAAATGATGCATGATCAGACTACTTTACAACTGTAATGACGACCAGTGACAGTTGTAAAATTCAGGTTGACGTGTGATAGACAGTGGTTCAAAGAAAATCATTAAAAACTCGCTCTTTCTTTTTCATTGTGAAATTGGAAGTTAAATTCTCAGTTAGTTGACTGCGTGACAGGCCTTCGAAGGGCAAGGGAAACCGGAGAACTCTTCGTTCTCTTACCGGTTCTCCTTCCGGTTCTCCCTCTCTACCTGTACACGCCTGTTTGAGTGTTTTTAGCATTGTTTGACACAAGTCACTGACAATCTGCCCTCATCATCGCGCAACTCTAGGAATAAGCTGGACAAGAGCCGGAGCCCGGAGGTACAAGGGTTCAGAGTTCCACAGGCCATTTCAAAAGATACAAGGTAGAATTCAGCACCCCACCGGTGGAAAAGGATTGTGTGATCCACAATCAAAAACCACATCAATGCATACCTGACTACTCTGAGGATTGACATTGAAACTGCCAGCCATATGGGACATACAAAGACAGGCATAGAATCAGGCGCTGGTACCCAGGGTGTTAGAGGGACGGTGTGTGATCGGCATACATCGCCCAACTGAGAACCTTTGATGCATATGTGCGTAGTTCGTATGTTAGTTTCATCAACAACATTTGGAGAGAGCCAACACAATTTAGAGTGACCTTGGCATCAACCATGGTAACAGCAGAGCCCAATGTCTCGCTAAGCTTGACCGCTTTTTAGCAAAAAGTAATGACACCCGTGAACGAGGAAGAGGTATGATCGAGGACGCAATTCTCATCAGGCAAAACTCAGTGAGGACACCGGATGAAGAAGAAGGCGGCGAAAATATCTCCTACGTCATGCTGGGTGCAACATTTAATGACAAGGCGGGTAAGTCTATGGATCACACTGACCAAGAATTGATGGGATTGCGAGGGTTGTTTATTCTCCAAGGTCATTTGAGATATTTATCGATAATGTAATCGTCTCTATCAGTTTTTTTTTTCACGTTTCTTTATAGCGTTGTTCAATTAATTGTGGAAAGTACCAGGGCGGTTGCGATTCCCTGCTGCTTAAGGCTGCCGCACACTAGCCGATTTTTTGTCGTACAACTGCAGATTTTTTATCCGCCGGGGAAAAATCGGCTGAAAAATTGGCGGGCCACCGGCTTGGGCACACTGGCTGATTGTTTGTCGCCACTAACTGAGCCGAGGCTTGGGGCCGACTCATCCAAAAGCTTGCAACAAGCTTGTCCTTTATTTTCATGTGTCCACTCCTCGAAATCTTTTCGGTTTCCGCCATGTTGCAAAAGGCGCTGGCTCACGTGACTCTTATGACACTTCCTAATTGGTTTCGGCGGGCTCGAGGCCCGACAAACTACAATGCTGGACAAAATAGATGGGAAATTTGTAACCCCACTTCCCCCCCAAAGCAAAGATGGGAAAATGGCGCGTTTTGGCTTTTGCGCGGCTTCATCCTTGCTTTGGGGGGGATGGGGGTTTGCTGTTCCATTTTATTCTGTCCAATATTTTAGGGAGCTTAAGCACCGACAACGGCGACGGCAACGAGAACGTCATCTCAAAATATAAATTCGCGTTATTTTGATCGTTTCGTGACTATTTCAACCTTTTTAATGTGAGAATGGTGTGGCAGTTTCTCAAAAATGACAATGGTCGGAACGGCACTTAATTAAGAGGAGCAAATGAAAATTGATCCTGAAGTGCTGACGTACTTTATAAAACCTCAAATTTGGCATTTTCACTTTGTTGTTTTGCTGACGACGGCAAAGAAATGGACGAAAGTGTAAAACGCACGAGCAGGGCGTGCAAAGCTATTGTTTTTGCCAACTAAATATGCAAATTTGTGACGTCCCGGTTCCGTCGCCGTTAGGGAGCTTTAGCAACGACAACGGCGACGGCAAGGAGAACGTCACAAATTTGCATATTTAGTGGGCAAAAACAATAGCTTTGCACGCCTGCACGTGCGTTTTTCATTTTTGTCCATTTCTTTGCCGTCGTCAGCAAAGCAACAACGTGAAATTACCAAGTTTGAGGTGTTATGGAGAACGTCAGCACCTGGAGATAAATTTTCATTTTTCTCCCCTAAATTAAGCGCCGCTCGTAACGGTTTCATTCCTGAGGGACTGAAACACCTTTGTCATATTAAAAGGCTTAGAATAGTCGCGAAGTGATCGCAATAACGTGAATTTATGTTTTTACATGACGTTCTCGTTGCCGTTCCCGTCGTCGTTGCTAAAGCTCCCTGTTGTTAGCACCGACGACGAGAACGACAAAGAGTACGAGATCTGGAAGCAAATTCTAAGGAGCATGCGCAAAATCTCAAACTCGTGGTACGACGAGTTTGAAGTGAAAAGTCGTAGTGGTAAAACGAGTTGGACCGCCGACCTTAAAGTCGTTTAAATTTAAATGCGCTTTGGAAGATTGATACAGACATTAACATGTAAATATATATTCATTGAAATTTTGTGGTGAAAATAGGACATGGGCTCGGATTATTGGCACCGTTATAACAGCTTTTCGGAATTGCAGCCAGTTCGCGCTCGCTATGAAGTAAAAAAAAAACGAAGGAAGGAAAATATTTGATTTTTTTACGACAGCTGATTTTTTCAGCCGATTTATCCTGACAGAAACTCGATAGACTAATTATTAGCGGTTTGCTTTTAGTTGCTTTTGCTTTGGTAGGCGCAGGTTTACTCACAAAAAACCAAATAAAAAGTTGGAAAACCGACTTCTGATCGAAATTCGTTCATGTGTAAGCTAAACTTAGCTGACCTTACCTCTTTTACAAGTTGTCATCAGCGAGCGAAGCAGTTTTAATCTCAATAGATTAAGTCTAAACTAATTATTTTAAAACTTGCTCTTGTAGCGCTTTCTTAAACTTTTTGCTGAACGTGAAAGCGCCCGCTAAAGTTTAAAAAAGGGGCCAAATTATTTTAGTACTCGTTGTTGATGTATGCTTAACCTTATTTTTTCGACAAGGAGTACGAAAAAAAAAAAAAAAAAAATCGGCTAGTAGTGTGCGGTAGGTTTTAAGTGATTGGTTGAAAAATCCTCCTAATTTTTTTCAACCAATTGCAAGGAGAAGCAAAACCGATCGCGATTCACGCGCGCGCCTTTTTTCCGTTCTCTTGTATGTGATACATGTAGTTGCTGGTTCATGGCGCTGTTTAGGCACAAGGAAAAGATTTTGAATCGAACCCACCATCTCACTTGATTTCTGTGCCGTTTACTTAACAATTATTCCATGAGGACGCGTTGGATATGAGATGGTAAGTAGCCAACGAGTAGCGCTATAACCAGTCTCATATCCAACAAGCGCGAATGGAATAATTGTTAAATATACAGGAACTAGACCCTCCCTGAGGGTACACTGGGTTGCCTGTGGTACGTGCACCGTTCCAGACAATTTTTTCAAGTTGGGGGGTCATTAAGACCATTTAAGGGGTCACCCAGAAGTCATACCAGCAGAGGCCCTGTGGCTCACAGGTTCTCACACGTTCGTACGACGAAAAAAATCTGTCCTTGCGTAATATGTAGCTCTAACAGTGCACGATATTGTTTTGGTATTGTCTATCATTGTAGTGCCATTGTAGAAGCCTTGGGTAAATA
>OX421448.1:59584968-59587468 GCA_949126865.1 Montipora capitata
CCCTAATTACGACTAAAGACACTGTTTAGGCTTAAGGTTAGTCCCTGTGTTAGTTCACTCACCTACTATTTTCTGCGTTGTCCTGAGTGATTTGATGGGTTTTTGGGACGCTTCGATTTCCTCTTCAGATCTATAAAGGCCGGTACACACGAGGGAGCTTGCTCCGCAGCACGCTCCTGCAACACGCTCCCGGAGCAAAGCTCCCTCGTCTGCGTCCCCAAAACCCGGCCAAAAACCTATCAAATCACTCAGGACAACGCAGAAAATAGTAGGTGCGTGAACTTTATTTATCTGGTTGTCCATAAAATGAGTTTTCGAAAAGAAACATCGCGATTTGAAGTTTTTATGAAACATTTTCCTCGATTAGTTGAATCGGCCGTTACAACTGTCTCAAAATAACGTGACGTCACGCACTCTCGCATTCTTGTTGACATGAAAAATGCATGTGTGCAGTGACGTCACAACATGGCGGCGGGCATTCCTATTATGGAAGTAACCGGAAAAAGAGATGTCCAAAACGGCGGACGTTCAATTTGGAAAAATGACCACGAGTTTGGACTTTTTGCGTCACTTTCGAATGTCGGAGACTATGTTATTGTTTTGCTTTTACAGACAAACGTCAATATTTAGGGACAATTTCCAGGTGTGTTTTTTTTAAGACTTGCCAGATATGATTGACATGACCTTGAATGACCAAACTTTATCCGTTTAAACCAATCGTAGCACAGAGAATCTGTCATAAATAGAAGAGTTTCCTTCTAGGTGTTCAGAGTAGTTCTTTGCACACCCGATGTAAACGAGTGAATGCTAAAAGGACAATAAATTTATAGTTAAACTCAGTCGACTTTATACCCTGGGTTCCAGAGGATATTTTTTTCTTATTGATACTGATGGTTCGCGGGGAAGCCGCTTTTACGCCTCGTTAACGCGGCTTCGCCGCGAACCATCAGTATCGATAACAAAAAAATATCCTCTGGAACCCAGGGTATCGACTTTATAGATTGAGGCTAAGTTTCGTTAGCCTTTGTTTTACCCCTAGTAAACGGGGCAAGGTTTACTAAACGTGGCACCTCCGGCAACGCGACAATTTTCTGAAGTAGACGAACATAGGACCAATTTTGTCAGTCAGGAGCCCATCAAGGGTTAATCAAGTGGTGGAAATTGTCTGCCGTTTCTTATTCTCCTGCATTAGGCAGACTAATCAGTAGAAAATGTTTAACTCAAAACAAGCATTCAGAGAAGGGTTACAGGGACATCAACCTAAATATAAATGGGGAATCAACTTCTACTGAAAGCCAGATTTCCATTTTGTGCACAAATGTCTCAAGTTCCCTTTGTAAATTTGTTTTCCCATCCAGTATTGCACAGTCAACAATTGGAGGAAGGCAAGGTAGCAATGCTTGCACAATAATAGCTGTTAAATTTGGGGCGTATTTTTCAAAACACAAGCTTGAAGTTTCCCTGCTTTGGAAACAGCTGCCCCAGTTGTGGATTCATTCTTTAATTAATGCAATTTGTGATGGCAATGATGTATATGATGAACTTTATGGTGATACAGCTGTATACCTAGATGTAGAAGATGTAGTACAGTCAGTGGGCACAGACGTCAATGTGGACTCTGTGAGTGCAATTTTCGGTTTTACAGATGCAAATAATTATGCTGATCTGGCAGCCCATCTCAGTAGTGTTCAGCAACCATCCTATATATGGAATCCTGATTGCCTGTCAAAAGTCAGTGGGAATTCTTGTACAGGGAAATGGCCTTTGTGGCCTAGTTGATAGTCATGTTCATGGTAACACTGGTGCCATTATATTAATGGCAAATAGTCCAAGCAGTCTAATAACTGCTTATTCAAGAATGCTGCATGATCAAAATGTGGACTTGACTACTGGAACCTTTACATGGGTGCAGTATGGCTAAAGTGTAGAAATGCTGTTGTGGACCTTTAGGTAAAGCAAATAACATAATTATTGCAAAGTGGAATGTAATTCTGTGGAATCAACTTCTTCTGAAACTTAGTTTTTACAGTTTGTGTACAAGTGTCTCAAGTTCTCTTTGTAAATTCAGTTTCCCATCCAATAGTGCCCTGTTAACAATATTGGAAGGAGGCAAGACAGCAAATATGCTTGTACTATAGCTGTTAAGTTTAGAGCCTGTTTTTCAAAACACAACCATGAAGTTTATTACTTTGGAAATAAGTGAAATAGCTTGTACAGTGTCAATGCAGTAAATCCAGATGTGAACATATAAACTACTTGCGTTTTGTTGCCAAGGCATAAGCTTTTAATTGTGGTCTGAGCATTTCATCAGTGTCCACCACTTTGCCCTGCTTTTTAAGATCCCTCTCTATTTTAGCTTTCAGAAACTCGTTAATACGAGTGTTCGCCAGTTTGGATACAAGGCCGTGAAATAGCCCTTACACAAGTTCCACAACTGTGGCATTCTCCGAGTTCGCAAGTGATGCAACGAGTACGCGAAAGTCCATTTCCAGGTTTTCAT
>OX421448.1:59594968-59609968 GCA_949126865.1 Montipora capitata
TCCGAAAGAGATATTGTCAATCACCGAATCTTAATCACTTTTAATAACGGAAATAAACAAAGTCTCTATATAGTTCCAAGCTCTTATAAACCTAGCTCTAGTGTTAGACTAAACAATAATGATCATTGTTCCGCCTGGTGCAGTTAGCGTTGTTTTAGCTCACTGCTCATCCTGAGCAAGGTCATGTATACGTGTTCTGGCCACAGCCGCAGCATTACACCTTGACCTGAAGGCCGGCGCCCTTGGATCGAGATCAACGTTAGGTCCCCCAGGTGGTCTCTCACTGGACAGCTCCAGAGGATACAAAAGCGGTACTGGCCTCTCTAGAATTGACTTGCCCGCTCTCAGCTTGGCCCCTCTCACTACTCCATCTTGTCCGGTGATGAGCTCTTCTATGATGCCCAACTTCCATTGCCCTCTGTTCTTTTCTTCAGACTTTATGATGACCACATCTCCCCTAGCCGCGTGAACGTCTCCGCTCTTGTGTTTAAGTTTGTGTCTTTCTCTAAGCCCACGCAAATACTCTGATGTCCAGCGGGACCATAACGCATCCTTGCATCGCTTCAGATACCTGGCTCTCTTACCGAGGTCACAGTCCTCGCTATGATGAGGCTGAAGCTCTGGCAGCGTGTTCGGTTGGGCGAACATGAGAGAATTTGGCGTGAGGAGTGGAAGCTGAACGTCGTCATCAGCGTAAGCCTGTTATTGAGCGCCACTTCCACATCCAATAGGATTTCTTCTAGCTCGGCCCAGGTGAGGAGACTGTTTCCAACAGTCTTGTTGAGAGCTGATTTGACCAACCCAACCATTCTTTCGAATTGGCCACCCCAGCAGGGCGCGCGGTTGAGGTTGAATTTCCACTTGATCTGCTGAACCGCCAGAAAGTCATGGAACTTCTCGTCACTCATTACTTTGCTGATCCATTTCACCGCCCCAACGAAGGACTTTCCGTTGTCAGAGTACACTGTTTTAGGTCGGCCATGTCGAGCGATGAAGCGTTTGAAACTCCTCAGGAACTCTTTGGTTTCAAGGCTGGGCAACAGATCCAGGTGTAAGGCACGGGTCAAACTACAGGAGTACAATAATATATATGCCTTCCCTTCCATCTTTGCTTTCACACGGTACTTTAAGGGGCCTGCATAATCAACTCCAATGACCTGGAACGGGGTTTTTCCCTCAGTTCGCTCTCTCGGAAGGTTGCCTGGTGGAGGGCTTGAGTAGGCCTTGGCTTGAAACCTTCGACATCCGTGGCATGTCTTGGTGATACGTTTGGCTAGTTTCCTCAGACGCGGTACCCAATAGCGCTCTCGTAATTTCACCATGGTGAGTCCTACTCCCCCATGGAGTGTGCTTTGGTAGGCATGTTCAACCAGCTTCTTTGTGTATTGTTGGCTGTCTGGTAGGTACACTGGATAGTGGCCCTGTATCCTGCCTCGGCACTCCAGTACACCATCTGAGTTAGGCTGAAGATTAAGTTGCAGCCGGTCCTCTTGATAACACTCGTCTTCTCTGCCTCTGTCCTGCACCCTCTTCACCCAGAACAGTTTAACAAGGTTCAGTTCTTGCGTAGTCAAAGGTCCAGTCATTCTGCTGGTTTTCCTCGTGCGGACGTTGAAAAGGAACCGCTTGATCCATGCGCACACCATGATAGCTTTCCAGTAGCAGAACTTGTCAAGTAGAGCATCTAGTTCATCAGTTGCAGTTGCTGCTAATGCCACAGCAAAGATTTCACGAGTTGCTTTGGCTTCCGCCATTGTCTCCGGAGAAGCACTTGTCACAAGATCTGGTGGCCACTCCTCTTTCCTTGTGAGCCACTGCGGCCCTTGCCACCACAACGGGTCGTCGGTCACTTGTCCTCCTCGACTCCCCAAATCGGCGGGATTCTCCTGCGTGGGAACGTGGCACCAAGTAATCTCGGGGTGGGCTTGTATTTTCCTTACTTGGTTCATAACAAATTGTTTGTATTCTCCACCTCCTTTGACCCAATGGAGCGCAACTGTACTGTCCAGCCATCCAAAGGATTGTTTCACAGGAAATCGTTCAAGTGCACAGCGTACGTTGTTGATCAGGTTCGTCGCCATATGGGCTGACACAAGCTCTAAGCGTGGTATCGTGAGCCCTTGTTTGGCTAGTCGTGCTTTCGCTGCAACCAATCCTGTGTTTACACCTGATCTCTGCTTCACCACTGCATGTACGGTCGCGGACACGCCATTTACGCTTGCATCACCAAAGGCGTGAAGCTCGATTTCCTCTATCTCTTCTCGCTGAAGTGTCAAGGCTCTTGGTGTTGTCACCTTTGGTGGTAGCTCTCTCTCTAGGCACGACCATCGGCTAGCCAGTTGTGAAGGCAGCGGTGCATCCCATGCTAGTTTTGCTTTGCATGCATCTCGGTAAATTAGCTTCCCTTTCAGAGTTAAGGGTGCTGCAAGGCCCAATGGGTCGTAGATCTTCGCGAGCTTGCGCAAGATTCCTCTCTTAGACGTGATTACATTTTCTTGTGGCACAGCTACGCTGATCTCATCTTTCTTTTTGTCCCAAGAAAGTCCAAGGAGGCCGCCGTCTCTTCCACCCGGTTGTCTGAGTTGCTGCTTGGCAAACGATTCTTCGTCTTCCACTTTGGTCCCGTTCTGTTCTAATTCAGCTGGATTGAAATGCCACTTATGGAGTGTGAACTTCGCATCTTCGAACACCTCGATTGCCCCCTGTTTCAGCTGCTCCGCCTCTTTCACCGTCGGTTTTCCACTGATGAGATCATCCACATAGAGACTCTTGCGCAGTTCAGCGACTAGCTCTGGCCTTCGCGGTTCCCAGGATTCGAGGTGGCTCTCGATCACTCCCCCCAGCAGGAAGGGCGACGGCACTAGACCGAACAACGCTCGCGTGAATCTTAGAGTTTCTACTTCCGAGTGTTCATTTGCTTTCCATTGAAACCGAAGCGCGTCTCTTTCTTGTTTCTTGATGCGAACCTGGAGGAAGGCTTGCTTTAGGTCCCCTGTGATGAGCACTGGGTGAAAGCACATGCGCACCAACACATTCCACAGACGGTTCTGAAGAGGCGGTCCGGCGTATAAACAGTCATTCAGACTGGGTGTTTGTGGGTTGGACCGAGCTGATGCGTCATAAACCACACGTAACTTCGTTGATTCGGCTCCTATTCGCACGACAGGCTTGTGAGGAATGTAAAACTCCTTCTCCTGTGGAGATTCATTCGCTTCTTCTACTATCCCCTCTGACTTCTGTTGCTCAATGATTTGTCCATACTCTTCGGTCAGGCCCATGCGCTGCAGCCTGCTCCGGAGGTTGACGAGCCTTCGTAAACTTCCTGCTTTGTTATTTGGTAGAGGTGGATGGTTACCCTTCCACGGCAGAGACGTTTCGTACCATCCTTCCGGATCCCGCGTCAGCTGTTCTCGAAATTCAGCGTAGACCGCCTGCTGATCATGTTCCGGAGAGTCCTCTAGCCCTAACACATCCAATCGACAGAGTTCTTCATAATCGACATGATTTGTTTGTGTCAGCAGCATGTTGGCGTGATCAATTTCTCTCCCTGGCGACATAATGGTCCACCCGAGTTTAGTTTTCTCTGCAACTGGCTCTCCTGGACGACCGATTCGAGGTCTTTCCGTTGTTTTGATAACCGCGTAATCACTGGCGCCCAAGATGAGGTGGACTGGCAGGTGAGGTTTGGAATCACTGTCGTCCATATGGACTCCCTGGAGGTGAGCGTACGATTCAATGATCTTCTTGTAATTTGGATTGTCAACTATAAGTAACTCCTTTCGATCCACTTCGGTGACATCAACCTTTAACTCTGTGCCGCCATCTACTGCTTGTACGGTAATTGACGAAAGTTCCACTTGCCGTGTTGTAGACCCAAGCATCATTTCGATCCGTCGAACTTCTCGGGTACGTGTGCGCTTAGGAATCTTGTCCAAAAGTGCTGCTGAGGCGTAAGAGCTCCCGGCTCCAGTGTCGAGGAGTGCCCGACACAGAATTCCCTCCACTTTTACTTTGACAATCGGGAAAACTACGCGTTCTTTGTTACCGGTAGCCGTTGCAGTCAAAAGTTGATCCCCTTGGGTGCAGATAGATGTATGGTGTCTTTTTCCACATTTCTGGCATCTTGACCTACTCCTGCAATCGGCCGCACGGTGCTTAGTTCCGGTGCAATTGAAGCACATTCCCTTTTGCGCGAGAAATCTCTTCCTCTCGTCTAAGGTGGTCAAGTGCGTGCAAGCAGATGAAACATGATCTCCTCCCTCACAGTAGACGCACGTGCGTGGTTTTCGTTCGTCTGCGTGGTACAGGCGAGACTTGCCTTTAGGAACGTTGCTGCCATTTTCTCCCACTGAATTGATATCTCGCCATTTCTTTAGAGCCAGAACTAGACGAGGTAAATCCCAGTCTTGCCACCCTATTTCACCTCTGACTAAATCAGCTTTAATCCCTTTAAGTTTGTCGAGAACGCTCCTTGCCATTCCATTCACACGCTCTAGTTTGCCCAGAGTTTCCAGCAATTGTACGTTGTGCAATAGAGTCTTGTAAAAGACGTTCACCCTCTTCGGATCGGCGCTTGTCACGACGGGGAGCTCCAAAATATTACTGACATAGGCGTTGATAATTTCACTGGTTTTGCCGTATTCTCCCTTGAGTATGCTCTTCGCTCTCTCATAGCCTTCGCTGTTGAGCGGCAATCCGTCGATGTCAGCCCTTACTTTCGGTTCCACGAGCTCTTTCAAATACGCGAACTTTGTGACGGGCGTTAGAGTTGCGGAGTCGATTTCCGCTTCAAACTTGTTCCAGAAAGGAAGCCAGTTTTCGAATAACCCGTCAAACTGAGTGATTGAAAGCTTTGGTAGCTTGGCGGCAGCTTTGGTAGTTTGAACTTGATGGCTAGCTTCCTTTGTCTTTAGATATTCCAGTTGTTGCTCCAAGAGTTCTCGTTCTTGCTTTAGTTTTTCCTCGTGTTTTGCCTGATTAGAGGCCATTTCCTGTTTATCGGATTCCACCTTCGCTGCTGCCCAATTTTCTTTCTCGATTTTCGCTATTAAATTTCGTACCGATAAAGCTTCTTCGTCCGCCGCGTTTAGGCTTCCTTCAATCTGTTGGGACCATTCTGTTACAACTTCCTCAGATTCTCCGGCGGTGAACTTATGTTCTATGATGGATTCCTTTAACGTATGAATGGCCTTTATTTTGGACCTGATTGAGTCCTCGTGTCTCGAGATTGCATCGATGTCATTCGATGCCATCAATTCCGCGGTCTTTTTACGGGTGAACTCTAGAGTTCGAAGCTTCCCCTCTAGTTCCTGCAATGCTTTTCCATCACTTTCTTTTGCTCTCGCAATTTGGCTCACCGATACTGTTTGGTTTGAAGTCCGTAACGCACAGATCCCAGATAACAGATGCCCGCTCTTGTTTGAGCCGCGATATACACAAACGCCCTGTAGCTTGTGCGAATCCCAAGTATTGTCGCGGATCCTTGCTCTTCTTCGAGCGACACTTCGTCCACTTGTCCCGTCGCAGGTGCCACTTGTGTTGGGAATGCCTCCAAAGTTATCCAACACTGTCACAATTTTTGAAAACGATTTATTGATCCCTCGTATTACAAGATTTTCTCCTTCCTTTTTCTCTTTTCAACCGCTCCCCTTTTTTCTAGACAACTCCCTCTATTCTGATTGGTCGTGTACATTCTCATGATTTCCGATGTAATTGTCAACAACGATTTGACCCCAAGTTCTCAATTCACACATCACTTAACACTTCGAACCGACATTATGGCTTAACTATTGTCACGCAACCGACACGATTCCGACACAGGAACATCCACGGATCTCTTCCACAGTTATGCACTTGGAAGCATCATTGAGTTACATTATGCCGATCCCTACAAAGAGCGATAAAACGCAGAAGCCCACCGTTGGTGATCCTGAAATTGCCGTGCCTCGCCGTGCCTTAGAATACATACACTTTGCAGTGCTTCCGCGAATTCGCAAACAGAAAGAAAGAACAACACGAAAAAAAAGAGCAGGTAGCCATTAAATTTGTGATAACAGTAATTTTATTTGGTCTGTTTGTATTGCTTGAAATTCCACTTTTTTCGCTTATTCTAAAATTGAAAAATAGCTAAAACTGCAGGCAAAGTGCCAAAATATCAGGAAAAAATGTTCAATATTCCGTATTTCAGTCAGAAGTTCGACCTGTTTTTTTTTTAAAGTCCATATGGACTTCTAAGAACCTCTAAGAACCTCTAAGAAGAAAGAACAAAGCTCCACAGTCCCAAAGGAAATCTGTTGTTATCGCTATTGTTTTCTTGAAACAAAGGAGCGTATGCATAATGAAGTAGAGGGACCTGTGCGGAAATCCTACAAGTGCTTATTTATTCCAAATTGGCCTTTCCGAAATTCAGCAGGGAACTGGGGCGAGTTTCAAGTTTTAACTAATCGATAAACTGACACTACCACGTGAAAGATCATGTTGAGGTTGGTCATTTGGCCAAGTATGGTGCTTTTAGGGTGAACAGAGACCAAGTTATGGACCTTGAAACATGGTTCAAAAACCATACAGGCGTCTCTAATTTTGATACAGCGTCCCCCAAAACCATATAAACTCTTAAATTTTTTATGATTTCCGTGATACTCTTTAAAATGGGCAAACATAGCGATTTTCATCGCAGCTTCTTTCAAATTGTAGGTACATGACGGGATTTTACAGTTGTCACTAAACTGATAAAAAAAATTAGAGTTTATATGGTTTTGGGGGACGCTTTGTCAAAATTAGAGACGTTTGTATGGATTTTGAACCATGTTTTAAGGTCCATAACTTGGTCTCTGTTCACCCTAAAAGCACCATACTTGGCCAAATGACCAATCTCAACATGATGTGTCAGTTTATCGATTAGTTAAAACTTGAAACTCGCTCCAGTTCCATGCTGGATTTCGGAAAGGCCAATTGCACGTGAAAAGCATTTAATCAACGCTATGACCACGTGGCTTCGCTTCCACATATGGAAAGCGGAAGCTACAGAAAGTTTGGAATCTGAGTTGCATTGACCGCAAAATTAGCAACTCGGATTTCTTCTGTAAAAATCGAAGTTGTACTGTATATCTCGGATTTTTACGACTCGAATTTCCAGATGAAGCACGAGAGAAAGGCGTCGTAACTTGTAGTGTTCGTTACTGTTTAAAAGGTAAGTATTTTCTCTAATGTTTGAGTGCAATTTTTACCCTTGATGGACTTAAAATCGATTTTCTGCTGAGAGACTGCTGTCTCTTCGTGTTTTTTAGATTGTGGGTTGACAGTACGGTGTCCGTGGATAATCTTGAATATCTTACCTCAATCAAAACGCCTCGAACTGAAATTTTCCCTGAAGATAGCTTTTTCGTTTCTTGTGATAATATTAAATTGGCAACTTCCAAACTGAAACATTTCTCTTGTAATTCGAAAAAAGGTAATCGCGAGCCCTTCGTCCGCGAATCAGAGATCTTATATCTTTTGTAGTCTTGTTTCGACGCTTGTTAACCTGTTACGTATTTCTTGCCATTGAGACACTATCGTCTCGCCCATATTGGGTGTTGCCAGCGCTTTGTCATTCACTTCTGATCTTGGGACTTAAAAGTTGTGTTTGACTGTGAGAAAAGGTACTCACAAATCTTACTGTCTGGGGAGCAAAGATCCCTTTCGGAGCTTGTACTGACACTAGCTCTGGATTTGCGTTCAGTGGTTGTACTATTCTGGGCCATAGGATAAAACTCAGTAATAACTTATGTGCAGATCAAAACTTGAACATCCTTCCCCCCCCCCCCCCTGTCCCCCATTCCCAGGCAATCCCCGGGCATTTGACTATCTTCTGTGCCCAGGGAGTGGGGAATTTGACCTGTGCCTGCGTGGGGTGGGGAAAATTGAACTGGAAGTGTCAGGTTTCAAATGATTTTTTTTTTCAGGCACCGAAGTCACTAACAGCTATAAACCATGTGTTTGGATGAGATGAAGAGTTTAACGGAAGAGATAAACCACGTGTTTGGATGAGATGGAGAGTTTAAAGGAAGAGATATAGCATTTGTGAGCGAGTGGCTTGCAAAAAAGGTCTTCAAAAGGTCTTTATTAAAGATGACAGGAGCCGACGACAATTGTTCTTTAGTAGGGTATCACCGACAAATCTGACGGTAGGGTAGGGCATTTGAACACCATTTTGGCCCGAGGGGGTGGGAATTTGAATGATCCAATCTTCAAAAGTTCAAATGCCCAGGCTTTGCCCGGGAAGGGGGATGTTGAAGTTTTGAGTTGATTGGCGCATTAGTATCACAAGAGAGCTGGAGGAACAAAACACACATTCTCACACATCCTTGACTAGTTTCTCCTCTTTTTTCTTTTTAACACTCTGAATAATCTTCCATCTGCTAGGATTATTAAATAGGTAACGTATCTACATGTATGTAATTGGCCTCATTTTTACGGAACTCAAAATTTAATTTTTTTTCCTGCCTCTGTAAATGTGCTGTAATTAATTAATATATAATTTTGTATTTCCCATACTTTTTGTCTGTAATTTGTGATGTTTCCTTATTGATATTATTGTTATTTGTCTTGTTGATTATTTACTTTCATTTATTATTTTTAATTTATTTACCTCAAATGATGTAAATTATCTGTGATCATCTATTGTACATAATATTTTTTTATACTTGAACCATGCTGACTGTAACTCCGCCTGCCTCGACTAGCTTTCCCTATTTGTGGGTGGAACTGATTAATATGCACATACTGAATGAATGATACATTGTAGATAGGATGATTGGTCTGTGTCATGAGATTCTGTATCACAAATCCCCTACTGGTTGTGCTTAAGACCCCATATTGAAACTTTTTGTTGTGGTTGTTCTTTTATAGCTGTGTTCTTGTATTTTGTAGATTCATGGTGGTGCAGTGAGAAAGATCAAAGAATAGCAGTTTAAGTGCCATGGATATGCATATGGGAGATCAATTATTAGCAATTAATACACTGTGTGAAGAAAATTTAGATGAAGAAGTTGAGCACCCTGGAGAGGTCTTGAATTGCTGCAGGGAGTTCTCCAGGGATGCGGACTGTGGATGCTCAACAGTTGATGGTACAAGTAACAAAGTGAGAAAGCCTACCAGTACCTTGAAAGTTGAATTTGGCTGGAGGCATTACAGTACTAGGAAGGGCAAGTTTTTTCAAGTCAAGGGTAACAGGGGAGGAACCTGGAAAGCTGACATGGAGAGGAATTCTTCTTATCAGGACTGTCTGTTGAAAGCCATAGGACTGTTTTTTCCCAATTCGAGCAGTCCATTTGGAACACTTGCAGAGATGGAAACACCATATTTGGCAAACTTCAAGTTACATAAATACAACGAAGAAGGATTCACTGTTGGAAGGTTTAAGGAAATAACTAAGATGAATTCACCAAGAATTTACTTGGTGACTAAACCCAAGACACAGACTGATAGCAGTGAGTAACATTGTTTAATTTATCTTTGTTAATTTCTTACTGGAGGCAAAAAGGTTCTTACAGTCACCATTCTTCATAACATCATCACATCAAGCCATTATTTTTTTCTGAGAGCTCTTGCAGTCTGTACTTCCTGTATCACATAATGGTTTATCATTATTATTATTATTATTATTATTATTATTATTATTATTATTATTAATGTTCTGATGTATGTACTGTACTCTATTACATTATGTCAGATAAGTTATCACTCTTTTAACAACTGCATCAAGCTGAGTGGAAGGTGGGTGCCCGGGATGTCCAGGGGCCTCCACTTTGACCAGCCAGCCCCTAGACAGTAAAACGCACCCATCGCTAGCAATCCCCGCAACCCAGCCATGAGCCCCCACACCATGCCGAAGGGAGCTCTGGGCTGACTAAGAACAGCCCAGAGCCTAAGGGACTCATGGCTGGGGAAAGCCAGAGCTCCTGACAACCGCTGCCAGATCCTGAGGCACCCGCCAAGTATAGCAGAAAGACCATAACTATACCTACCGATTATAGTAGCCTGCCCGCCCCTTGAAGAATGGACTGTGTTGGGGTCCTTATTTACTGTTGGTATGCGTTGCTGGACCAATGAACCATAGTCTTAATTAGATGATCTGGAAGACCCTGCTGGGCTGCTGTGGTTGCCACCCCAATTCAGAAGCTGTGGCCGGAGAAGGATCCAGGTATCCCAGCTGCAGATAACGTTGACTGAAGGAAATGAAACAGCTGCGCCCAAGACAGGGGTTGACCATCTTGGTGAACAAAGAGAGGACCCGGCGTTGGACCACGTAGATGGAGGTATGCCATCAGAGAAGCAATGGGATGGGTCATATAGATGAAAGCCCACGCCCTAAATAGATGAAGCATCCGTGGCGTAAGGGGTCTGTTTTTGAACACTTGATGTGCACACGTAGACAGGTGGGGTTGGATGTGGAATCCAGTTGCAGGTCCTGAACAGAGAGGTGAATGGAGGCGTCGAAAGGGGAGTTGACAGTAAATTCTCCAGCCCGCAAAAAGCCAAAAAAGCCAAGGCAGCAGTCAGCCCAAAACATGGTGTTTGAGTAGTCATTGGGTAAGAGAGAAGAGTGAATGACTTTCATTTCATCCCCCCACTTGTGACTGGCTGGCGAGGGCTCTCGCGGGAGCCCTAGTGACGCTTAATACTGCGTAATACTTGTTGTACGTCAGGTTGGGGTCACGTGAGGTCCCAGATCGCAGGACCTCAATGACTACTGTGTAGCAAAACTCAAGAAACTGCTTTTGAGCTGAGGAGTATACCCATCAAGTTGAAGGAGCAAGACCGTTTGTGAGATAAAAATTGCATTTCTCTGTTACAGAGGCTGCAGGAGATCCAAGAGGTCCCCAGGGATTTCCGTGGCTTCCTGCATTGAGTGCCAGGTGATAAAATTTCTGAAAATTAAAACGTGAGAGTGCATCAGCTACTGGGTTAAGCTTCCCTGCTACACAAGTGGCTGTGAATGAAAAACTATGACGTGCAGCGAGGAGGGAAAGATGACGTAGCAGGGCATCAGGTTGGGGTCACGTGAGGTCCCAGATCACAGGACCTCAACGATTACTGTGTTGTCAGAGCAAAATTCCACTTGCTTGGAAGACCACTGGAAACCCCAAAGTGCCGCTGCTACCACCACTGGGAATAACTCTTTGTACCCCATGGACAAGGATGCTTGAGCTGACGACCAAGTGCCAGCGAACCATTTGCGGTCAAAGACAGTCCCATAGCCAAGTGTGCCTGCTGCACCCAAGGACACGTGAAAATCAGGTAGTGGTGCTCATTGAGGGGAAAGGAAGAAGCTGGTACCATCCCAGGAGTGAAAGAATTCCCGCCACCAGGAGAGGTCCAGGTGAAAGTCTCTGTTAAGACGAATTGGATGGTCGTCCCTTCTGAAGGCTGCCAAAAGATTGATCATGCGACGCAGAAATGTGCGGCCCTGCAGGACCACTTTGCAGGCATGGTGCAGATGACCAATAAGTGATGCCAGTTCCTTCCGCTTGCAGTGATTTTTTGGTAGCCAATTGTCCAGCAGGCTGGTAATGGTCAAATTTATCTTTGGGTAACCTGGCCTGGAGAGTGAGCGAATCCAGTTCGATGCCCAGGACTGTCAGGATAGTTGACGGACCTTCAAGTTTGTCTGGGTGGAAGGGTACTCCCCAGTCGGCAAAAGGATTGAGTAAGCGAATCCAGTTCGATGCCCAGGACTGTCAGGATAGTTGACGAACCTTCAAGTTTGTCTGGGGAAGGGTACTCCCCAGTCGGCAAAAGGATGGATGCAGGTCGCCAGATTGATGCCGCATTGAGGTGAGTTTGGAGGGCCCACAGTGTGAAAGTCATCTAAATAATGCTTGATAAAACCAACGTGATTGTAGTTGTGTCTGAGGATCCATGCAAGTAAATCGGCGATGGTCGTAAATATGAAAGGAGCCGAGCGCAGACCAAAAGGCAAGGCCAAATCAACAAAGAAATTACCTTTCCAACACATTCCGAGAAGAAAACGGTCCTCAGGGTGGACAGGTACAATACGATAAGTATTCTCAATGTCAAATTTTGCCATCAAGGCTCCAGGTCCAAAATCCATGATCTCATCAATGACGTCATCCACTGACATCTACTGTACAGAAAAAGACTCCCTTTGAATACCGTCATTGACACTACTCCCAGGTGGACTGGAAAGATTTGAGTATTAGACGCTGTTTTCCCGCCTGATGTTTCTTGGGAATCACGCCAAAGCGACTAGTATGGAGGTTGATAAGAGGTGGTGTGGGAAAAGGGCCAACTATTCTGCCTTTTCCCATTTGGGCCAGCAAGTAATTATCAATCACCTCAGGCTGGAGTAAGGCTGAAGACATGTTTTGAGATGCGGATCTGAGGGACACTGCTGCTGGGTTGAAGCCCAAACGAAAGCCATGGCGGGGACCTGTAAGGACATAATCGGCCACTGAGCGGTCGGGATGCCCCAGTAACTCCAACTCCAACTTGCCTGTGTTGATGGGGGTGATCATTGATGGAACTTGAACTGGAACGAGAAACCATGGCTTGGGAACCAAAGCCACTAGAACTATGTACAGAATCAAATGATGAGGATAGCTGGGGGTCACTGCCGCTGGCGTTCTTTTCTGCTGGGGGTGGGTGACAAAGACCGATGTTCCCCCTGTGTAGACTGGTAAGGGCAGGCTTGCCTTCGGTGCTGCCCGCTGCACACCTCGCAGGCATGGCGAAACCGACAACGGCCAAAAGGCCAACGACATTTTCCTGCGTTCCAGGAGTGGCGAAACTGGGATGAATTGGGATTGTGGTCCTGACTGGGAAGGGATGAGGATGCTCTGAGCTGACGAGAACCTGATGCAGGTGTTGCTTGGCACCAAAGTATGACGATTGTACAGGTCGTGGTTCATCTTGGACCAATCCCTTAGACTAGAGGCTTCGGCGTCTTTTCGAAAGGCTGTATCATATTGTTGCCATGATCGTCCCGGAAATTTTTTTGACATCTGGATCTGGCCATCTCAATGGCTGGGTGGCACAGAGAACAAGCGAGTAGATGATGAATGCTTCGACCCAAGTGAGAATATCCAGAATTTCAATTGTTCGTCTGTGGGCCGGGGAGACAACTGGTTTCCCGTCCAAGAACGTTTGAGTTTCAGTCTCATTAATCTTGAGATTATCTGGGAGAAGGTCGGCGAGTTCGACGAATTGGTCGCTAATAATCTTGCTCACAAGTTTGTTGGGAATGCGGGAATAGCCGGGGCCAATGATGAAATCTCTTCCAATGAGCAGGGCCGAATACCCGTTCACTTTCCTTGCTTCCACCTTGAGGTGCTTCCACTGACCCCCCAGCAACTGGTTACTCCAAGGGTTCTTCCTATCTTCTTTGATACAACCACAGATTGTTTAAATGAAACACTTGAGATCTCCTGAGTGAGTTTCTTCACCAGATATGTGACGTCTGTGAAGCGCTCCACTACCTCAAATGGGCCATCCCACTGCCAATGGAATTTGTTTGCTTCACCCGGCTTCAGCTGTGGAGTGTAACGTACTGTACTTATTCAGCTATAAGCCGAGCGATTTTTACACAAATCCATACTCTATTTGGGCAAATTTGAAGCCGTAGAAGGGGTCTCCAGCAAATGGCACATTTCCTCAAACATCTGGGACTCTTAAGTTTCTTCCCTGATAAATGTGTATGCTGTCTGGCACACCATATGGACACACCCAGTTCTTACCAACACCCTTGCACAAGTAGTGGCATGTTGATTGGGAATTGCAAACACCTCAGTCCACTTTGTAAAACTGCTCTGCACAGTCAGAATGTAATGCTTTTCTCTTTTCAAGACCGTGGCAAGGGACCAACAATGTCAATTAAGTTCCCTAGTCGTATTGGATATAGAGGTTCCTTTGGTTTAGGTCTGGACTTGCACTTGGCACATGTTAGATAACTGCTGCAGTACTGATGCACTGCTTTTGTCAACCCTGCATGGTCTGCATGCTTCTTTAGTAAGACCATTCTTCTCTTAGCTGGGGAAGTTCCTGCAGCTGACTGTCCCCCTATTTCCCTTGTTGCTCAGTCTCCATGATTTCCAGCCCTCGAATCTTTTCATTCATACCAAGAATGAGTTCCTTGAGCTTGCAAATCTCAGATGAAACTTTCTCGCTCTCCGCTGAACCACTCACCGCATTCACAGACTTTTTCTTCTCAGCCACAGCCTGACAAGTTTTACGGGCACTTTCTAACCGACAAACAACATGAATATCCTCTGTAGTGTATTATGGACCTGTGTTACCCAGAGAGCATTGCATTACGAGGGTGATTGTGTGGACGTAAATAAAAAGCCACGAGTTGTGTTGACATGGTTTTATCTTGTTAGTCTCTGTTTAATAGGGACCCAATCGCTAAAGCCTCCACAAGAGACTCCTGTTGACTCATAAATACATTTTCCTGCAAACCTGATCTCTTGCCAGCTCCACCTTGAACAAATAAACTGCCTCTGGGTAGGCATTTTCCACCAATTCCATCATATTATCAGCAAATAGTTCGAAATCCTCATTCAGCCTTTGGCACCTGGCTCGCAACTGCAATTTATAATCTTCCCTCGTCTTGCCACAATCAAATCTTTCGACCAGGTTTGCCGTGAATTCTTCAAAGGTTAGTGCTTCTGAAAGCTTCAGAAGCTCAACTGCTTTGTAGGCCAGTTGCTCCAGCAGGGTTAGCTTGGATTCTGTTTCAATAGATACTGCCATGCTCTGCTTCAAAGCCTGGGATAGGGCATTCACCAGCTGCTGAATTGCAGAGCTCTCCTCCGGCGATGCACTCTTAGGTACCGGTAGTTTCTTCGGTTGTTCTTTTGGCACAAGTTTTGCTGGAAGGTGGCCTTTGGCACCTTGGAGCATTTTATGCTCGTCGTCACTCATTTCTGCTTATTAAAATCCCACTGCTGCCACCAATGTAATAAACGTCACACAGAAAAGGGTCCAGACAGTTACTGAAGT
>OX421448.1:59612468-59622468 GCA_949126865.1 Montipora capitata
CTCAAATCAAAGATTATTTGAATCTTTCAGTGAATTTTTTTTTGTACATGTAATTTAATATTGCCTGTCAAAATTTGCATAAGAAGATAAACAATCCCATACGCACGAATACGCAAGAGAGAAAAAAGTCATATTTACCTCTTCATCACATTCTCATGCAATTAACACAGGCATTTTTATTTATTTTAAAGATTCTTTCTCCATTTGCTAGCAATCACTCTTTCAAATTTCACAGAAATCAACCAATCTGCAAATATTTTACGAATTTTTTCTTAGCGAGGTGATAAAAGGTCATATTTTTGGGCAACCGAGGCAAGTCACGGGATGCCAGAAGTGATAAATTTCTTTTCACAAAATGCCCCCAAATCGAAAAGTACCATCTCAGAAGATAAGAACACTATTCTAAAAGCTTATTCTATGCAAAAAGTAGGTTCTGGAGGTAATTTTGAGAGTCCAAAATAAGTTAATTTAGCAGCAAGCTACATGGAATACTAATGATGTTATTTCGAACCCTGAATTAAGAGGAAGTCAGAAACTGGAACATTAATCTGGTTTCATCTGCAGGGCTTTGTTTTGCGTAACCATGGTTTTGCCTTGTATGTATTAACTGCAGTTGTTCACAGAGACAAAAATTAATAGTAAAATTTATGATTTCCATACAATAGTCAGAAATGTGTAGAATTTTAAAAAGTCAGTGTGACAGCTCCTGGTATCAAATTTCAATCCCCAAATGCTGAAAAAAATAGTCTGAGTCTACAGTTTCAGAGAAAAAGGGAGCCATAAAAATGCAAACTTTTCTCTCATGACAGGTTTTAGAATTGAATAATACTTTGAGTTCCTCTTGTCTTGGTTGGCAATGTGCACATGCTAAAATGGTTAATATTTTTTGTAAACTCTTTGCCAATCCCCAAAAAAATCTGTCATATTAGTCATTTTCAGGGATATTGGGCTAAGAGTTTGTCAACAAAGTGATCTAATTTTCAATCTGACGTAAAATTGTATGTGAAAATGTAGAGCAATATACTAATGTTTGTGGAACTGAGTGAATTACAAAAAATAGTTTGTCGCAGTTTTACTGGACCATGCAGTGTTATCTCTTTCCAAAAATTCGTGTCAAAATGTGAGAAAAACAAAGGTGAAGTTAGGCATTTGTTATAAGTTTTAATGTAACTATGTAATAACAGTTATGTCAAGGCATTTGGTGTTTGTGTTACCTCAATAACTACTTAAGAATGGATCTGTTATGAATTAATTTCAAACCACTTCTTGCAGAGATCAGTTCAGATTTGGACAGTACATGTATGGTGCAGTTCCTTGGGGATCCAAATCTTTCCTTGGTAATATATTATGGTACTTATATATACCTAGTTTCTCAAATGAAGAACTGCACTAGTACCAGCCGGGTGCTCTTTAGTTAAAGGGGCACTGTCACGGTCTGCGCATGCTTGTGCAGTAAATTGAAACTTGAAAAAATTACCCTCACATTTTCAAGTTTGGAGGTGTAGACAATATTTTGGCCACTAGCTGTTGCATGCAGATTTTAAGCTCATCACACAAGCTCGATCACGCAACCAGAGCTGGGATTCTGCTCGGGTTGTGCCCTCTCCCAGAGCTAATCAGATTGCGGGATTCACAGAAGTCCACCCGCTCGTGCATTGAGGAAAAAACTATTATTGGGCACATCTTTTCCTTTTTTGGCAAGTATGTCAGCATATAATGACTGGTTTTGAACCATTGTGTCTTTGAATTGGAACTTTCTCCAAACCAGAATAGCACCAAAAGAACAACTAAAAGAACTAGTAAACACTTTAAAGTCCCAGCATATTGGAAAACAAGTGTTATGGCAAAATGTTCATGGGTTCCCTATAGTTGCTAGTATCCTTGTGTTCTATACTCAAAAAGCAGAGTGTACATGCCTTATCCTCAAAAAGACATTCCCTTACATGTACAATCACAGGACAGTTTTATTTTTGTTGGAAATGCATTTTTTACTGAATAAAAGACTTTTTTTCCACTCTTTTTTGTTTGGTCTCAGATGAGTATTGTTGATGGTCAGTCTCCTGTGGAAGTGACAGGTGAATACAGATGCAGTGAATAGGCTGATTATTAGATGAGACAGAGTACTGAGACGGAGCTACCATTAATCTGACAAGGTCAAAGGCTGGTGGGAATATGTACACTTGTACACTTGTACATAGAAAATGGGTGACTAGAACACAGAGTACAAGGACCTGAGTGCTAGAAAGTAGAAAGATCTCCTCAGCCCAGCTTCAGGCTGAAGCAACACAGATGCTGCTTCTGCCAAAATAAAGTAAAAAGTAGAGTGGTGCATTTATATATTTATTTACCCCCAGCAGACTGGAAGTATATAAATCTAACTTTTATTTGATAGGCCTATCACACATGTCAAATGAATGGAATTTTTTTGGTCCAATAGATTCAGATTTGAATTTCTTTGTTCTTTCAATCCTATTCTTGTCAGCCACTTGCATTGGGTGCCTGCTCATTAGTTGTTTATGATCCAAGTCTATTTTATGTGGTTGTCAGCCAATAGTTATTTGAGTGGGCTTGTAACATAACCAAAACAAACACATTAATAAACACTTATGTCTGCTTATTCAACAGAGAGCACAGTTCAGCAAGGGCAAGTAGGGGTGAGTACCAATAGATGGTTTTCAATCATGTGATGAGACGGCCATGTTTGTGTACAAAACAATAGCAAATTAGGGCTCATGTTTTGCATGATAATAGAGTCAAATTCCCGAAAGACTTTTTTCTCTATTGTTCTGTACACAAACATGGCTGCTGTGATGTCAGATGAAAACCATCTATTTAAATTATTAATTATTATTCAAAAACAAGTCACTGCAACTTTATGGCGCAAGTTGCGAATTGCATTAATTGAATTGTAAAGCTAATTAATCCTCCAACCACCAGCTGGGTGCTCACCAATTAATTTAAAAGGATTATCTTGCAACATTTTGATTTGATTTTGCATTTTTTTTCTTTTTCTCACTAAATAGACAGACTGGAATGGTAATTCTCATAAAGAGGATATCAGTTTAACAGGGGCTGACCTAAACACCATATTACCAGAGATTACTCAAGATTACCACAAAGTTGATCATTCAGGTGGTATTTTTGTTTTCTGTTTTTGTCACAAGGGTTCCTGCTGTGCTATAACAATATTATATTTGATCCTAAGAGTGAGGGTCTCGTGAAATTCACACCTCAGACCCTCTTACATGTATTCTACTTGATTTTTGCAATTTTGTTGAGTTATTTAGTAGTGTCAGTCAATATCTGTCTTTGATGGTTGGCCTCGCTCTTTTCAAATGGGAAGAATTGAGGAAATGTCGAAATTTAGAATGCTTTTGTTCACACAATCAAGGCTACTGCCTAACGGCTGCCCAGTCACCAGGGATGCTTTCTTTGCCTTCGCTGTCAACCGAATTTCTAAACAAGTAGCCTGAAGAGGCGCTTTACTTACACAAGATGATGAATCCTCACTTTCTTGTCAAGTTGGAATTTTGGTCATTTGGATTTCTTTGTAAACAGTTTTCCTATCTAATTTAAGGTTTCAATCCTATTCTTGTCAGCCATTTGGGTGCCCTTTCATTAGTTAATTGTTTATGATCCAAGTCTATTTTATGTGGTTGTCAACCTATAGTTATTTGAGTGAGCTTGAACCATAATCAAAACAAGCACATTAAAGGGCCTGTGTCACGATAAAGCGCATGTGTGAGCTTGATTGACAACCACACAATTTTCAACCAATAGAAATCTTCACACGACACTCGCGAGATGAGATATTTATCGTTGGATGTATCTTGGAAATAAAATGGCGAAGCACAAGCAGTGTTTCCGCAGAGCCCTTAGGAGAAAAACGTAAGGAAACTCGATGAAATTGTTTCGGGCAAAAATGTGAACCATTTGTGAAATTTCCAGGCCTTTTTTTTCAATGGAATTCTTCACTTGTCATACTGTAGCCTCGAGTGTTCTGCAGTTGAACGTCAGGGATGACCGTGGAAAACTGTAGGAAAAATATCTATCTTACACAGAGACTTGCATATGTGGAACAGCGACGAAACCATGCAGAAACAAGGTGGGTGATAATATATGTTCAACACTCTTTTTTCACAGCGATTGCGGTTTCCGGCAGGCCGAACAGACAAGCTGAGTTGTTTATCAAGGCCTGTTAACCGGTTATACTCGAGTTCGCTGCGATTTTCTCAATTAGAAAGTGCTAGTAAAAAACAGCTGTCGCAAATGTGCCTCAGGGAAATCAAGAACATTTGATGAGCGAGGAAGAAAAGAATCAGAAGAAATCAAACATTCAGAATGTACAATCAGTGATGAATACACGCCATATTAGAAAATCTCCATGCATTCAAATATATTTTGGTTGCTTTACTTGCAGTAACTTGGTCTGCCAAATCACCTGTATAATGTCAATTTCACCGTTCAGCTGATAAGCATATCACGTTTCACGATTTCTCCAAAAAAAAAAACCTTCCTAGCCAGTTGTGACTAGTCAAAAATTTATGGAAGTCTTTGTGGGGAGTTCTCTTCCATGTATGTACATCATCACTTCATAAAATCAATATTCTTTGAGGGCAGGACTTTTTTCACGGAATTGCAATGTACCACATTAATAAATAGTCTCTTTCCCTAGGAGTTGATAAATATGGCATGGAAACTGGCCATAAAAGGCACTACAGAAGGGAGTGGGAAGCATGGATTATACTGATTTCCTTCTTATGGAACAAGATGAAAATGCCTCTGACCATGAAGATGTCAGCACCTGACTTGCAGACGTACCATTAAGTCAAGTGGACGTCCAACCTACATTTCTATAGATCTATTTCATGCCTGCCAAATAAAATGTTCTTCTGTTTTAGCTAACAAGCCTTTCTAGTCTTGCTATGACAAGCAACTTTCAAAAGAATATTAAAAATGAAGGAAGTAGGTGTAATTAACATAAATACAAATTGTAAAGGTGGTCGCCATTTATGAAACTGGTCTATTGACCAAAACCCAGTTCCTGAATTGGGCAAATAAGGTAGTTCTGCCGTACTACAGGTGTATGAGCCAGCACATCAAAAACAAAGGATGTGGGGATGCAACTGTATTTCACAAACAAGGCACTTTTGAAAACTCTGTTTGAACACAATATTTATACATCATAGATACACAAGGTGACTGCCCTTGGAAGAAGGAAGAGGAAAGTTGTTCCCTCTGCTGTGTGCATGTACTTTGTACTAGAAGACACTACCCCAAGGCTGTTGCCTAACAGGAGCCCGGTAGCCTGGGGCTTCCAAAGAATAGCTCTGGGCGCCTTAATTTTTCACAGCAACACCTTTCTCTTCATATGTTGGGCTCCTAAGTTCTCAGCGTTTAGCTCTGAGGGCCCCTTTAAAATTTTCTTAGGCAGCAGCCTTGTACCCCCTAAGCAACAGGTGTTTAGATGAGTTTTTGAACTGTCTAAATGTTGGGAAGTAATAGCAGACACAAAACCACAGTGAGAGTGTGTGGTTTTCATTAAAGGGAACCTCCACTCCCAAATAAAAATATCAGGAAATCTCAGGATCCCCTCTTTTAATAATTATTTTCAGCATACCATCACCCCCAATAACTGACTTGTTTTAGTTGCCTTGTTGTGAAACTTTGGTTTAGGATAAAAACTATTTTTAAAGGCAATTTAGATTACATTTATTTGTGACACCATTTCTTCTGGTTTAGACTGACTTAAACTTTTGCAAGAATGGAAATTGTCTTAGAATAATAATTAATGCTTTCACATCTTCAAATAATTTGATGCAGACATGTATATGAACAATAATAAAATTTGATTTTGCTTGTCTGTCATTTATATTCACATGTTACTCTCAACACCACTTTTTACAATAACCGTCAATTTCCCAATATCATAGCACTGAATTGAAATTTCCATTTTTTGTATTTACACTGTTTTTTTTTTTCACTGTAGTTTAAATTATTTCAGTTTTCAAAAGATATGCACTAAAATGCCATGTACAAAACCACATAATAAGAAATCACACCAGGAGACAAAATTCTAAAGTTATACAATATATTACCATAAGACAAAACTCCAACAACGATTTCAAAGCTACAATGTGTAATGTATGGTCAGCCCCTATCTTGGGTTAAAAACTGTCAAGTCATACACTGTATATCTTGTCCTGGTTTCAACGCTGGCTTAGTGCTACATGTCACAATGACCCCACAAAACTTGGAGAGAAAAACAGTTAATATAATTATTACTTCAAGTTACTACCCAAACTGAAGCAAAAAGGCAAGGCTTATTAGCTTGACTTGAGCCATTCCATTGACAGCCGACTGTTAGTAATTTCATCACTGCAACACATTATTGTGAGGGCATTTATGTTTTTCCTGGTTTTACAGTAGCTGAAAGTTTTGCATTTAAATCTCTATGAGCTGCTTATTTGTGAAAATCTTTTCTGCATCTTGCCAGGAGCTCATGAGCTGGAAGAGGTTCACTTTCAACAATTGTTGGAGGAATGATTCTGGGATCATTAGGTTCCAGACAGACTTCACGATCGCGAGTGATTAAATAGTTGTCGTCATCAATGCAAACTTTAAACATTTTGTCCATCAGCATCCAAATATATCCACAATCTTTGGAAACCTTTAATATCCTCACATCCCAAGATTTTGTTCTCTGGTTGTATTTTCTGGCAATGATGGTGTCAGCATGATCCTCAGTGGTGGAAAATGAAAAGCCATTATGATACCAGTAATTCCAGTCAAGGATAGTCAACTTTTTCCTTGCTCTGTAAACTTGTTCCCTAGAAAAAAGGTTATGGGCCAGTAAATATGAAAAGACAGGAAAATTATTAATAATTACTATCAACAGTAATCACTAGTTTAATGCAATATTCCACTAGTGTTACATTCAGCAGATGAACCTAGACCAGGACAGTGATTGACTGCCCAGGGTCTGTGATTGTTCATTTGAGGTGACCCTCTATGCAATAATTCCTTTTGTAAGCCAAGCAGTTCTGCCAGTTGGTACCAATAGCAAACATTGACTAAACAACAACCCATGAGTTACTGAACTACTAGTGCCAACCTGCAGTGTCCTTTAAAGTTTCCAACAATGATCATACCCATACTTCATGACAACATATCTCTTCATTTACAGTATAATAACTATCATCATACTGCTGTGCTCATCATTGTTGATAATGATGTATAAAACTTGCGTGAAGGGGAATTCTCATTGACATGTGTACATCAGAGACATACTGTTTGCACATTCCAAAGGACCAGTATGCCAAAAGTGATCCGTGCTAACACAAATAGTTTTACCAGGTGGTTTCTGTTTGACTAAAATGAACACAACTTACTGTTTATTTATTATTATTTAATTGTTATTATTATTATTATTATTATTATTATTATTATTATTATTATTTGTAAAATATATCAACTGCTTGATAGAGTATTTATGCAACTATAGTTGCATAGTGTATTTCAAAATACTTGATCAAAAATGTTACCTGTACTCTGTGCAGAAAGATAGCTCAATGAATGGCAAATGAATGTACCGGTAAATTGGCGTTCAAATGATGTGAAATAAACTGAGCAGATCGATCTATCATGCTTGACCCTATTCTAATCAGAAAAAAATAGAACAAAAAAAAAGTTCAGCCCTTCTTTTTTACCAAACAAAAATTTTCATCTACCGTGGGCTTCAACAGCTAAATCGAGACGCTTTCTGCCACGTTTCAAAGCTGAAGCCAATAATTTGCTCCTTGTGCGTCCCTACACTGAAAGCTATAATTCCATGATATGACAACTGAACTGACGGATAAAAAACTCGAATAGCAAAATAAAACGCACACTAAGCTGACGACAAAGAATCATAGTGCTAAAGGGAAACCAATAATCAGTGTATAATGCTATAACCCCATTCTTCGTCTCACCTCCAAGGACAAAAGATGTTGTGTGAAGGCCGTGTCAGTGGAATCGACGCACATACACTTTATTTTCTTCCAGCTTTCATGGACATCTTTCGCTATATAAAGCTTTCGATGTGCCTTCTCCCATCTGCTATTACTTGTTTTCTTGTTTGTTTGGATGCAAGGCGGCTACGAGGTGTAAGAACCTTTCGACCCGAGCCCCTTCGCTCTGATCCGGCTTTCGTGGACATGAATTTTATCTACAGCTCCCAAAAACTAACACAATATATGGCATCAAAGTCCTTCGTATATTACCAAACTGAAGTTTAGAAATGTTATTACAACTTGGGCACGTCTCACTGTGTCGATTAAACAGGATTTCCGTCATTGATACTGGCTTTGAAAAAAGAACCGTCGGTTCAAAAATCAAACAGCCGCACATGCGCAGTAGAGTGCCACAGGCCCTTTAATCCCAAAATAATAAAAGCTTATGTCTGCTTATTCAACAGTCAGCACAGTTGAGGAAGGGCAAGTAGGGGTGAGTACCGCTTTATCATTACCGGTATTCAAAAGCAAGTCATTGCAACTCTATGCAAGTTGTGAATTGCGTTGAGTTGCAAAGCTAATTAAAATCCTCCAATCCACCAGCTGGGTGCTTACCAATTAATTTTAAAGGATTATTTTGATTTGATTTAGTTTCTTTTTGTCACTTAATAGACAGACTGGAATGGCAGTTTAACAGCAGCTGCTGGTCTCAACACTGTATTTCAAGGTTATTCAGGCGGTATTCTTGTTTTCTGTTTTTTGTCACAGTCAAGGGTTCCTGCTGTTTTCTAACAATTATATATTTGGTACTAAGAGTGCAGGTTTAATGAAATTCAGGCCTCAGACCCTCTTATAGATCACTTTCATTTTTGGCGACCACTTTTACATTCTTTTGTCTTTATGTTAATTATACCTACTGCTCTCATTTTGAAATTGAAAACTGCTTCACAAAGTGGAGGTTGGGTGCCTGAGGCATCCAGGTGCTTCCACTATTGGCAGCCAGGTCCTAGATGGAGACCGCTCCCATGGCTGGCAAATCCAGGCAACCCAGCCATTGAGCCCCCACACGGACGGAGAAAAACAGGCACCCGTCACACTGATAAAACAGTGGAAAGAAAGGGAGGGACAGGGGAGGGGAGACAGCCTCCAAGGAGTCCCCACGCTCAGAAAAATGCTAACGCTTAGAAAACACTGACTAAAACACTAACAAAACGGCTACAACGCCCTATGGACCAAGAACACAAGGAATCCTGGCGCATGTGCATATCTAACAAACTGCTGACCGGGAAGGTAAAACTTGTGCTCGGCCTAGTTGTTAACTCTGTTAAATTGCATTTAACTGCATAAAAAATTTTTTCAAATTCGCTGTTGCAGCGAAGCTAGAAAGGCTTATTAGCATTAAAACAAAAGAATATTTTATTTGGCCGCCATTATGAAGGTCTATTCTGCTTAATGTTTGCGATTTTGTTGAGTTAAAGTCAGTCAGTATCTGTCATTGATGGCTAGCCTTGGCCTTTTCAAATGTGAGGAATTGAGGAAGTATTGAAATTTAGAATGCTTAAAATTGTTCACACAATGGAATGACATTGGTACTTGTGAAATTTCGTGAAGATTAATGTTTGTGTGAGAGAGATGTGTGTTGTGTGATGTGAATGGGTAGTCAAATGGTGATGAGTGAAATTTGGGAATAATTTCACACAGGTTTTGTTCAAAATCAAATAATTAGTTTCATGGGTATATACCTTGTGATTAGCTATTGAATATAATGTCATGGGTGACAAATTACGTTCATAAGACACAGGGTTAATTTGTTTTTGTTTATTGTATTTGGTACCCCAAGCTGGTGTAGTCACTAAAATATTGAACGACCTAAAACCACCTAAAACTATCTACAACCACCTATAACCACCTCAAAAAAAATCTACAACCATCTACAACTACCTACAACCAACTAAAAAATATCTACATCAACTCACAAAGAATTGAATACCATCTCAAACAAACCATAG
>OX421448.1:59627468-59637468 GCA_949126865.1 Montipora capitata
GGGACTGTTCCTGGTGAGTAAAATTTACCCTGCCTGTATTGCATGTATTTGAGTAAATGCTGTCCTTGAATACACCCTGTAGGTTTTTGCAAAAATAGTAAGCACTGTCGGGTGCATTATTCTTGTCAATGTGGTGCATAATGAAAGCACCCTAACATTAATCTCTCGTTGAAGCATTCTCAATCTAGGATAGTTGGCTTTTTTTTTGTATGAAGGTTTTTCTTAATGGCAGGGGTACTAATAAGTGCCATCTTTACATCAAGACAGCCCTCCAATGAAGTACCGGTACCTCAAGATTGGTGTCAAGAAAAGTAAACGCTGGGGTGTTAAATCAAGCATCATATTTGTGATAAATAATAAATGTACAAAAAAATGGTAAAAGAGCATCAAAGTCAATTATGGTATGCAGAAATTAAAATTGGTTCTCAGTTGTACATATTTAACTTGTGTGCAAACTGTTTGTTTCAACATTTTCCTTAGGATCCCTTCAACCTGGTGTTGTGACAGTTGCTGTGTGGACTCACAGGACTGGTCAGCATCTTGGCATAACACATTTCACCTATATTAATAAAGCACGCTCGATGGCAATGGAGTTACTTAGTGGTCATGTAAACATAACAGAAGTGATTTCCATAGTGGCAGAACAGAAAAGAACAGAAAAAAACAGAAAAAAATTATCAGGTAAGTAAAATAGGATATTTTTAGGATCACCAGTACCAACATAGCTTTGGAAGTGACTTTTTTTCATTTTGGTTTAAGTCATGGCAATTTTCAAGCAATAAACAGCAAGATGAATGAGAGAAGTGATCCTTGCACTTAGCTGGACAATTTAAGCAAGTATTGTCTTTTATTGACACACCTGAACACATTATTTTCCTCTGTGATGCTGGTACAGTGCTCTGCCAACTGAGCTATGAAGCCACACAGTGGAAAGCAAGTCAATAGGCCTTAAGTGCTCGTTAAAGGAGTTTCCTCAGGTTGCTTCCATGCTCATCCACTGCTTCTTTATCGGTGCCATTATAATCCGTAAAAAGAATGTGATCCACTATAACCACAGTGACGTGGAAGATCTACATTAATTTTATAACTTCTCACTTCTTTTATTTTTGCTACTAAACTCACTCAAAACAGCAATATTGTAGGTACCTATATCTTCCAAATTAATGGTATTCCAAATTAAGTTGGTTTTGGGCTACTTTGTTCATCCAGACCAACGTGATGATAAAACATACATACCTGTACATACATACTTTATTTGCAACTCCCAATATGGGCTTTTCAGTTACTGTACAATCAAATTAATACATAATATACAACAAAACAATGAGAATAAAATTATAATAAAATGATATAAAAATTAAATAAGAAGTACAAAGTGAATTCTTATGATTATAAAAACTACTTTGAGCATAACATTTTAATAATATACCTTAATTTTAAAAGTCATCTCAGAGTGGAGAACACCTTTGCTTTGTCTTGCTGTGTTGTTGGCATCTGGGACTTGGGTCTCTTTAAGCCTTGTTCAAATCTCTTTTGATCCAAGCAGATTTTTAATTTGCCAGGTTTGGCTATCCTGACCATACTACTTATCCATTCATTAATGCCCGGTGCCCTGTCCTGTTGGAGAGCAATGGGAATACAACATGGTCTCTGCTGCACATTGTGTGGTGGGAGTGAAGTTTCGGTCTCTGATAGTTGTTTTGGTATCATGCTGTCAAAAGCGTTTCTCCCAGTGCTCTCATGATGACAGAAACATCACATATTCAAAGCTTTACTTTACTTTTATGCAGTATGCTAGGGTCCCATTCTGTTAAAATTTGCTGAGGTCTGAGTAAATGATGAGATTACAGGAGGCTCCTGTGTCAAGCTGTCACACTATTGATGTCTTGTGTTTATCTGGATCATTTTCCTCTACAGGAAAGGTCAATTCTGTTAGAACTTCATTTCCTCTGCCTTCTTGGGTTAACACGTATTGACGCTAAGTATGGAGAGATCGTAGTTAGTCTCATCTTTCACCATCTTTACATCATTTAGACTCTTTTCCTGACAAATTGATGCTAATTGGTTCTTTTTGTTGCACTTGAGGGATACTTTTCGAGAACTGGTCCACATCAGCCCTTGGCTGCCTACTATTGACCTTTCAATAAAGTATGTATGTATGGGACATTTTTCTCTTCTTCAATGCATTGATTTTGCACAGAACTTGCATTTTTAAACTGCGAGAGCTCCTTTTCTTGACTCAACTTTGCCAGTTTGCCCCTTTCATCTCCATGTTTGGTGTGCTCTTTAGTGTTTGGTAATAAGCCTTTCTGTTTGAAAGGGTTGATTTCTTCAGTGCCAGATAACTTCTCTTCATTTGCCACGGATAATATACGGTATAGCCAATCTTAAATGCAGAGCTCCAGTGTCATTTATTCTTTCAGTAAGTTAACCATTTTGTAATCCTCCCATTGTTTCCTAAAGAAGTCCCAATAATCGGAGAGGTCTCCTTTGCAAACCACTGAGTGTGGTTCAGGAGAATTTGTTGGCACAAATTGCTGAACATATGGGTAGCAAGTGCATGTGGTTGCGAAAGATTTTCCTGCTCTTAGCTAGGTAGTCACTTTTTGTGTTTAATTCATAACTGGAGCTACTTTACATCAATACTAGTTTTGCAACTGATAAAGAGGTTAAGAGTTGTTTTAAGACCATTCTGACACCATGTTTTACATGGACTGTAATTTCATAAAGCACCCATGTTTTAACTGAACATCATGCAGGCAAAGCTGTCCTGTTATAATTTCCGAAATGGGAACTGTCAACTAAATGCAATGTAGTGCGAGATATCATAACACAAAACTGGTATGATTGGCCACAATTAACAATACATAATTTACATGCTTTTTGTTCTATTAATTCTTGTTTTAGATTGCTCACATCAAACCAAACAGCAACACTCACTTCAATTTCTCCAGTTACTGGTTTATACAGCTGCACAAACAGGTGAAAAACAGTTTATTGAGATTATCTTCAGCACCTCTGCTGGACAAATTGTCTTTGATTCCTACAAGGACAGAGATCAGTTACCTGAGGATGTTGCCAGAGCCAATGGCCATGATGATTTGGCAAACTACCTGCAAGATTTTACCAAAAGGTATAAGTGTGATGTGTCTATTCATAAAAGTGCTTGATTTCCTGTTTTCATTCCAGGTCATAGGCACCTATTAGGATATGCCTTTTGTATTAACTGGAAAATGATTTGTATTATTTTGAGAAATTCATAATGTTTGGTGATTTCCATTTAATATTAACCAAGGGGGGCTTTTAAATTAATTGAAAAAATATACTGTATTTACATGAACCAGTTTTTTCCATAGTTACCCAGCAGATATTTAAATATCTAGGCCTCCTGTTCTTTTTTCCAGTTGTATAGTTCCTCAAGTCTTATTAACATCCTCAGGACACTTGAAACGTCATAGTGTTTTCATTGTGTCATAAGAGTTTATGTATTTTAGTTAGGGGTTGTTGGGTTTATGGAATTAAAAGTTCATCACCCATCTGGTCTTATATAGTTTAATTTATTTGCAGATTCTCTAAGGAACCAGAGTGTAGTCTAAAGGAGGCCCATGTAATTGACTGGTCAGAACTTGAGGCAGCTGCTACTGCAGCTCAAACTCAAGGGTGTAAGTATTTGTTAAAATCACAGTGCTCAATATGTTTTCTATTATGCTTGTAATACGTGAAAGTGAATGTTGTTATTCATCCATGATATTGCTTTTCTGGATTTCCATGTTCATGTGAATAGCGATGGAAGTCTAGCAACAAAAGTGTACAGGAAACCTACCCACACTGATCATTATCTACAATTTGACTCCCACCATTCCTTAATACACAAGCTTGGGGGTTTTTCGGACACTTAGTCACAGAGCGGAACAGGTGATCAGTGATCCTGACACCTTGACAAATGAGAAAAACTACATCAAGAAGTCACTCCCAAAATGCGGGTATCCTGACTGGGTGTTCATGATCAGTAGAAACCAAAAAGATCACGATGAGTTGGGGCGTGGCATTGACAACATCAAGAGGGGACACAAGGCCTGGGCAACCATCCCTTACATACGAGGCCTATCTGAGAATATTAAGAACATTCTCAAAGAACACTGCGTAACAGCGTTTTACAAACTCCAGAACACTCTAAGGCAACAGTTGGTCAAGGTTAAAGACAAACAGCCGTTCGAGAAGAGAAGCGTTCCAACCTTGTATATGGTATTACCTGTGGAGGGGGGGGGGGGGGGAGGGGGAGAGACTCTTCAGGCCCAGGCTGAAACAACATCAACGGCCGAACTCCAATCCTGCTCAAAATTCAACAGTTTATTGTCACCTGAAGGACACGGGACACATGTTGGATTCGAAGGGAGACAAGATCCTAGATAAAGAACGAGATTGGCGAAGGAGGGGGATAAAGGAAGCGATATGGGAAAGGGTGGAAACCCCAACCCTGAACAGAAAGGGGGGCTCTGGTTCTCTCTGTCTAACACTTGGGACCGGGCCCTTGTCTCCGTTCCTTGATGTTTGTCACGTGATAGTGAACTAACACGTGACAAACTTCACTGATGACGACTGATCGTTTCAGTCGAAACGTCTGTTAATAATTAAGACCAAAATTCCAGAAAAGACTTAAAAATTCCTCACATTATGCTTGTAATAGTTATTTGACTGCACTTTCAGTCCCATCTTGGAATCCTACTTTGTTTTTTCTGCGTTTGCTAATCATGGCCAATTTTGTTGTTCACGAAAAGACAATCAAAGACACAGCTTAACTACTGTAGTTGAAAGTTGTGTCGTTTGCCACTTATGGGAGCCATTGTTTTCTTTTAAAAAATACAACACTCAAAAACGGAGCTGAAAATTTAGTCGCACACAGACATGCAGGTGGGTGTGTTGTTGGACATTGCAGTCTTAATGGAGAAAGAAAGAAAAAACTAGAAAACTGGGTTTTGATATTTTTATGGAAGAATCAATTAACTTTTTAGATGTTAACTTTGTAGATGCCTTGTGTTGTGTTTTGTGTAATTGATATGCAATGTAAACTATGTTTTTAGGGTGCCTCCAGTTTGAAGAAATGAATTAACAAATCGTGGGTTATGTTCTACTTTGCTGGGCGTAAAGCTATTTTTCCCATGTGTAAGAGAAAACACCTAGTATCTTCTTGAAATGTGTGGGACGCCTGATGAGTTATGGTTGTATCTATTGTCTCAAATAAAGTATTGTCTATCCCCAAAAGGTTACCAAACAATAGAGGCAACCATAATGCATCATGAAGTCCATCTGGCAGCGCAAAGGAAAGTTTAAGAAACAAGTACATGATACCCAAAAATTTTTTTCAATTGCTGAAACGGATTTGTCTTTTTGTCTTTATTGAACAATACGTTTATTGCATAAGCCAATATTGAAAAGAATTTAGCTCTAACTTCCTATAAAGGCTGAGGTTCTCTGTAATAATAAAATAGGTTAAGGTCATTATGTGTTAAAAAACTGTGATTTCTTTGTGCACTCTTATTTAAAAACCTAGTGATGATTCGCTTTTGGGTCTCCACTCACCTGGCTCTCCAACTAACAGGTGTCACAGAAGAAAAAAGCAGCGATGACAGCAGTGAAAATAACTCTGACACTGACTACTTTGCGGATGTGGAGACATCTATTGATTCATCTGAGCTATCAAGGTCCACTTCTGAGGATGACACTTCAGAGCCTTATTCTAGAGGTGATCAAATCAATTATTACCCATTTTGCACTTGCATAATTATTAACCTTGAAACATTATGATTAAATTTAACACTCATTCCTTCCTTCCAAACAGAAAAAACTAAAGCATCAGCCCACCAGAGCATTTACTCCATTGTTAAGGGGGCATTTGCGGAAAATGGTACAATGGACAAAATCAGACAAAACATTTTAGAAGGCGTGAAACAAAAGCGTACGGTTTTGATCCTCAAAGACAGCCACTTTGATTCTAGTCTACCTGAGGCGGTAAAAGGTCTGAATTATACACTTGCTTTCCAACTGGCTATGGGAAGCAAAAACATCCCACGTCATCTGCACACAGCAAATGAAAGGTTTCTGGCTTCGAGAGAGAACATAATATGTCAGCCAACAATATCCTTTTGCAAGCTACATCCAGATGTGCTGATAGAGAGCAGCTTTGTCAAAAACAATAATGACCACATATTGAGGATTGATGCTGCCAAACAGTCCAACCAACTAAATGAAGGTACAAATAAATTCATGAATGGAGCAACACTTTCTTAGAATTGTTCCGGTTTTGCTTAGAAAAACCCACAACCCCAGCATCCTCCAATGACTCGGTAAACATGATGATAAGAGAAATTTGCAGCAAAAGTTCAAGCAATTGATGGTGCAGAACTTCTACAACAACCTGTCTCGAGTCATATCCAAAATTGAGGACGTCACTGTTAAAACAGATGGAGGAACAATTTTCTTTGATTTTATTCATCCTCTTGCCTTAATGTTGTTGTATGTCACCGGTGACAGTTTTGTGCAAAATGTTTCACCGTTCTCTTTTGGAGTAAAGTTCTTTGTGGGGATTAGGTCCGTCTCCACATTAGCTCATTATCAAATAATAGTGTTTTTTTCTGTTATAGTCAACCAAGTTGTTAAAAAATGTAGAAGTTGAACCTTTGTTTGTTGTATTTTAAAGCCCTTGACAAGGGCTTTTTCGCTTGATAAAGTAGTTGGTTTGAATAAAACAGGAACATTGCAGGGAAAAAGTGGTATTTTTCCTTCTTTTTAAATTCAGATATTTTTGCCGAGCTTCGTACTCAAATTGAGAAGGCTATACCAGTGGAGTGGAAATCATCCGACATTTCAGTGAAACAGTTTGGTGCACACACACATTGTGACTTGTGGGTATTTACCTCTGCATTCCGACCAACAAGAAAGACCTTATTTGTTTATGTAAGTGAAACTCCTCATTGCGATTACTTGTTCAGTATGCATCAGAAAAAGGAGATTCAGTTTTTGTGGCATTCTTGTAATTTTGTTTTGAAGTTTGTTATCATTAAATGATAAATGTGTTTCTTGTATCTCGTTTTTATTGGTTTGGTCTTACTGGGCTAAATGTTTTCAAGTGTTTATCAGATAGGCGTATGCTTAAGAAATTCTACACTGGCAAGCACTATAATGTACTCTTCACAACAATGAAAGGCCTCACGTTTTGTTAGTTTGCAGACAGGATGGATGCCTTACCCCACAGTTATTTTTTTGAAGATGAAGACTGTGAATCACAAATATGCTGCTGGAAATGGAAGAGTGAAAACAATTCATGGAAATTCACAGAAAGGCTGGAAGCAGACAAGCTACCTCCAGGTATGAAGGGGGTAGTTTCTAAAGAAACTGTGGTGCTGCGTTGGTGGTGAAGTAGTATACAAAAATTTGGTTTTATCAACGGAGTTGATAATGTAAATTGGCTACCATACAGAGATTCTAAAAGCTGACGTTTCGAGCGTTAGCCCTTCGTCAGAGCGATTGGATTCGCTCTGTACGGTGGCCAATTTTCCTTATCAACTCTGTTGATAAAACCAAATTTTGTGTACTACCTCCAGGTATGACACACTTGTGATCTTTTATACTGCTATTAACTTGTCAATACATGAATGAAGGGTAGGTGCCATTTTGCAAATAAGGCGATTGGAAAAGCTAGCGAATTGGCAAGAGGTAACCATGGCAACCTAACCTCGGTTCAACCTCCCAAATTATTTTACTCCAAGCACACCACAGACCAAAAGTGCTTGGAGGATAACTGACCCGTTGCGGGAGCCATGAAGCATTCCCCAAGGCAGATCTCCAACCACCACAAGGGCACAACCGTCCAAAAAAGGCAATAACAGGCAAAGCAAATGAACAATAACTTACCATTAAGGCAGCTTGCTAGTAGCACTTACTACCAGCTCTGGTGGAATTCGATGTGCTGTTTATAGGCATCACTTTGCCCGTGACTCAACACTTGAATCATATGATCAGGGATACCCAATCTAGCAACTGTAGTATCGGTTCCGATTTGACATGAAACTATGGCTGGAATAATTACCCCGCATACCACAAGATTGCAGAATGGAATGTAAGCAATCAGAAACAATATGTTTTGTCAGTGGCTGACTATTAGCAAACGAAAGTAAAGGTCCTGGACGACTGCCCCGTAGAGACAAGTACTGCATGACCACACTCACCACACAAATAGATGAGGACCCACAACCGATGTAAATATGACATTCCTTTCTGAAGGGGTCAGCTTTTGATGCCTTAATTTTGACCCTCAAACAAGGTGGCATTTTTGCCGCATCCACAGAAATGTCATCCACGGATAGGTGCAACTCAGGATCAAATTTACTTAAGGACGGCACGGTAAACTCTGCTGACCTCGAGAAACCAAAATAGGCCAAGGTACAAGCGGCCCAAAACATAAAATCATCATAGCGTGAGAGAACTAAGGCTGGACGAACGATTCTTAGCACCTCTGGGGAGACAGGAAGTCACTGTGAAGTGGAAGAGCAGCCCTGCACATGTTTAGTTCCTTTAGTGACTCTCTGGAGCATGAGGCGATTCTGCAAAACCCTGATCAACGTGAAGAGAGCGGACGCATGAAAGGTACACCTTTATTGAGGAAAAACGCATGGACTCAGGAAGCATTGTGGCAAACAAACACAGCATCCACTCATCGGTTGGGCACGGCATCCCACAGGAAGATAAACGACCCGATTGAAAGCAGCATGGATTAAGCTAAGCCCTCTGATAAATAAAACAAGCACCGACTTTCTATAGAACTGGAATAAGGAAGAACACCAGCTGAGCAGGAATCTGTGTTGGGAGCTTGTTGGCATTGGGAGCCAGGGACCTGAACATCTGTAGGTAAGCCGGTGGAAACGAGTGTCAGCTATTCTATTATTGACTCCTGCCAAATACTCTGCTGCAAAGGAGAAAGCAAACTGGGCTGCCACCTGAAGCAAGCTGCGAAAAAGGTGCATAATTGCCGTGTGCCACGAAGTTTGAGAGTTCAGGACAGCTACTACCGACTCATTATCAACTCTTAAAAGGATGTGCTGTAGACCCCATCGATGACCCCGATCCGAACATGGGCACTTACAACCACTGGGAACAATTCTTTGTAAGCAATGGATAAACTAGCCTGTTGAGGGAGCCAGCGACCATTAACTTTCATTTGATTCTCATGTTGAGAAACTATGTACAAAGCTATCCCAGCGAATCGGAATATTAAAAAAGATACGATCTTGCCTGCCCATGAGACAAAGATTATTGTTTTATAACTCCATGATTAGATCGGTTTTGCATTATGTCAGCTCAATCTGGACTAGCTGTGACAATGAGAATCTAGATCGTGTATTGAAGTTGCAAAAACGAGCGGCCAGGGTAATTTCCGATGCTGACAATCAGGCGTCTAGTGTCAAGCTGCTCAATAGACTTCAGTGGCTTCCTTTTTATGAGAAATCGAAAATAGCTAAATGTTGCGTTGCGTACAAACGTATCAAGGGTGAAGTACTCTTATATACTGAAAGCTCTTTAATACTCAATAGTCAGCAACACGATCGTGCTACAAGATATAGTAACATTAATTTTATTTGTCCAAGATTTAACCGTATGACTGAAGGCGGTAGATCATTCGCAGTGACTACTTGTCAACTTTGGAGCAGCTTCAGTCTAGAACTCAGGAATTCTGTATCATTAGAATCTTTTAAGAACAATTATAGAAACAATCTTTTTGATGTACAACGGAAACTACATCATTTTATAGTTTAACATTTGAGTCATTATGTACTCTTAAGCTATGTTTTATTTTTATTTACAATTCGTCTTGTTATCAGATGGATATTCTTAGTTTTATTCATGTTAGAATTTAACGTACATTGTATTCTTAGCTCTCACATTTCTATGTACACTTTCTATTGTATTGCATCAGTTTTGTAAGAATTTTTAGATAGAGGGCCAC
>OX421448.1:59642468-59644968 GCA_949126865.1 Montipora capitata
CTCTTCCTTCTGACAGAATATCTTGCCCTTCCCCAGGAATTTTAGTGTTTTGCGATGGACTGTCATTAATCCTTTGCTGAGAATTTGAAATTCAGTGTTTCACATAAAAACTATGTAATTTTTTCTTTATCTGTCTTGCGTTTTACTGTTGCCGTGTAGCATAAATTTTTTGCGGGACTTTTATTTTGCGAATTGGCGATTTTTTGAAGTTTGCGAGAGCCAATTTTTGCGGCGCGAACTGAGAAATTTCCACCGGGAACTAATTTTTTTGGTGTTTTTTTCAAGGCGCAAAACTATTTTCAACTTCTATCACTCTTTGGTAAAAAAAACCCCTCAATCATCGAGAATGGGTGGGAAAGATGTGGCATCTTGGAGGCCTTAAAAAATAGTTAACGTGACCTTTTGATTGACTGCTTTGAGTTCGTTTCTTTTGCCCCCGAGACAGGAAAAGTATTGACTTAACCTTTTATCGTTGCTTTTTGTTTGTAGTAAGCTCCAATTGCTTTTTCTCAAAGCAAATATCAAAAGAAAGGATCTCTTTGACCCCACTATGTGGATTAAAAGCCATTTGTAGTTATATTAACGGGAGTAAATTTTTACGGTTTTTAATTTTGCTGGTGTTTTTTTCTGCTGGAACTTATTTTAGCGGATCAAGTACTGTCCGCAAAATCCGCAAAAATTAAACCCCGTGAAATAAAAGGGCTACACCGTAACTCGCGGGTTTGCAAAACCTAAAAAAAAAACCAACATTTGACTTGATTTACTTTCATTGTTCATTTCAGTTTACAGTGTCCCCAATTAGCGCTCCAGCGCTAGAACGACTAGACACTTAAATAAAGTTCCTTTCCTTTCCTTTCTTTTTTGGGGGCATTTTGGGAAGAAAAAGGAAAGCAAAGCAACATATCAAGTGTCAAGTCGTTCTAATTGGGTATACTGTAAACTGAAATTAACAATTAACGCAAATCAAATCAAGTGCTCTCATCACTGCGCCATCCCTGCACCCCAAATCATGGATTATATCATTTTGAATGACATAGCCCCTTTAAAGAAGAAACGAGTGAGTTTCACTAAAGAGCGTGTTTTGCTACTATGAACTGAATTTATTACCAAAGCTTTAAAAAGTAAAAGACCTCAAAACGGGACACGACATTACAAAATAATTCAATGTGTGAACGTGTGAACGAAAGGGCCATTGCTCGTATGACGTGTGGGTGACCCCACAAACGGTCTACATCACCCCCTTCCCCCCCCCCCCCACTTAAAAAAAAATCTGGAACGCTGCTGTTCAATACCACCCAACTCAGTGCCTTTTGTTTTTGTGTAACACGTACTACAGGCAACCCAGTTTACGCTCTGGAGCGTCTAGTTCAGCGATCAAATGTCAATAAATAATTATGCACTGAGCCCGAGAGATCGATCAATATATGTGATCTCTCTGATCTTTTTCTTAAGCGTTCTCTAACAGTCCCTTCAAATATCTTTTAAAGCAGACTTTGCTCAAACTTTTCATAATTTATTTTATATTGCTGTTACTATTGCAGGCGAAGCTCCCGAAGTAGTTCCTCAACAAATAGCAACTTGTCTTGGTCTCCCCGAAGAGAACCCAAAAATCATCGGAAGAGGGGAAGATTGCGAAAAAATCACCCAAACGTTGACTTCAGGTGCTCGCATTTTTTCAATCGTTGGCCCTCTAGGAATTGGGAAGACAGCGTTGGCCATAGCTGTAGGCCACATGATGAAAGGTCAAGGGAAAGACATAGTGTACGTTTCTCTTAGACCTGTGGCATCTGTGGAAGCTGCAGCCAAGAAAATGCTCAAGGTAGTTGGCATTCCCCTTGCAAGGGCCCCTATCTTGCAAGTGCAGCAATACCTGACGTCACTGTTGAAGCAAACAGTTCTAATTCTCGATAATGCAGAAGACCTGCAAAAGGAAGATGGTGCCTCATTTAATACTTTTTTGGATGCGATCAGCAAAGAGGCAACAAATGTTCTAACTCTTGTGACAAGCAGAATTCTTTTGTCAAAATTGGATTATCACATCACACCGGTTGAATATCCACTGAGGCCACTGACTGAGGAACAGTCAGTTGTCTTCCTTCAGAATGAAGGTATTCCAGATCAGTGGGCCACCCTCTTCTCACGGCACAAGGTCTGTGGTGGTGTACCCCTACTTCTCAAAATAACAGCATCCTTTTTTCTGAAATCCGAGACAGTAGAGCCTCACAGAAGCCTGCATGAATGCAAGGATGAATTTCTCATTGCGCGAGGAATTGGTCGGCAGAAAGCATTAGCACGGAGCAAAGATGCAGGCAAAAATAAACAGATGCTTGTGGCGGCCGGATTTTCTGACCTTGCAAGTAAGTACAACTAGTATGGACTTTTACATTTCCACTGACGTTTTCGTTTGAGGAAATCCGTAATAAGCTCGTATTTCCAGCAATCCAGCATTGATTTGTTGAAAAAAAAATGGAGGTACTTCTTCAAGTGCTACTATGATCAA
>OX421448.1:59652468-59657468 GCA_949126865.1 Montipora capitata
CACTAGGCCTATTAGTATTTTTGTTGACGAGTTAGTTAAACCATCTATTAGTATGCCTACAGTGTTACGTGACTGTGGTGAACTTATCTAATGTCTAGAGGGGATTAAGCTGCCCGCTAATTGCCTTCTTGTCAGGGCGGATGTGTCATCACTTTACTCGAATATTGACACCAATTAAGAATGCTATTATTGCTCTTGACCTCTTGCTTAGAGAGAGCAAGGTAGCACAAACTGCTCTGTTGGTTCAGTTAACCAGGCTAGTCTTTGAGGATAATTTCCTACAATCAGAATTTAGCTGTGTCATATATCATCAAACGTACGGAATCGCTATGGGTACTCCCTTTGCTGTTACAGGCGCTAACGCATTTATGTATTACCATGAAGGGACATTATTGAGTTGTATGCTGAACATCTTACCCTCTACAAGCGGTTTATCGATGATATTTTTGTCATCTGAGATAGGACACGGGAGATTTTCCTTAAATTTCTCAGTGCTATGAATACTAAGGATAAACACATTAAGTTAACATACGAAATATGCGACTCTAAGATTTTGTTTCTAGATTTGTTTCTTTTCAAAGATTCCGTCTGTCAGACACTGCAATACTCTGCCTTTCAAAAACCGCTAAATAAGTATTTGTATATACCTTTTGAATGATTTCACCCCACCAGCACCAAAAAGGCATTCATTAAAGGCGAACTTATGCGGTATGTCAGAAATAGCTCCAGGTTCTCGTCATTCACTGAGACGCGGCTACTTTTCTGGAAGCGCCTACGCCTTAGGGCTTATCCTGCTAAGTTTTTGGTACCCATTTTTAGGGAGATTAGCTATAGCAATAGGTGTAAATGGTTCTCTAATCCTAGAAAGGTACCAACACAGAGACGGGTGGTTTTCAAAACCACCTTTAATTGCAGTCATGTCGGAATCAAAAAAGTTATCCTTAAGCATTTACCACACCTTAGTTCTATTGTTAGCTATAAGTCTACCAATACGTTAGCACAACTTAGTAAGTAATTTTTTGGGGGCTCACGATTTAGGGTTAAATCCATTTACACATCTTGTTAGAATCTCTGATGAAGTCTGTTTGATCAGACGAAACCGGTCTGATAATAAAGTTAACAAGATCAGTTGCTGTGTGCTGCTCACTAGTTTCCTTTTAAAAAATTGTGCGCAAAATCAGCAAAAATTAAACCCCGCGAAATAAAAGGGCTGCACCGTAACTCCCGGGTTTGCAAAACCATTTGGTGCAAACGTAAACCAAAAAAAAAAATTGACCTGTCATCAGATGAGACTGAAAAGAAAAGAAATTATGAAGCGGAACCAAAATGTTCAGTCCTTCCTTAGTGTTTGGAATAAACGTTTGCTTAGTGCAACTCTAGACTTGTAGGAAAACGTCCGTCAGAGCAATTTGCAGTTAGGTTTTTTTGCGGACTATTTTAGTTAAAGGGGCTATGTCACGTTATTTTAGGGTGTTTGGGGAAAATCTTTAGTTAATCACGAGTTTAAAACTCGAAAATGATAAGGTGGAATTCCTTTACCGATAAAATTATCATTACGTCACAAACGAAATGATTCTGAGAAAGAAACAACCTTTATCCGGGCGATTTGTCTCTTTCTTTTTGAAGTATTTCTTTTATGTCGTTCAACAGTTTTAAGTGGTTCTTGCAATGTTTCATCCTATTTTGGGGGCATTTTGCGAAGAAAAAGGAAAGCAAAGCAACATATCAAGTGTCAAGTCGTTCTAATTGGGTATACTGTAAACTGAAATTAACAATTAACGCAAATCAAATCAAGTCCTCTCATCACTGCGCCATCCCTGCACCCCAAATCATGGATTATATCGTTTTGAATGACATAGCCTCTTTAAAGAAGAAACGAGTGAGTTTCACTAAAGAGCGTGTTTTGCTACTATGAACTGAATTTATTATTACCAAAGCTTTAAAAAGTAAAAGACCTCAAAACGGGACACGACATTACAAAATAATTCAATGTGTGAACGTGTGAGCCAAAGGGCCATTGCTCGTATGAAGTGTGGGTGACCCCACAAACGGTCTACTTCACCCCCTCCCCCCCCCCCCCCCACTTAAAAAAAAGAATACTGGAACGCTGCAGTTCAATACCACCCAACTCAGTGCCTTTTGTTTTTCTTTTGTTTTTGTGTAACACGTACCACAGGCAACCCAGTTTACGCTCTGGAGCGTCTAGTTCAGCGATCAAATGTCAATAAATAATTATGCACTGAGCCCGAGAGATCGATCAATATATGTGATCGCTCTGATCTTTTTAAGCGTTGTCTAACAGTCCCTTCAAATATCTTTTAAAGCAGACTTTGCTCAAACTTTTCATAATTTATTTTATATTGCTGTTACTATTGCAGGCGAAGCTCCCGAAATAGTTCCTCAAGAAATAGCAACTTGTCTTGGTCTCCCCGAAGAGAACCCAAAAATCATCGGAAGAGGGGAAGATTGCGAAAAAATCACCCAAACGTTGCCTTCAGGTGCTCGCATTTTATTAATCGTTGGCCCTCCAGGATTTGGGAAGACAGCGGTGGCCATAGCTGTAGGCCACATGATGAAAGGTCAAGGGAAAGACATAGTGTACGTTTCTCTTAGAACTGTGACATCTGTGGAAGCTGCAGCCAAGAAAATGCTCGAGGTAGTTGGCATTTCCCTTGGAAGGGCCCCTATCTTGCAAGTGCAGCATTACCTGACGTCACTGTTGAAGCAAACAGTTCTAATTCTCGATAATGCAGAAGACCTGCAAAAGGAAGATGGCGCCTCATTTAATACTTTTTTGGATGCGATCAGCAAAGAGGCAACAAATGTTCTAACTCTTGTGACAAGCAGAATTCTTTTGTCAAAATTGGATTATCACATCACACCGGTTGAATATCCACTGAGGCCACTGACTGAGGAACAGTCAGTTGTCTTCCTTCAGAATGAAGGTATTCCAGATCAGTGGACCACCCTCTTCTCACGGCACAAGGTCTGTGGTGGTGTACCCCTAGTTCTCAAAATAACAGCATCCTTTCTTCTGAAATCCGAGACAGTCGAGCCAGTAGAGCTTCAGAGAAGCCTGTATGAATGCAAGGATGAATTTCTCAGGGAAAAGAATCCTGAAATCCAAGAGCTACATAGCCGTCTTGGAGTTTTTTGCAACTATTTGCCTTCAGACGTTAGGAAGGCCCTCTCATATTTGGCTACATTTCCAACAGTCTTCAAGAAAGGTGAAGCAAAGGAAGTCTTATTCAAAGAGATCAATCCTCTTGATTTTGATTTCATCTTGAGTGCACTTGAATCCCATTCACTTGTTGAGCGAGAGGAGGTTGATGGCTGTTTGCAGTACAGTTTACATCCCCTGGTGCAAGCTTTCTGTGTTACAACACGAGGGAGCCTGTGTGGAAATAAAACACTTTACAGCGAGTGTCAGTTGTCCATTGGATTCAAACAACTTTGTTTTCATGGGTACAAGGATGCGCATCGTACAAATGCAATAACTAGCCTTGAAGAGGCACATGATCAGCAAAAATCTCTGGGAATTTATGATGAGCGCCGTGGTCATTGCGAGTGCAAACTTGGCCTTTGCACTTTTGTAGCTGGCAATAAGAAGAAAGGCATCTCACTCATTGCGCGAGGAATTGGTCGGCAGAAAGCATTAGCACGGAGCAAAGATGCAGGCAAAAATAAACAGATGCTTGTGGCGGCCGGATTTTCTGACCTTGCAAGTAAGTACAACTAGTATGGACTTTTACATTTCCACTGACGTTTTTGTTTGAGGAAATCCGTAATAAGCTCGTATTTCCAGCAATTCAGCATTGATTTGTTGAAAAAAATAAATGGAGGTACTTCTTCAAGTGCTACTATGATCAAAAAATCACTTCTTTTTTTTCTTCAGATTTGAAAGTGTCATTGCTCAACACTTGACTGGCAAAATTTTAAGCTTTGATTTTTATCCAAAGGCTATTTACTTTAAGTGTAAGTTTTGTATTTCACGGTCCGCCATTACTCACGCTCCAAACTGACCGACTGGACCTCAGAGGGTTGGATCTAGGGAAAAGTGACATCATTTACTCACTAGCTTAAAATTTCAGTGCGTAAACACAGCTTATTATATATGCAAAACACCAGTTCAGTTTAAAAGTCTGAAAGCCCGAAACTCTGTGCTGCATATTAATTCAGCCACATACACACGCATTGCATTCTTAAACTAATGCGTCTTTGATGTCATTTTCTCCTCGATCCAGCTCTCTCAAGATTTTAAATTTAGTAATGGCGGACCATTAAACAGGAAAATTCCAGTTAAAATAAATAGGTTTCTTTGAAATCAAGGCTTAAAACTTCGATCAGTTACTGTTTAGTTAACATAATCTTGAAATCCAAAGAAAAATAATTTTTTTTTTTTTGCCATAGTAGCACTTCAAGGCAGTCACTAAGCAAAATGCCAAATTATCAAAGGAAATTGTCACAAAATATTATTGCACTCTTCACTCATTTGCTGAAAACCACTACAGTAACTACTACCTCATGAAATCAACTTAGAACCGTTGATCACGGGCACACAGAAAGCTCCTTGTTGACTGGAAAAATGTCGGCGTTATCATTAATTAACCCTTTCCCTCCACAATGGCCACCTGAAGGTTTTTTTTTTTTCCTTTTTTTAAAATATATTTACTCATTATGGATAAACAAGGCATACAAGATAAAGAAACAACAGAGAAAGGGGAAAAAAAAAAGAACAAAACAAAACAAAGAAACTACAAACTACAAACGAGGCCGCCAGTCCTGGTGTAAGGTTTTGGAAGAATAAAGAATGAAATTTGAAAGTAAATTAAATAGCAAAAGGGGAGCTGATAAATAAATGTAGATTATAGTCACAGTTCATTTGAAAAGACACATCCCCCATGTGAGATGTTTTTCGCTTTAGGTCGTTCAGTACTTTTCGAGAAATTCTTGTCAGCAGCCATGGTCATGCAGAGAAATGACAAGACTAATTTTCGAAG
>OX421448.1:59667468-59672468 GCA_949126865.1 Montipora capitata
CATTTTGGTCTCCACGTTTCAACAAAGACTGTCGGTTTCCTTGCAAAATGCATGAACATTAATGAATTCATGTCTGTTTATGGCAAATTGCTAAGTGGTGTCAAAGGTCTTTCAGATAAAACACTTTACAGCGAGTGTCAGTTGTCCATTGGATTCAAACAACTTTGTTTTTATGGTTACAAGGATGCGCATCGTACAAATGCAATAACTAGCCTTGAAGAGGCACATGATCTGCAAAAATCTCTGGGAATTTATGATGAGTGCCGTGGTCATTGCGAGTGCAAACTTGGCCTTTGCACTTTTGTAGCTGGCAATAAGAAGAAAGGCATCTCACTCATTGCGCGAGGAATTGGTCGGCGGAAAACATTAGCACAGAGCAAAGATGCAGGCATAAATGAACAGATGCTTGTGGGGAGTGGATTTTCTGACCTTGCAAGTAAGTACAACTAGTATGGACTTTTACATTTCCACTGATCCTTTTGTTAGAGTAAATCCATAAGAAGCACCTATTTCCAACAATTCAGCTTGGATTTGTTTGTTTTTTTTTTAAAAGGGGCGACTTCTTAAGGCAGTCACTAAGCAAAGTGCAGAATTACCAAAGGAAATTATAACAAAATATTATTGCCCTCTTGAATCACTCATTTGCAAAAAATCACTACTACCTCATGAAATCAACTTAGAACCATTGATCACTGGCACACAGAAAGCTCCTTGTTGACTGGGAAAATGTCGGCCTTATCATTAATTAACCCTTTCCCTCCTCAATGGCCACCTATAGGTTTTACTCAGTCTAACGCAGGACCATTTGACTTCCCAATGAGGAGCCCGTAGGGGCAAAAGGGTTGAAAGAGTAAGGAAAAGAAAATTGAATATTATGGTATTGTTTGGATTTCAAATTTATATATACATTCTACCTGACATTTGTTAATTTTTTGCAGTGGCCATGTATGACAGTCAGAAATACAAAGCAGCTGTTAACATTTGGAAAAACATGTGTCTCGTCAGGTACCGCAGATTGCTCGGAACGCACCCGTTCACCGCCTCAGTACTGGATGACTTGGGGAATGCTTACCAGAGACTCGGTTGTCCTCAGAAAGCAGTGTTATGCAAGAAGGAGAGTCTTCAGATGAGATGCTCCTTGTTAGGTAAAAAGAAAGTGATTAATTTTCTCTCACATCATGGCACCAAACTTGTCCATTTGGTTTTTGTTGCCTCACGGGATCATGCAAATAATTTTGATATCCATGCACAATTTTATATCCAACACAGAGTGTAACTGTAAGCTCAAGCATTTGCCCGTATTTCCATTTTTTTTTTGTTATAATCTTAGCGTCCATGCATTAGGGGTGGGTGTGGATGGTAAAACAAAAAATTTCTAGACCACCCTTACATCTCCAGCTACATCTTAATGTATTATAAAAACTATATAATAAGTTCTATGAGATGGAATCCAGTGAATCTTCTGTACTAACTGGCAAAGTCAAAAAGGTTTCCAAGTTGCCGCCTAATAGACGACCAAGAACATTTTAGGCAGGCAATGGTAGCCTGTACTTTGGCATAAAACCTTTTTCTTTCAGCCATTAATTGCTCTTTCTCCCAAGTCAAGCCCTCTAAAAGTTGACAGAGTGATTGGGGAGTCTTGATCCAAGTTATGTTTAACCTGTGATCAGGCTCTATTTTAGTTTCGCGTGGTACGTGGAATTGGCGAAACGAAAAATATACCCTGACCAAATTCCTCTTCGAAATTCCTTCCGCCCAAGTTTTTTGATTGATTGACATGTCCGTCATCGGCCAATCAAATTTACTTCCATTACACCAATACACGCGTGGACGGCAGATGCACGCTATTTTGTTTTGAACAGAGTTAATTACCGTGGGAGAAATTATCAACTAATTCGACAGTTGCCTTTGGCGTTAATTTGAGAAAAACACATTTAAAGCATGGGGGATGTTACTTTTTGTACCTTTTCTTTTCGACGACTATATTGCGGCAAAGGCCGGTGTAATTCTTCCTCCGAACTTCACTGAATATGCAATCTTGTAAGCTTGACATCTTAATTTGTAATTGAGATAACCTACAATCTTAGACAAAACTGTTGGGAAGGTTAGCACTTTTGACGTCTTCATTGCTTCTCTCCCCTCCCCCCTCCTTCAATGTTGTTCAAAACTGAATGGTTTCAGTGGGAAATTGTTGACTTACCTTCCAACATTGAATAGGGGGGAAGGGGGGCTATGTAAGAGAAAGTGAAACTATTTCTTTTGAGCTTTAGCAGACGCGGGCTGAAATACAGCTCTGGTGCGGTTCATTTACATAACCTTCCCAACTACTTTTGTCTATGATTGTCAGTAGCATTTTGTCGTTGGACGGCTTGGCAATAGATTTTTAAAGAAAAAATACAGTATTCCTTTAACGTGTTTGCCTATGACGGTTTCGTTGGTGATTTTTTTCGGGTAATCTTAAGTTGCAGTGTATTACTAGAATTGCGTGCAGTAAAATGATGATAAGTAAGCTTAGCCGTTAATTTTTTGATGGAGTACGAACAGTAAGATGGACTCGCAAAGTTTCTTTTATTTTTGTACAATTGTTCTCTCTGGAAACATGCCATTTTAGTTGCTGAAATGTGAGTTTTAAGTCATCTCAACCGGAGATATTATGAAGCAATCTTGACTCCAAATTGTACAAACAAACCATGTCATGTACAGTTAGTAATTAAAGCCGTTTGACGCACAGTTATTCAAAACGTGCATTCGCGTAACTTGCGATTTTATCAGCATCTCCTCCTGTTGATATATATGTCCTTTGTCTCATCCAAGAAACCAATATGCATCGGCTTTCATTGCCATTTGAAAGAACCAGCTATTTAGCTTTTAAAACATTAGGGAAGTTTGTGCCATAGTACTTTCAACCCCATGGCCACAGAGCTCGACAACGGAATCGCTAATTTCACTCTTTCCAGAGATTCAAACCCGATTCGGGACAAGTTATGAGATGTTTCAGATGGCATATCTCCATTTATACAAATAAAATCAAGTTGCACCGTCCACGTCATTGTAAGAGCAAAAGGCAGCAATTTTTTTCGTACGCTTATGGCGGATTAGTCTCGAGGACTTTGCGAGAGCTCCACGCAATCACGATGGCATTTTCACTTCCGGCGTTTTAACAGTCAATGAGATCACGAATGTTTGGTCGGCCAAAATTTGGAATTCTTGAGAGACTTTTGGTCAGGCCCAATTTTAGCGAGCGACGACATAACAGAACATATGGGCGAAGCTAAAAATGGGCCTGAATGCAGGTTAAGTTATGTTTGTCGCATATTTCAAGGAGGGGGTTGTTAATTCGCTATTTCCCCCATCCCATGTTGCAATTTGCAATTTTCAACAATCCCATAATACAGTTTTTTTTTTTTTTTTTGGGGGGGGGGGGGGGATGTTATTTGCATTAAAACAATGGATATCCAGTTCATTGAAGCATGATACAGTCCCAAGAGAAAATAACTTGGTTTTTTTTATACGTAAATACCCCGCAAAAACGTATTGACTATTTTCACCATCCCATAATGCAATACGTTTTGGGAGGTCTGTACATAAAAACAATACAAGTTAAATACTCTTGGGATTGTATAAGCTTCAGTTAACTGGATATCCATTGTTTTAATGCAAATAAACCCCCAAAATGAACTGTGTTGACATACTTCATGCAGATGGGCTGGTTGTGAAACTCTTGAAACTTCAGAAGCAAGAACAGTGACATTGCGCTTCATGTTAACTTGACCGCGACCATGAACAATCTTTTGTCCTCGGTTGACAACTGAGTTCTGAACAAATCAATCAAAATTTTTGATTGGCTGTCTTTTGGAAACAGGGTGTGATTTGTTCTTGGTCAGAGGCAAAATAGCGAACAAAAACATGAAACAAAGAAACTTGTCAAGTTTCATAACCATCTCCATATATTAACTATTGTTATGGCCATTGGTGAAAATAAGGAATGGAAGCAAAAGCAGGGAAGCGTTGAAGTCTTCATGGGTTCCTAATTAACATATGCATAACTTTACATAACGATCATATCAAAGGTCGTTTCACCAGTGCGTATTAAAAGGCATTGTGCAAGTATAAATTTTAAATTTACGGTCTAGAGTCAGTATTGAAAATAGGGTAACGGTTGTTTCACTTTTGCGAAAGCTATGCCATTTTTCCTTTTCAGACCTGCCAACTCTCCCGGTTTTTTCTCTTTTCTCCCGGCCTCCCGGCAAAGACCTGAAATCTCCCGGTTTTTTCCCAATTCAGACAAGAAGCGAAAAAAAGTGTGAATTCTATTTCGTCCCTTTGCTTCACTGATCGATCGCATCGTTCGTTGCATTCCACATGGAGTCTGGGGACAAATTTCCTCGATGTCATTCATTCCTGGGCATACTTTCGTCATAAGTGCCCGTATGTTTAACAAAATGGCTTCAGGGAAGCGGGGTCGTCATCATATGTGAGGAGAATTTGTCAAATTCAGATTCTCGCAATTAGACTGACATTTTCAGAGAACAGTACACCTTGCTACAAACGGAGACCTGACAGCGAACTTTTAGCTTCAGCAAAGAAAGCAACTGCTGCGTCTAACAAAGCACACAGATAGTTTGTATTTAGCTACTGCACCTTGTGTGCCAGTTAAATTTAACCTTTGTATGGATTTGACAATAAAATGAGGCAATTTATAAAATCTCCCGTTTTTTTCACTGAATCTCCAGAATTTTTGCAGTCCCTCTTCAGAGTTTGAGCTCTGGGGGGTTGGCAGGTCTGCCTTTTAGAGTGAACCCGCCGGTGCGGTGTACAAGTTTCTGAACTTTTTCATGAATTCCCACTTGTGATGAATTGAATCTGGAAGAATGGTGCTCCAACAAAAAAAGCAACATTTGCTGTTGTTTGCTCCACGTTTTCCTGTTTGATGTCTCGTTTATATAACTGCAGTCGTAGATCTTTCGATTTAGGCAGTTACTCACATCTCTCATTGATTT
>OX421448.1:59677468-59679968 GCA_949126865.1 Montipora capitata
CAGAGATGGACCCTCATAATGACTTTAGAAATGTTAGGAAGTGGCCTTCTCCAAACAAATTAAGCCTAAATATATAGAAAAAACGGCTGACCCTATTCGATGGAATGGCGGAATTGCGGAATACGCAGAATATTCTAAAACACGGAATATACAGAATATTCTAAAACGCAGGTTGAGAGGAAAGTCTTTTAAAAAGGATATCGATATAAATATTACATTTTTTGCCCTTGAGTAGTCTGGGTAGGATAACAAAGCTTCGGATGACAAAAGATACAAAGATGTGTTACAGAGAAGAGTTCACCCCTGGGGGATATGTTTCCCCACATCAATTTTTGTACCTCTCGGACTGTGCCGAAACATCGCAGGCGCACTTTCCCACACTCAGAAGGAAAAATGTAGAAAGACGATGGTAAGTGTCTAAGACATGTACGACATGTTATCGTTTCTTTTGCAGGCTGATTTGCTAAGTCAGTGCCTTTTTGAAGGTCTTTGTTACAAAACCTAATTCGTTCATACACGATTTCCCTAGCAGATGTTGTTACGATCGGTCACGGGCGGACCACCCTCTGTCGGTGTTCTTGGCGCGCCCCCTACATGGCTCATTGCTGGTATTAAAAACGTTCCTCGTTTTTCGGATGTGGTCTTAATTGACGCAGTTCCGATGTGAACGAAATTCATGTACCCAGCGTGACATTTGTGTCACCGTAACCTGCGATCAGGCTCTATTTTAGTTTCGCGTGGTGCGTAATGTGGAGTTGGCGAAACGAAAAATAGAGCCTGACCAAATTCCTCTTCGATATTCCTTCCGCCCACTTTTTTTGATTGATTGACATGACACCGTAACCTGCGATCAGGCTCTATTTTAGTTTTTCGTGGTACGTAATGTGGAGTTGGCGAAACGAAAAATAGAGCCTGACCAAATTCCTCTTCGATATTCCTTCCGCCGACTTTTTTTGATTGATTGACATGTCCTTCATCGGCCAATCAAATTTACTTCCATTACACCAATACACGCGTGGACGGCAGATTCACGCTATTTTGTTTTGACCAGAGTTGATTACCGTGGGAGGAATATTATTATGGAGGTATATTTATGACAAAAATTCAATGATCAGTTAGTTGAAATAAAATCGTCCAAATCATGAATGCATCAATCCAAAGCTGAATGGCAACAAGCCGATTCTGCAAATGGCCATCACGGAAAGAGGCATAGCGCACAGAGGCATAACGCAAAAAGGCATAACGCAAAGAGGCATAACGCAAATAGCCATAACGCAGTCATAACGCAAGTAGGCATCACGCAAAAAGGCATGACGCAAAGACGCATAACGCAAATGGCCATAGCGCAAAAGGGAATAACGCAATGAGGCATAACGCAGAGGCATAACTTAAACAGGAAGAAAAAGTTCGATAGCGATTATATGTTCTTTCCCTTGAACAATCAATTGACGTTTTTTTAGAGCTGAAATTATTTACGGAGTTCACAGCTAGTCTCCATTCTTCAAAGGGCCTTTGCGTTATGGCTATTTTACGTTATGCCTTTTTGCGTTATGCCTCTTTACGTTATGGCTATTTGCGTTATGGCTGTTTGCTTATGGCTGTTTGCGTTATGGCTATTTGCGTTATGCCTTTTTGCGTTATGGCTGTATGCGTTATGGCTATTTGCGTTATGCCTCTTTGCGTTATGTCTTTTTGCGTTATGCCTCTTTCTGTGATGGCCATTTGCAGAATTGGCTTGTTGCCATTCAGCTTTGGATTGATGCATTTATGATTTGGACGATTTTATTTCAAATACTGATCATTAAATTTTGTCATAGATATACCTCCATATATATTATAAACGAATTCGAAAGTTACCGTTGGCTTTAATTTGAGAGAAACACATTTAAAGCATGGGGAATGTTACTTTCTGTACCTTTTCGACGACTATATTGCGGCAAAGGCCGGCGTAATTCTTCCTCCGAACTTCACTGAATATGCAATCTTTTAAGCTTGACATCTTAATTTGTAATTGAGATAACGTAGCATTTTGTCGTTGGACGGTTTGGCAATCGATTTTTAAAGAAAAAAAAGGAGAAATACATTATTCCTTCAACGTGTTTGCCCATGAAAGTTTCTTTGGTGATTTTTTCGGGTGATATCTTCAGTTGCAGTGCATTTCTAGAAGTTGCGCACAGCAAAATCATGATAAATTTGGCCGTTAATTTTTTGATGGAGTACGAACAGTAAGATGGACTCGCAAAGTTTCTTTTATTTTTGTACAATTTGTCTCTCTGGAAACATGCCATTTTAGTTTCTGGAGTGCGAGTTTTAAGTTAAATCAACTGGAAATATTATGAAGCAATCTTGACTCCAAATTGTGCAAACAAACCGTGTCATGTACAGTAAGTGATACACAGATATTCAAAACATGCATTCGTGTAACTTGCGATTTTATCAGCACCTCCTGTCTTGATATATATGCCCTTTGTCTCATCCAGGAAACCAATATGCATCGGCT
>OX421448.1:59684968-59704968 GCA_949126865.1 Montipora capitata
CTAGGCAGGACAGATTTAAGTTAACTCTCATGGAAATTTGAAACCGCCCAGAATAACGAAACAGTCAACTTACTCTGGATTTTGGGACTCAGTTGTACTGGACGACTAAATTTCTTGGCATCAGTTTCATCAAGCGTCAGTTTGTCCTGTTTTTCGGGTTCCTCAAATGCTGCAACTTTTTCTTAGTACGAAATAATGAAACATATTAAAGTGCCCCAGTGATCAAAAAAACCACTTCCTTTTTTCCGTCAGATTTTGAAAGTGTGTTTGCGTAACACCTGACTGGCAAAATTTTGAACTTTGATTTTTATCCAAAGGCCGTTTACTTTGATAGTAAGTTTTGGATTTCACGGTCCGCCATTACTCACGTTCAAAACTGACCGATTGGACCTCAGACGGTTGGATCCAGGGAAAAGTGACGTCAGAGGCTCACTAGCTTAAGCGTGTGAACACAGGTTATTATATATGCAAAGCGTGAGTTTAAAAGTCTGAAATCCCAAAACCCCCGTGCTGCATATTAATTCTGCGGCGTACACACCTATTGCATTCTTAAACTAGTGAGCCTTTGACGTCATTTTCTCCTCGATCCAGCTCCCTCAAGAACATAATGTTAGTAATGGCGGACCATTAAATAGAAAAATTACAGTTAAAATAAAGAGGTTTCTTTTTGAAATCAAGGCTTAAAACGTGGGTCACTTAGTGTTTTGTTAACATAGTTTTGAAATCCAAAGAAAAATATGAATTGATTTTTTGGTCACAGGGGCACTTTAAGCGTTCCTTTCCTAGAAGGCTATGATAGCAAATGCTTTAAAGCAATAATTCATCAAAAAGAAAAAAAACAAAAAGAGCTCGGATGATTGAACGCTGAAGAAAAATTTTGTATAAAGTCAATATTTCGAAAGGCAGTGCCTCTCCGCTTCCAGTTAGGGTTTTACAAGCAGTGACTGCTGTTCACGTAGTATGCCGACATGCCAATTTTGACGTCATCTGTGATCTATTACTGAAGAGACGCATGGCAACATGGAATCTATTAATTAAATATACACTATCACAATACATTGGAGAAACCAAACTTAGGGTGCGTTCGATTGTCCATATTCCGGAATAGGAATACATGGAATATAAGTTAGAAATCCTTCGTTTTCACGGAGATTCACATGAAAGTTGTCAAACACTTGCTAAAATGCTGTTTTAAACATATCTTTATCATCCTTGTTGCTTCAAAACGCCAGACCTACCGTTTTAAATCATCACTTCACGTATTCTTATTCCGGAATAGGGTCAATCGAACGCGCCCTTAGACTTAAAGATCGTTTTTACGTACACCGCAGACCAATCGACCATTCAACGAACGTCTCCCGCCGACTACAGTCTCAGAACACCTCCTCGCTGTCTATCACACCGCTGAAGGCGTTTCACTTATTTCACTCGAACTCTTTCATAGTGGCGGCCAAATAAAATATTCTTTTGTTTTAATGCTAATAAGCCTTTCTAGCCTCTCTACAACGAGCAAATTTCAAAAGAATATTTGTTTCAAAATGAGGGCAGTAGGTCTAATTAACATAAATACAAAAGAATGTGAAAGTGATCGCCATTTATGAAAGTGGTGTATTGTTTTGGAATTTTGCGAGTCAGCACTTCCTGTAACTTACGAACTTCGCTTATTGCATTGCGTTCACTGGCATGATACAATCAGGGGCACCCAACGAGAATATAGCTCAAAACCTCTTAGACATAGCATCGTTAAACGCATTTTAGTATTTAACGGTAGATATAGGCATATTTTTATCTCCTAAGAATTTTTCATCTGTTCGGATTTCCTTTCTGAGCTGCAAGTCTAGTGATACGAAAATTATAGGGATCAAAACTTACCTTTTAGAAGATTTTCAGGGTAAAAATCCATTAAAAATGGGCAATTATACCATTTTTTAGAAGTTTGAAATTCCTAGGACAGGCAGGCAAGCAAGAAATTTTAAAACAAATGCTCGGAAAATTCTAGATCTCAAATCGTCTGCCGAACAGATATTTTCCGAAAATTGACGTTGAGTGCCCCTGTACAATTCACTAGTTGCTAGGCGACGGGCGACTGAACGGACAACTGAAAGATCAGAATCCTAGGCATGATTCGAGTCCCGCTGGTCTGCGGGGTACAAAGTCATGCACCTTCGAGTCATCTAAAGCATCTTTACTTGTATCTGCTAGTAGACAGATGACTTTGCGGTAGAAGCCGCAGACCAGCCGGACACATAGTCCATTTAGGACCTAAATAAACGATCAAGCTCCCAATGAGTTCTAGTTGCTAAATGGGTAGAGCATCCGACCGCTGACCAGTGTTACGGAGGTCCTAGGTTCGAATCCTGTCTGGGATTGTCATTTCGCACCCCGCCAATTGCAAGAAACTAGTTTTCCATTCTTCCCACGAGTGCATAGCCTTGATTTCCGCCGCTCGCTCGAGTTCGGGTATCCTCCCGGGAGTGAGCGGTGGCTCATTACCCGAAACAGCGGCTTGTAACCGAGCCTAACGGGTGCATAACCGCTAAAACATCTTTAGTTGCATTTAAATACAATGTTGTTGTTGTTGTTGTTGTTGTTCTTGTTGTTATTTGAATCAATAACACATGGATATAATTGAATGGACTGATAAAGTGCTTACCAGCGACAGCTTGTCCAAGCTCTTTCATCTCCAGCCTGTCTCCCTTTGCTGCTAACTTCTGTCGACGTTTTTTCTTTCGTTTCATGATCACAATGGCTATCAAAACAGCGATAATAACTGCCAAACAGAAGCTCGCGCCTGCCAGCGAGCCAATCAGTGGCCAGTTGGCTGCTGTCTCGGGAGTAATGAATATATAAACAAGAGAAACGGTCATAACATGATTTATTAGATGTATTTTATAAAAGCAATAGAGGACTTTTTTCCGCGTTCACATAGCCTCGTCTAAACACTGGGGGATTGGGAGAATTTCTCGACAGTTATGAAAACCCTCGACTACGTCTCGGGTTTGCCTAACTGTCTCGAATTCTCCCATCTCCCCTCGTGTTTAGGGGCTAGGTCACGCTGTTTTATGTAATTTTGTTTAAATTTGTTAGTTATGAGCTCTAAATGTCAAATTGGCAGAGCAAGAGTCTTTCATTTGCAAAATCAGGGCCACGTAACAACTGAGAATGATTTTCCAGCAGTTTAAATGACATTTTGATATAAACTGATATATATTTGAAAAAAGGTGGCCCGACGTTTTTCAAATTTACCCAAATGCAATCCATTTCAATCCTCCCCAGTTTTGTCCATCCTTGTCCCTTCTTAGCTTTCCTGTGTTTTGTTTTAGTTCTTCTATAGTTTTGACCCGTTATTTTGTTATTTCAGTTAATTCTATGACCATTTGATCAATACTGAAATTGCCTAAAATTGCGAGACCTAGCCCCTTTAAATGAGCTCGAGGGTATAAACACGGAAAAAAGTCCTCTATTGCTTAAATGTTATCTGTAATTGAACATATTAAAAACAGTGACCTTCATCTTGACAGACATGCCCTGTTCATGCCTATGGTTTTCTAAAAGTAGAATTTCATTTGGAGAGTCGTTTGTTGAGGGTGAACTGTTGGCGATTATCCATACACAAGGCGAAGGTTCCAGGACTCCTTCTTATCCCTCCCCCCTCGCGGGGACGGAAGCTGGGAGTACTTGAGCAGGACTGATATATTATAACTTATGCAAAATTCCGGCCCACAGTCAGCCGACTATGGTGGCTCTGTGACTAGAGCAAGCCTTCAATAGGCCTTATTCACGATAGCCGCCATGTTGGTTTTCAAATTATAATGCAAATTAGCCATGTGTTATGCTGGGGGGCAAACATTGGAAAAAAGGCAAATTGCGGAAAATCGGCTAGTCGAAATATTGAAACAACATTGCTAAAAGTACATTTTAGAATTTAGAATTAAGTACCTTTTATGATAATTTTATATCTTTTGATTGCCTTTGACATTTTGACTTTCTACTTCGTTATCTGCTCATTTTTCACTAAAAAAACGTCGAAGTAACTTGTGTGATAAACATTCAGTGAACATGAAACAAATCATCTGTGTGGCTAAGATGTTCGTTATAACCTCTCGAACTTGTGTTGTTTGCCCCCTCAGAAGTGTGTAGCTAATTTGCATGACAATAGCAAATCCAACATGGCGGACATTGTGAATGAGGTCTATTAACTAAAACTTTTTTTCGCGTACGACTCACCACTTGTATGCCCACAATGTCCCCTGCATCAAGAAGGTTGTATGCAACGTTAACTCGTTCCATCTCATTGTCATTCGCGGATACATGCACAAGCAGCGAAGCTGTTTCATTGTCTTGGAAAACCACATCCCCCTAAAATAATTATATCACAGAATTTGGCTGACTTTCCTTTTTGCCCGACTCATCAACTCGACCGGACTTGGTAGTAAGTGGTGTAAGTGTGACGTCGTTTGCAGTTAGTCTTTGAAGTCGCTATGGCAAGATGGTGTTTCCTAGCTACTTAACTTAATTACAGTCAAGAAGTTATCTTTCTTGGTGTTTTTAACCATTTGCCTCGCCCCCACCACCCCCATAAGAAGGAAAGAAAAGGAAAATCGCTAAATAGCTCTAAAGGACTCAGAAGCGTACACGAATACACGATACTGAACAATCGATCACAATAGATTTCCCGCGCTTGCCGGTCACGTGAATTTTATGCAATTCACTCTGCCTCCCCTAATTTGATTGGCTACTTTTTCAAACCAAACGCAAATGCAGAAATCTTGTGATTATTCACTGTGAAAGGTTTGGTTTAGCAAAGTAAGGAAAATACTTAGTTTTAGAAAGAGAAAAAAAAATCCATTTAAACTCAATTGTACATGTCAAATGAGTCTAAGGCGAACTGCAGCGCCGTGATTCATGATATCGTTTATAAGAGTCAATATGAAACAAAAAATGTAATGCTATTACGTACTGTCTAGTTTGGTCATTGAGCGTCATCACATTAACCGCGAGGAACTTTCGATCGCCCATTATTTAAATGAATGACTTACACCCAAGTTGTTCCTGACGTAAAACTTCTTTGGGTCGCGGAAGTTGACATTTTCAAGAAAATTCTCCATGCGGATAATCTTTTCAGCGTCAATCATGTGTAAAAGAATTCCCACGACAAACATAAAATCCCTGCAGAGGGAAAAGTTACATTAGAGAGATTTGCTGTCTCATTGAATCCGGATGAAGACCATTAGAAACTCTCCGCTCTTGAATAGGTTGTTCCCGGGGGCGGCTTTTTTTCTGTTGGGATTTTACCAACTTAACAGGCGGCGAATAACTTGGTCCTCACTCCAGAAGGCAAATGCAAGGATCTCCTATCCTTTCCCTAAGGATGGCCTCTGTCTTGGGTTGACAGGGCTGGCACGGTTTTCCAGATGTCAACTCACCACTAAAATCTTTGTCAAAACTGAAATCATTGTTAATATGAGAGGGCAAGCACGGTCAGGTACCGAGATTTTTGGTCGCAATAAAACGGACAGCATTAAATTTTTAGCTCTCTTTCCTTCCACATGATAATCAAGTTCTGAATAAAATTCCTCTAATAGTTGACGAAAAGGTTAAAATGATTTTGATGTTGATAGAGCCGACAAAAGCGAAAAATCCTCGCCAGCTGCTGGGTTGTTTCTTAGATTCCACGCCTGAACAGTTGCGTCTCCACTTTATTTCCATGATTCACTATGAAATTTCTCTTATTTTATTCGAGCCACCTCGGTCAACCGCGATCATATGAGGATCTAGAGGCGCCACAGTATGAGTTATTTGAAAAATCTGGTTAAAAAAAACGACAACGTACATAGAGAAATTAACTGAAATTACCTGATCATTGTAATTTTATCAGAAAAGGTCTTCTTTCTATTTTTCTTGCTCTTTTCGTCCGGCCGGCTGGTCAGGAATTTCTGTTCTCTTTGAGCTGCATTGTCTGGTGCACAATGTATAATGAAACGCTCTTTTTTTTTTACTTCCGGTGCATCAAGTGGATTTTCAATTTCTTTTCCTTGTAAGGTTAACAGCACAACAACAAAAGCTGATAATTTAACTATGTCGGAGAAGAAAGGTCATTGCCTTTATACCATATCAGGATTCATTCAGAAAATAGATAATTCTAGCTCTAAATCTTCGAGTAAATATTTTTCTCTTTTGCGGCAAACCAAGCCTGTCTGCATTCGGGTAAGGGTTACAATGAGCTCAAGATAATTTTACGTATTTTAAAGTACGTGCTTTCATAAAAGCAATAGAAAGTGATTGTGTTTTTCTTTGTACTTAATGATGAATCCTGCGGATTTATTTAATTGAAAACAAAGCTTTCTCGAAAATACAGGCTAGTGCGTCAGTTCAAGAGGATTAGTAGGTTTTTGCCCAAAGAAGATGAAAAAAATTTGAGTTTTCTTTTGCCTATTTCATATATTTGGCTCTTTAATAAGCCTGGGTGAGAAGTGTTGAAGCGCATGATCAGAAAGAAAGATATTTTTTTTAATCAGTTGCTCCTGTGTGTAAATCAGTATGATTCAGACGACCATTTCCGCTACTCCTTCAAACGGGATATGCCTCCGCTTGTGACTCGTTCACCGTAGGCAACAAAGCCTTTTGACCTTGATTTACGCATCAGGTAGTTTGTCTAAAAATAAAAATCCCTTATTAGGAGATCGAAAATAATAGCCGGCTCGCTGTTATGTGCGCCCGTGGCGCGCATCCACGAAATTCGTGAAAGGTGACAAGCAAAAGTCCACTCTCGGCTCGAGCGTATCTCGCGCTTCTTCAATCTTGTTTTCTTGTGCCAAACGTTTCTTGATGCTAGAAACTAGCTCATCAGCCCTACTGATCGAAATCTGCTTCCCGGTTCTGAATTCAACTCAGCACCCGTAATTTTAGAGCATGCTTCAGATCGTGTTTTGTGAAGCGAGCTGGCTCTCTTGTTTGGGGTATTGAGCGAGTATTTTCTCGCCAAACAAGTGAGTCTGCTTCCAGGCTACAGCCCATTCCTCCATATTAACTAAAGTTCCAGGGCTGCATTGTAACTTACAGCCCGCTTTTTTTTTTTTGTAGCTTAAATTATGGCCTATATGTGAACGTAAAGAACTGTAACTCCTTGCCTTCTCACATTCAAGCCACATTCCTTTCCCATTGTTTTCACAATCTATCAAACCAACATCACCAAATTTAGCCTTGCAAAGCGAACGGACCCTCGCGAGGGATACATGCGAGGGGAGAGGGAGCGCCTCAACCCCTTGCGTGTCTCCCTCGCGTGCGCCCGTTCTCATTGCCCCTGCCATGCAGGCAAACTGAGTGGAGAGCGTTGCGTGACATCCCAGAAGAGCCACGAGCAATCTAGGAATGACGTATGACTCAGTAACCAATGAAATTTTCTGTTAGTAAGAGCGGACAGATTTGAATCACATACAAATTCCCTCCATAAGTCCGCCATCTTATGTTAAGGGACCTTTCCTTGCCTCTCACTTTGACAGTTTATTACTTACGTATTGCCATGAGTTCAGATAAGCAAGTATTTCCATTTCCAATTTTAACTACAGAGGAAGCTGTGGCAAACTGCAAGTCAATGTTTGGGGTTTCGATGAGTGTGGACGATCTTTTGAGACCGCAGGTAGAGCGCGATTTTGATGCTGGGATGCTGGGGGAAGTTGATTCGCATTAGAATGATTGTTAATACGATTTTACGCTGTGCTGAAACTGCTAATGCATGCTTAAGCTTTCTTGGTGATTGAACACAACGTTTTGAACCTATGCGAAAATCTAAAGCTTTAAGAGTCTTGAGAAATGGCTCGGAGCATGCCGATTGACGTTGTCAATTTAAGCTTACTATTTTTAGATGTTCTGCATGTTTTAGGCACTTTCTTCAAACAAAAAGGACGTGTATTTAAGTCATCGCTCTTATTTTAAACCTGTTAGCATTACACAATTGTGATGGGTTCCTAAATCAGTTGACTTTGTCAGAAATTCACGTTCGTGTCTGTACTTTAATTTTAGTTAATTGCAACATCATCTGAATCGTTCAATACTCGTATTTTTTAGAGCCAGCAGATGAAGCGTTTGTATGTCGCAGTACTTTCTAGCTTTGGGGTTCCCGTTGAGCAGTTTACTCAGGTACAATGATTGACTTTTTCCAACAATTATGTCAAAGTAATATCTCGTGGTATCAATGCAAAAGTGATAAACACAAGCTAATTATTGTTTTGTCTTACAAGTTGTCTTGGACCATTTCACCGGAGCCAATACAAACGTTTTTGAGAATTGCATAGATCCACCTTTCATTCTTACTATCGAAACCTAAATGTACAGAAGCTTACATGTAAAACGTGGTTTTCGTACACACCTTTAGTTTACAATAAAAACAATTTACTTGGGTGTGCTGGTAGAGTGTGTATATTCACAGTTACATGACCAAATACTGAAACCTTTGCACAGACTGAAACTGTTGGATAGTGGATAAAGTTACATGTATCTGCCCTTTGAACATCTGGGACCAGCATAGTTGAGGATGTCAAGCCATTAGGTGTGATTACTGGGGATACAATGTCATGTACCTTTCTGCATACTTTACAGTTGTGGCTTTTCCATCGCCTGGTAAATACCATTACAATGCAACATTATTACAATTTGCACGCGGTTTTGCAAGCTAGTTCATGAATTTAACTGGTGGTAAAAAAACAATTACTGGTAGTTGGTCAAAAATTAATGTTGAAAGATATTCATAGAAACGTAAACTTTACACTGTACATGTATGCAAGTGATTAATTAGTTGCTATTTTATGAGTGAAAATACATGTATGGTGAGTTAAAAAGAGCATTGGTGATGATGTATCCATTCCTCTTTACACAGCCACAATTCAAGTTCATGGACATCTTTGAACACCCTGAACTTCATGATGAGAGTGCACCACTTGTTGTTCTGGCTCTCGCCTTGTGAGTGATTTTTTTAAACCCTTTCTCCCTTGACCGCCATTGTCAAGTAAAACTGCTGGCATTAGACTTGTCACTCTTAGGAGGAAAGGGTTTATGCAAGGCTAAATGTAATTTAGGCAAGGTTAAAGGAGCACTGTCATGCTAAATTTGGTGTTTTTAGACCAAAACTAGATAAAAGGTCTTAAATAGTACCGTACACTGTAATGCTCACATGTGCAACATTCCTGACAACCCACTGAGAAGACATGAAATATATTTATAGCACAAAGAGCAATTCATGTTACTTTAAGTTTTGGCCACTTTCTGAAGACACCGTCTCCAGACTTGAAAAAATTGTCCAGTCTTTTTAAGTTCAATCCCTTTTCTTCTGCTCCATCCTTAGCTGCCAACAGTACAGAATACATGTAGCTTCAGCTAGTGCACTTTGGTGGTTATTGGCAAAAAAAAAACCTACAGCATTATTTTTTGGTCTTCATTGCGTAATTTGTCACCCCTGATATTAATAGGTACAGTACTGGCCATAAAGGCCTAAAGGCTTGGGAAATTATTTTGATTTTGGATAGGAATAATTTCACACGTCGCCATTCGATTACCGATATTAATTTTATTTTTTGCTTGACTGAAACTTTCAGGCAAAGATTCATGTATGCTTGTAGTGTGGAAAATTTCAGTATTTTTGACATTGTTACACCAAGTAAGTTGAGTCATTGATAATTATCTACAAAACTTTGAACAATGCAGAAATAATGAATTATATTTAAATGGCCTGGATGATTATTGCTGGTTTCAAAATTACAGTTTAATTGAGCTCCTTTGATGTGTTTTTATCACAACAATTAAAATACATGTAATAAAGGCAGTGTTTTTCTCTTACACTGTAATTATCTTCTCTAACTTTTAGAACCAAAGAAGACTCTTCATTGTCTAAGGTAGGTTATATTTATGACTTTTATGTCTTTCTGTGTGTACATGTAGCAAATTAAAACAATAATACATGAACAGTATGTAAAGGAAAATAAAGAGTGAAGTCATGCATGACTTATGTCAGATTTGAACTGAGAGCCACAAAAGTTTTTGCTTCAGTAGAAAAGTTACAAATGTTTGATCTGGCATGAAAACTTTGCTTTTGTACTGACATTGCTTTCGCACCGCTTCAATGCACTGGCAGTAATCGAAGCAGCAAGTCATGGCTACTGGCAAAAGATGCTGGCACAAAAAGTAAAGCTTTAAAAATTGCTTTCATTCAAGACCCAAAAAGTCACTAATGACTTGCCTGGAGCCCTTGAATTTACATCATTGTATTATTATCATACAGTAAGATGATATGCTGCTGGGTCAGCCTTGGGCTGGAATAGTGTCCAGTCCAGGATTAGTAGCAATACTTTCGCTCCATGCTACAATGTCATGCACTGAAACCAGAATTAGCTCTGCACTTGTCAGCCCCAGAGGCACGTTAGTGACTACCTACTACCACCTTCTGTACTACTACTATTAATACCACCACCACCAATATGGGGACAACGATGATGACAATGACGATGGCAATGACAATAATGACAACTACCACTACCTCTTCCACTACAATGACCACTGAGACTATGACTACGCACAATGACTACCACAACCACTGCTACCACCACCGCCACCACCGTATACAGTGTATATCATGATAAGGATGGCAATTAACAACAATGTCAATATAGGAACTTTGAAGAAATTTGATTGTCTGGGTGGGTGTGGTCCTGGGAGGGACTGTTTGTTGTGAGTGATGTTTCTTTGACCTGGGCAGAAGTCATTTTCTAAGTCAAATGCCTCAAAAGGCTCTCAACTTTGAAGAGGACTTTGCTGCAGGTTGTCACTCACAAACAACAGTCATGGCACTCATGAATCCAGGTTACTCTCTGTCATTAAGAATGTACAATGTACTTGATTTAAACCTTCGAAACTTTGGTTTTTCCTGCTTGATTTGGTGTGCATCTCTGCGTATTCCATACAACCAATGAGCTGTCCTCACAATTTCCAAGAGTCAGGAACATAGCTTTTGCCATATCCGTTTGCAATACATGGGCAGTAAAATTTGAGAGTTTTTGTAGATAAAAGCAAAGGTACATTTTATAGTCTTTTTATTCCTCCTTGCTTTTATAGTGCCATTGTGAACTTTACCAAATTCAAAGGCAGTCGAGAGTATGTGTTTGATAACGCAATGGCTGAGGTGGTAAGTTTTCATTCAAGCTTATTGTATCAGCCAATGTATTGACAGATACTTGGCTGACAGTAGTGGTCAAATTATACTCACTCGACGGTTGCCTTTAGTTAATCACACAGCATCTGTGTAGACTACCGTGTAAAGAATCTGGAGAAGTCCTTATTATTAGGGTTTTCCTGGCAGCTGTTCTGTTTGCTTAAAGGGGCTAGGTCATGCTATTTTAGGTAATTTTGTTTAATTTTGTTAATTATGAACTCTAAACACCAAATTGGCAGAGCAAGAGTCTTTCATTTGCAAAAATTAATCACAGCCACATAACAACTGAGAATGATTTTCCAGCTGTGTAAATGACATTTTGATATAGATTGATATAAATTTGAAAAAAGGTGGGCCGGCATTTTTCAAATTTACCCAAATTCAGTCCATTTCAATCCTGATCTCCAGTTTTGTCCATCCATGTCCCTTCTTGGCTTCCCTGTGTTTTGTTAGAGTTCTTCTATTAGTTTTGAACAGTTATTTTGATATTTTAGTTAATTCTATGACCATTCGATCAGCGCTGAAATTGCCTAAAATTGTGTGACCTAGCCCCTTTAAATGTAAAGTACTGCACCGGAGATCAATAATAATAATATTTATTTAATATTTATTCTTATTTATTCAAATGCTTGCATGGCATCTTGGGTGTCCTGTTGTTCTCATGCTCTTGGTGAAGGAAAAATAATTTTTAGGTGCAGTTTTTCGTTACTTTTGCGTTATTTTCCTTTATGCTTTAAGAACTGTTAATTGTGTAACCAATCATGAATGACAATTTCTTTATCACATTTAGGATGCCGCTGTGCAACAAAAGGATCAGTTAATGGCTCACAACAAGGAGCTCCGCAGACAAATCCTAGACCTTAAGTACCATGATCATAATTTTGTGCTATCTTTTGTTCTTGGTGTCTGTTACAGTCGTGTAATTTTAGGGACTGAAATGCCTTACATGCATCTCAAGGGAAATTCTCAATCCTAGTACAGGCAATTAGAGTAACTTTCCTACCTTTTTTCTTTTGATTGTCTAGAACAAAAAGAGCAGAGGAAGACCATCAAATTCAGAAGGTGTGGTGGAAACATTTCAGAAACTTGCTGTTTGGATTCTTTTGTCCTTTGTACTGGCAAGATTAATGAACGTCTTTTGCATTTTGATCTTGAAAACAACTGGCCTCTATTGTACAGAAGAGGGATAATCTCTATCCAGTGGAACCATGTTAAACTTTGGTCAACCCATTACACTCCTCAGCAGGGATCCACATTCGTTTTTAATCAAAGTCGTCATCCGGGCAAGCACGTGTACTTCTTATGATATACTTGCCCGGACAAATCCTATTTTGCCCGGGCAAAAATGCGGAAATATAGAAAATGGTCGGTAAAATTACTTGCAACTGGAGCATTCACATTTTATTTTACACTCTCGTCAGAAATTATGAATCTTGACTCTGGAGTATTATGTTATTTGCACCGTGGGAACCCGATTTAGAGTGGTCTATATCTGCCACGGCAAAATGTACTTGAATGTAGCTTACAATGTACAAAGTTACAATTCAAAGACCCAAAGTTTCAGTGCTCCTGTCTAGTGTCTTCCTTTGAAATGCTACCAAGATTTTGTATTTTTCCTGTTCGTAAGCAACAGGTTCTGCTACACTTTTCTTCCTTTTTGCCGGAGGTGGTTAAACACCTTGTAACTAACGCCACATTATCAGCTGAGACCACATTGCTAAAACGACTTTCCAACAACCATGCCAGTGGTGAGTTACATTTAAATTGAGCCTGCAATCGTTTGATTTCAAGGCAAATACCTTGTGGTCAAAGATGGTGCCCAAACTTGCGATTTCATTGCTGGTCTGGGACGACCAGACGACTGCGAATATGGATCCCTGCTCAGGCACCCTAGTAGACTCCCAGTTGATGAGTAAAATCGTCTGGCGTCAGACAGAGTAAGATCTGTTAAGTGCCACTCACAGCCTGTCAATGGGTTAACGGAGGGAAGTTTTTGACTGGTTGACCTGTTCACTCCTCAGGAACCCTAGGACTCTCCAGTCGACAAGGAAATCATCTGGCATTAGACAGAATAAAATCTGTTATTAAGTCTCACTCCCAGGGGGCAGACTGTGTTAACTAAGGTTTTTGGCCAAGTGTAATGACTTAGACATGCCTAGAGTGTGCAAGTTAAAGGGAGGAGAAGCCTCCTTTAACCCTTTCACCCCTGTGGAATTCCCCATTGACGAGTAAAATCGTCTGGCGAGAGAGTAAAATCTATAAGTGGCACTCTTGGGAGTGAAAGGGTTAATGGGGACATAGTCTTTGAGTGAATCTAGCTTTTGTTAACCCTTTCACCCCCATGGGGTTCCCCATTGATGAGTAAAATCGTCTGGCGTTAGACAGAGTAAAATCTATAAGTGGCACTCTTGGGAGTGAAAGGGTTAAATCAACAACTTCAACAAATAAATGTTATCTTTCTGTTTAATTTTGTTTCTTTGCACAATTTTGTTTTTAATTTACTCTGACTCACAAAATTAATGTAACTGACGATGACAGTGTTGGTTCTGTTTCAAAACTTAAAAGTGTTGCCTTTGTCTTAAAACGTATTAGAGGTGTACTGCTATTAAGACCTTTTTGGCAAAATCTTGGCTCAGATAGAAACTTTTAGACAGTGACGTATCTGCTGGATAAAGTTATCTGGCTTTTGAACAATTGGGACCTGATCTGAGTTACATGTAACTTTTCAAACAGTTCAAAACCTCCGGGAAAGCTCCTGTTGACTCGACCCTTCATCGCTTAAGTGATTTTAATTTCATTGATTTGCCTTTACTTCCAGCTTGAAGATGAGATTCAGGGGCTTCAGAGTGGCGTTGGTGATCTAAATAAACAACAGGCAAGGATTGAGTATTATAGTTTTGCGATGTAAACAAGTAGACTGTGCATCCGAAAACACTCTCTAATTGGCTGTGTTGCAAGAGAGATATCATTGAAAGACTCCTTTGGAGAAATCTAATGGGGAAGAAAGCATTTTATAACCTTTGTTATAATAATTATTCTTAGACTTTCACTAAAAAAAACGAGCACTGTGATTGGTTTGATCGTTTTACTTCTTTTGAAATCTATTTTAGGCTGCAGAAATGAAAAACATCCAACAACTTAAAACCTCCAATGCAGAATTGAGCTCCAAAAAGGTACATCACATCAAGCGTCCTAAAGTGTGTTATTTTGTTCAGACTTACTTATTGTCCAATGCATCATGGTGTGTGAATAAAGAAATGTCATTGACTCTTCATGTATTTTGAAGAAGGATCACACAACCTTTAACTTTTGTTTCCAGGCTGAAATAAAAGCAAATTTAGCCGGTCTCAAGCAAGATGGTGATAGCCTCAAGTCAAAGATTGTGCAGTCACCTGAAAGATTTAGAGGGGTAAGCAATGAACACAAAGAAAATTAATGCCCACATCTTCCGCCCTGCCCCTCCCTGCCGTTCTGTTTCTCAGATGTTACCTTCAACCTTTTTCTTTCTCGTGCAGTAAAATGTTACTTCATTTCTTTAAGTTGATGGTAAATTGACAGGGTTCTCAGCTGTGGCTGTGATATTAACAATAATCAGAAACCCATAAGGGTTGAAACGTGTAACGTGCGTTCACAGCTTCCAAATATTCAGTGCTAAGTACCATATTTGGAAACCCCTCGCTCCAGTTAATAGAACATTGGTGGTATTGCGTCAAGGTGTTCTTGCAAACTGATTGGTTGAATGTTTCTCTCTTGTTGTTCCAAATATGGTATCTAGCAAATTGAATATTCACAAGCTTGTTTCCCAGCACACAAGGGGCTGTTACACGTTTCAACCCTTATGGGTTTCTGCAATAATAATTTCATTAACTAATAAGTGGAGGTGGTTTCACAGCCATAACACAATACTAGTGACACCTCTGACTGGTGGGAAACGTAGTTGCTTGCAGATACATGTTGGCGAAAGGAATAGAACTCTGATTTTTCCACTAGTTTCCCATCCTTCCCATGAGCGCTTTACATTTTAAAGCACCTATAGTTGCACCCTGGCAGGTGTTACCGGTTCAACTAAGATCCCTTGTTTAGGCTACCATCAACTGGCATGGTTGCTTTAGGTTCTTAGTTATTTTCACTTCCTGGTTATTATATTGTGTACATGGTAGTATTTTTTTCAGAGGGGTTCTTGCTCTTCTTTATTTTGTCTTCTTCCCCTCCCAAGTCTGTATTAAATGCAGTCTTTGTGTGCATGGCATTGTGGGAGTCTCCATGTGCAAGGTTCTAGGGGCTGCTGTTTGGAAGAGCTCAGCCGTAATGGATACCCTGAACTTCTGCAGCATCTTCCGCTCAACTTGTGTCATTTACCATAGTTGGTGATAAAGTTGAGACAAGTGAAAACAGACCAAAATTGACCTACATTGTAACTTAGGACTTAATTCACTATACAGATGACTGTTTGGATGAATCTTATCTGAAAGTTCCTTGTTGTTTTTGTGTAGGAATTGAGTCGCCTAACGAGTGCCTTGCAGTCTGTAAGAGAGGCTAGGGATGAGCGAAGTGCCAGGCTTCAAGAGATCTGTGCCCAACAAGAGAGCAGTTTACAGATCAACGAGGTGTGTGTCGGTATTGTGAATGGACTTCGCACACCCCACCCCTTCCAATTATCAGTCCTTGGTGTTCACACCTGTAGCCCAAACTTTGTGATGAGTACAGGCTGTACGTGTAGTTTTCTTCGAACCACAATAGTTCCTGACTTATTGATATTTGTTAGTTATTCTCAGGCTGCTTTCTGTATATAAATGTAGTCCGTGTTCGCGGATTGATAAATGCGTCCCTTCGTGTCCTCTTTTAATCTGCCGCTGTGAATTATTTTTTGGAAAACGAAGGCTACAGTAATATCAGAAACCCATAAGGGTTGAAACGTGTAACGCGCGTTCACAGCTTCCGAATATTCAGTGCTAAGTACCATATTTGGAAACCCCTCGCTCCAGTTAATTTCGCACGAGAACATTGGTGGTATTGCGTCACGGTGTTCTTGCGAACTGATTGGTTGAATGTTTCTCTCTTTTTGTTCCAAATATGGTCCTTAGCAAATTGAATATTCAGAAGCTTTTTCCCAACACACAAGGGGCCGTTACACGTTTCAACCCTTAATGGGTTTCTGGTAATATACAATGGTATGTTAAAGAAACGCGACCGTCTTCATTGAACCGACATTCCTCTTTTTATCGCTAGTACAAGACAGGCAGACTATATATCCTGTAACTGGATGAGTGCGAATGGTTTTAAAGTAGAAATAGAAAATGAATGGTTCATCGTTATACCCTGTACGCTCACTTTGTCGTCAAAACCTAAAATTTGGTGATTTCACGTTGGTCTTTTGTGGAGTACGGCAAAGAAATGCACGGAAATTCGTGTTGCACGTGCAGCAAGGATGGCACATTTGGTTAGTGCGCGGCCTTGGTGCAAGAGGTCCTGAATTCGATTCCCGGATCTCGCATCCTTGTTTCGACTTCTTTCCTTTCAGCGTGGCTTAAGTAGCTTTAAATACCCGTAAAACGGCGCGCTGATGGAGAGGGGGGAGTAAAATGAGCGCACCGTCAACCTCAGGTTTGTCAGTTGAATTACTGTTACGAGTTATCGACGTTTAATATGGTTACTTTACTTCGTTTTTCAACCAATGATATTATTCTTTATTTGAGGCGTTCTCGTTGCCGTTGCCTAAACGCCCCCTTAGGGAGTTTCAGATCTACGATGCGACGGCAACTAAAACGTCACAAATTTTGCATATTTAATGAGCAAAAACAATAGCTTTGCACGCTCTGCACGTGCATTTTTCAATTTTGTACAGTTTTTTCACGTGTTCGGTAAATCTGCGACGTGAAATGACCAATTCTCAAGTTTTACGGAGAACGTGAACACAACGCAGCGAATTTGAATTTTCTGTCGTACCTTCAACACTGCACCTCCTAATTCAGTTCCTGGAAAGTTGCGCCAGTTTTTAGAAGTTGTACAAACCGACATAATGACGAAAAATATTAAACCTGAAATTGCAATTTTAAATGACGTTTTCGTTACCGTCGCGTTGTAATGGGGACCGAGCTTTATTAGCAACGACAACGGCGACGGCAACAAGAACGTCACAAATTTGCATATTTAGTGGCTAAAAACAACAGCTTTGCACGCCCTGCACGTGCGTTTTTCACTTTTGTCCATTTCTTTGCCGTCGTCAGCAAAACGACAACGTGAAATAGCCAAATTTGAGGTTTTATGAAGAACGTCAGCACTTGAGGATAAATTTTCCTTTTCTCCTTTAAATTAAGCACCGTTCCGACCAGTGTCATTCTTGAGGAACTACCACACCCTTGTCATCTGCATATTAAAAAGGTTGAAATAGTCACGAAGCTATTAAAATAACGCGAATATATATTTTGAGATGACGTTCTCGTTGCCGTCGTCGTTGTCGTTGCTTAAGGTCCGTAACATCGCGGAGTTCATGGGTTCAAATCCCGTTGAAGCCTGACTTTTTTTGGCTTTCATTTCGCTGCTGTTAAAACAGTGCCCATAACTGCGATGATCTAAATTTCTCATTTAACAGGACGCCCAGACAGCACTAAGAATGATCACAGGAACAGGACACGACATGGAAAAGCTACGGTAATGTACTGCTCACAATCCCCTCCCAGGAGTGTTGACGAGAACGAGAGGGCCGTTAGGGCCGATTTATAAGGTACGATTTTTGTCGCATGAAACAAGCCCACGACGTGACTTATACGCTGCTTACGATTGTCGCAGCGTTTTAAAACATGTTTCGAAATGCTACAACATTTTTTCTGACGTACGCGTCAATCGTAAGCCATTTCATAGGCCTGTCGTAAGCTTGTCGCATGCGACAAAAATCGTGCCCTGGAAATCGGCCCTTAGAATACCTATATGTAGATTCGAAGAAAATACTGTAATGAAGCTGATAAACCAGGTTCAACATTTCGGAAATGTATATTTATTACTATGCTCAGAGACTTTCGTTCATTGCTAGATTTACTCCGACATGAACAAAACTGCGAGTTCTCTCAAAGGTCCATGTTCACCCACCGCTGGAACTATTCCAAAACAACAACACAAGCGCGCAATGTCTTTTGGGTGAAGATGAGCCTTTAACCACCAAATAGCCCAATCAAATTTGTATTGACAGGCTATTACCGTCAGTCCTTTTATGGGATCACTAGGCGTTTTCAGTTATGGAATCCGGACATTGGAGCTAAACGTCGAAATGTGTGCGGTACATATAGGTCGGGTCAAATCCGGCCGGGCCTCGCTCAGTCTGAACAACCCTTTTTTGTAAAATTCTATAGGGCGATATATAATCTGCACACTGTTTACTAATAGGAGGGCACGGAGGTCCCGTTATTAAAGGGGCTATGTCACGCAAAATGATGTAATTTCACGAAACCCAAAATGCCCAAAAAGTAGAATGAAACGTTGCAATAACCGAAGCATGGATGGACACAAATGGACAATATTGAAACGGATTGCATTTGGGTAATCTTGAAAAAAGTCGGCCCGATGTTTTTTCAAGTTTATGACAAATCGCCTGGATAAAGGTCGTTTTTGCACACCATAATCTTGTTTGTGATATAAGGATAAAATTTTATCAGTAAAAGAATTTTGCATTACCGATTTCGAGTTTTAAACTCGTGGTTAACTAAAGATTTCCCCTAAACACCCCAATAGAACGTGACATTATGACATAGCCCCTTTAAAGTCTGTCCAAGGGTGACAATACCCGAGGGGACCCTGAGACATGTGGTATGTCCCCTTTTGCCTCTGTGTATATTTCTCAATTAACTGTTGGATAGACTAGATAAATGCTACCACAGGTGACAGTACGTAATTTTGTAACCCAGTGAGGAAAGCGCCAGGCTTGAAGACCTCCAAGACAAAAATATAACACAAAAGGAGACGCTCAGAGACTTGACTGCAAAGATTGAGGTACTTGGCTTAAATGTAGCGTTCGGTGTTTTAAAATGGCCATTTCCCTCTCTATTTTTACATGTATGTCCTCACTCGCTGATCAGTCTCTGTTAGGAACTACTGTAACCTGCATCGAGGACCTTTTACCCCGAGCCTTTGTTTACTCGAACGTTGTCTTTCAAGGTGCAACTTTTGGGGTAAACAAGCGAATAAGTCACGAGAAATCGTTTTGGACCTGACGCGGTGTGGCGTTTTGTTGACACCGCCACGCTTTTCCTTCAAAGCGCTCACCGCAAAGGCCTGTTCTTTCAGGGACAAAACGATACTCTTGTCAGCCATGAAGGAAAGTTTAGTTTGGCTTAAAACGCTCATACGCTCTCGGTGATCTCGCCAAACTCACTAAAGCCGCAGGGACAAGTTCCAAAAAGCAGTAATTTTTCTTTCCTTCACAAGATGTTAGAAGCCGTACCTGTAACTTACAACATTTTTCTTTCCTTTCTCGTTTGCTTTTTTTATGAAGTGTTTTATAATGATGTTATCATTTCAAACATCGTACCAGCAGTACAGTTTTCATATCAGAAAATCCAAAGACTTTCTTCATTTTGATACGAGAGAGTAAAGGAAGAACCTGTTGTTGTTGGACAACAACCCCAATATTATTGGCCAACAACTCCCAACATTGTTGGCAAACATCCCGCAACACTATTGGCCAGCAACCCCAACATTGTTGGCCAACAATCCCCAACATTGTTGGCAAACATCCCGCATCACTATTGGCCAGCAACCCCCAACATTGTTAGCCAACAACCCCCAACATTGTTGGCAAACAACCTCC
>OX421448.1:59722468-59757468 GCA_949126865.1 Montipora capitata
ATGGTAAACAAAATGGCACTGATTTAGATTTCTTTGTTTTTGGCGGAACTAAAAGCCCGCTTGAATGTGTGACATTTGTTTCAGTAACTTGCATCGAGTTGCTCAACAAAGATCATTGCATCTAAACGCGCCGATATTCAGTATACCGTTTTGACCTGGCCTCAGTTGTTCAAAAGGCCCGATGACTTAATCCAGTTTGTAAGTCACTATCCAACAGTTCCACCATTTCTTTCAGGTGCATCCAAATCAAGAAGCGTTTCACACTCACTTATGCGCCAGATTTGAAACTTTTCAAAAATGTTATTTCTCTTGAATGCGGTCATTAATATCTCTTTGAATATTTTCCTATTTTGGGGGGCATTTTTTGGAAAGGTGTGTGGGCGTAGAAATCGATTAATTGGACAAAATCTATCCAGCATGCTACCGACTGTTACGTAATGGTGTTGTGCCCAGTGAGAGAGACGTCAAAGTGGGCCCTAGAATTTAAAACGCAATAAAATATCTAAATCCGAAATGAGTGCCATCCGTTTCAGTTTTCTCGTATTTAGTCCACTTATCCACTTCTTTTTTTTTTATTTTTAATTGAGCCCCGCGATTGTTATTGTTAAGTTGTTATTTTTTGCTTAAATTTACGGGCATCTCGTATGCGATGAAAAAAGCATGCTGAACTGTGCCGCCAATATACTTTCTCCCTCAAAATTTTTGCTCGACAACTTGATTAGGTCAAATTTGCGTTGTGTCTTTTGATTGGAAATGCAACAACAGAAAAGCTTAAAGAAGCTTTCCCCCTCGAAATGCCCGCTATCCCAAATGAAATTAGGACGATCGAGAAAATACAGAAAGTGCAGTTTAATTCATAGCTACAACGAAATGTGGAAACGCTTTTGTAAGTAGAGCTGTCCACTTACAGGAGCAGAGCTCGAGATAACCCGTTCGATACCGCCTCCGTGATTCAGGTGTGTCGTTTCAATGTGTCTGCAGGTGCTAACATTGTCCAGCAGTTTTTTGTGGGCACAGCTACAGCTAGTCCACAAATATCTTCGAGTTGGCTTTTTCATTCGTGTGGGATAAACCACGTTTACGTCGACCTGTCAATCTGTTTATTTGCCATCGCGATAACTTTCGGCGTTCATCAGAGGGATTAGTATTTCTGTCAACAGCTAATGGACAGATTCAAATATCTTGACTTAACAAGAAAGGTTTCGTACATAAAGTGCTGTATTCAGTTTGGGGTCAGGACTCCACGCAGAAGGATCGATTTCTCTTGAGAATACCAAAGGTAAATGCAGACCGTTTTTCAACACTGAAGATAAGAAATATATGTTATTTCACATCATTAAATAATATTCAACTTGTTCTTTTCGTTTATATATATCGCTTTGTTTCTCTCCCATGTCAATTTTGGATTCAAGAGATGTGTTCATCGGCAAATTAAGAGAAATCGAAAGTTTTTTTTCAGGGCCGAAATTAGCCAACGACGATGTTTTCATGAAGTTCTGAGTAATTTTTCGTTTTCTTTTTCTCTTTTTTTTTTCTTCAACAGAATGATGTCGTTTACTTCTCAACTACAGAGTTATGCTGTTCACAGGATGTTGGCAAAAACAGCTGTTTGTGTACTTGTGTACTTTTCTTCTTTTACAATTGGAAGTAAGTGGCCTTTGTCTTTTACAGTACTTTTGCTGAAACTTCGTAGATATACGTGCTCGCGATGAATTTTGCTTGTGCGGAAAGCTTTTTTTCTCTGCTACCCCCATCACGTTCCAGTGCAAAAACAACTTGTTTTCGATGGCGAAAAACAAAAGAGAACTTTCCACCGAAACTGTTCTCTTAGTACTTTCTCAAAGTAAAATGAAGGGTAAACTAGAGTTGTTTCGTCAAGTTTTGCACCAAAATGATCTGATTTAAAACTTCTTTTCTTTTCATCTATCTTTGCACCTTCAACGGACAACACTTAAGATTCTGGCGAAAACTTGTTGAATGTAATCCTTTTTGAAATATGCATGCATAGTTCCAATTTGTTTTCAACATGTAGTTTGACATTAGCGAGTTGCTTTTGAAACTGTCCATCATAAAAAGGAACATGTCTTATTTGGATTGTACTTAAATTGAAATCATTTCATTTGTAACAAAGCTCTTTTTCAGCACGTAACACTGCTGCATGCGTATGAGTGGCGCTGACACTTGCGGCAGAAGTACTTCATCAGAAATTTCAATTATTTTTGTTTATCGATCGAGGCGCTGCTATGGAAATAAAGTTGGCACATTCCATGAAATCACAAAGAGTTGTTTTGGGGACATTTAACTATTCATAATTGTGTTAAAACGCAATAGTTCATAAAGAAATCCTCTTTTGTGTTATCATTTCATCCGTAGGATAGTAGAGGGTTTTCGGTTTTTTTACATTCGACTTTAGTTAGTCTGGTGACGCATTTCTCGCTTAAGTGCTACTTTTTATTTTAGAAAAATTTTCATGACAATGGAAGAATTCGCATATTAGACGGCCGCAACAGGTTATTAGGGAGCTTAAGAAACGACGTCGGCTACGGTAACGAAACGCCATAAAACAAGAGTATCGTTGGTTAGGAGAGGAAAATTAATCGTGTTGCACTTGCGACACGCATTTTAGCGCGTATTTGTGCGGCACTCTACGTAACAACGGCGAAAAATCACCACATTTTAGGTTTTTACGACAACCTGAGCATACACATATGAGCCTTCGTTCTCTATTTTTACTCTGAAACTGCTCGAACTTCTTTATTTTGAGGATACTTCGCCCCCTTTCTCCGACGTGAACGAGATGGAAAAATTAAAGTGCAAGGCGGCCTTATATTTTGAGGTGACGTTTTCGTCATGTCGCCGTCCCTATTGTTTGCCTGGTGTCTTTTCAACTTTTGGATATTATAAATTTTTTCATGACATTTTCAATATTTCAGTGACGAAATCATCCTTTCTGTTTTAAGAGTAACTTCTTAATTTTTGAGTCTTTTTCTCGAGTTCCTTGTAAAACTCGTCAAACATGCGAAAACCTCGCTTTTAAGTGTTCTGCATTATGATGAACTGACGCAATCCTTGTTGAGGTGTTAAATGTGTTTCATTGCAGCTTTATTATTACGCGCGCGGTATCCCTCTGCCGGGATTTTTGAATTTCTCGAAGTGACGTTCCTCTACGGAAGGTGATAATTTTAGTTGTTTGACAGAAGAATTTTAGTTTCGCAATGGAATATTTTAAAAACGCTTCGATACATGAAAAAGTGAATTTTTTGGTGAATAACACGAACTTGGGGAAAAAAATGAAACTAGTTGTTCAAACAGGAGTAAAAAACACGACCCTCGTATTATTGGATTGAATCTGAACCATCGCATGCGATACAGCGGCAGCTCGTTCGACGGTCCCACGTAGTGAAGCTACCGTACAGTCATTTCAGCCGCTGTTAGCTTGGACCACGCGGCTTTACTTACTGGGTATACCATTGAATCCATCTCACTACTAAATTCATCCTTCCATTCATCTGCCTGGGCTAGAACTCTCCTTATTTTTTAGCGCATTCAACAGTTTTAGCTTTGAGGTATATAAGTTACGTAAGTGTCGTTCGTATGATAATTGCTCCTTCCATTTAATTTTCCTTTTCATGGTGATAGATTCAAAACCAAGAATCAAAGCAACCATAAACACTAAATATATATTTTGGTTTCTTGGTGTCCCTTATTTAGCTAAACAAAGTTCGAAGTTTCTGTTTCGACCTATTGCAATAATTCAGTGAACCCGATGTATATAGCAGCGTATAGAACAGTAAAGGCTTTGGTAAGCCCTTGATCATCAGCCAAAAGGACTTCTTCAACTTTTTTTCCAAGACTGAAGCATTTACCCATATGGCAATAAAACAAGTATTATTTTGCAGGTCCGTGGCGCTTTTCGTGTTTTTAGTTACTGTTTTAATTTGAAACGTGTCTGCTTTCCTGAACCCTGCTTTCCGGAATATTGTTAAGGGTACTTCGATTTTGTTGAACAGCGATGATGAAACCGTTTAGAAAACGCGTTGAATCGTTGTTTGAATGAGTTTAAAAGCCTTTACCACTTGCTTCAACTACTATTCAACATTTCTCCTGTTATCGCGAATGCTGAATGAAGCCTTTGATCGCATCTTTCAACATTGTTGGGTATGCGCCTGCGCAGTAATCGGTCTCTCAATGACGTATCCATGTCCTAATCCATGGTAACAAGTCCATATTTATAGTAACAATCGTGGCTGCAGCCTGAGATTGAATATCGGGCCTCTCGTGAAGCTTTGTTGAATCACTTGTTGATGGTGTGTAGAAACTGTTTAAAATCGTCCGACATCGTTCAACAGAAATGAACGGATGTTGAAGCAAATTTTGAATTTGTTTGCCAGGGCCTTTAAGCTGGCTTTCAGCTCGAAGGAGATTTATTATCCCGCGCTGTCTATTGCTTTTTTTCTGTTGTGTTGGTTCTTTTTCTCCGAATGGTTGAGTTAATAGAGATATTTAAAAATGCGTTTGTAGTAAACGACAGGCTTTCCATTTTGTTGAACGATGTTGACCGCTGGGCTCAGCACATGGTATTCAGTCCCAGACTGCAGCAGTGGTTGTTACTATGGATGCGGACATGGATACGTCATTGAGAGACCGATTAGTGCGCACGTGCATGGATTTTTTTTTTAATTGATACCATGCGATCATTATGATTTTTAATTTCAAAGTCACGAGGCATCCATTTTGAAGATTCGTGTTTTATCGCGTTGGGTCACCGTACCACGATATGGCTCCCTTTATTGTCTACGAAGCTCGTTTCTCTAAAACCACCTGCGGCCGGTTGCTCGAAGACTGGTTAGCGCTAACCGTTGGTTAAGAGATATCAAAACCTATAGATTTCCATGGTATTTATCGCTGGTTAGCACTAACCATGCTTGGAGCAACCGCGCCTGAACAGTTCCAATAATTTTTAATGCTTTTCCTGAGTTGCAGAATTTGTTTTCTTGCCAGAAACTAATTAATTATAATTTTAATAGGAATATCAGCTTCAACAGCAAGCATGGCGACTTCGGTGACCGTCTATCCGTCAATTGTTTTTTCTCCCACTGCCATATCACCCACGAAGACGACATTGCTTCCTTCTTCGACCTCGAGCACCAGCCTTCCTCATAATGTGTCTTTTCAGATATCGATTCAACTCACTGACACAACCTGGTCCGACGAGCTCTTTAACAACAAAACTCCGAGCTTTCTTAGCTTGTCGTCAAATCTTACTACAATTGTGTCAGGAATTTTGAAAAGCGTCGGAGACGCTAGCGTCGAAATTTTAGAATTCAAGCCGGGCAGCGTGATTGCGGTTTTTAAAGTAACAGCTCTGTCATCTCAGGAAACTGGTCTGAAAAACAGGCTCATCGCTGAAATGAGATATGGGAAGCTGGGGGCGTTTGCGGTGGAGCCAGTTCTTTATTCAGGGAGAGTTTTCGACGTTATTCTTAAACTGAATATTGTTTGCAACGATTCGGCAGCGGACAAAGGATTTGTTCAAAAAGGAAGCTTAGAGAACGCCATCATCACAAAACTCAACTCCAGCAACAAAAGCGTCACCGCTGCAAATATTCGGCTAGTCGACTGTCCGCAAGATGATAATGAGAATATTACCATTGTGACAGTGCGTGTGCAGTTAAAAGACTTGTCAGCGGTGAACCCAAATAAGGAACTGCGGAGTCTGAAGGATGCTGTGGATGGTGGCCGAGTTGGAAACTTCTCCGTGGTTCCTGAGTGGAAATCGTACATCCCCGGAGAGAAATTATTTCACCTCAAAGCTACAGTGGTACCTGGAATCGCTAACGCTCTTAGGAACAAGACGGTTTTAGAGGCTTTAATAACAGAAAAATTTAAGGGCAAAAGCAATTTCAGATATGCCAACGTCGAGGTTCCAGATAACACTACTTTGGAAATCGACATAGGAATGGATTCATCGACTTCTGAGTTACCATTCATTGCCCTAGATGTTTTAGCCACAGATCTACCTAGGGCGAAATTAGGGAACCTTGACCTGATCAGAAAGACAATCCGAGTTACCGTTGAGCCTAAATCATTGACAAAAAAGACTTTTGAGGTCACCTTTGCTCAAAATGTACCGAATTGTGACCCAGGGAAAATTGCTGATAGCAACAGTTCTTACTTCAAAAATCTCAGCGATGGTGCCCGGGAGTTTATAGACAGTATTTTGAAAGCAGGCAAAAAGGTCAGCCCGTTTTATTTAGAAACCGAAGTAATGAGGTTATCATGTCACAGTGGTACTACCGTTCAAAGCGTTAGCTTTGCTTACTTAAAGCCAACCGCAGAGGATAAGATTGGCTTGCTTTTTCCCCTTCTCAAGTGTAAAGTAGAACCTGGTATTTATGACGGGGGTGTGAAAATACAACTCAAGACCCCGACATCAGTGCTTGTTCGTGGCATTTGGAATGTTCTTCAAGGAGTTTGGATACATTGGGTGTGTCCCAAGCCGCCGAAACCAAAGCCACCTACCCAAGGGCCCACTGACTTATCCACGACCACAGGTCCAACAACGGCAATCACCACAGGAACGGCAACAAAAGCGACTGACCTCTCGACTACTGAATCATTGTTGGAGATTTCGAACACGACAACGATAACAAGAGGTCCTCTTCCCACCACAGAGAGTAAACCACAATTGTTCATCAAGGTGGGACTTGGAATGACCTGGGGAGAGTTTTGTTCAAAGCAAGAGATCTTCAAGGAGAGGATAGCGGGAAACTTGGAAGACAGTAACGGAACTGAGTTATCCCCTGACAGCATCATTTATGCTAACGTGGAAGAGAACTGCGCAGATCCTAGCAAACATGACGAGATGGCAGAGGTTTGGTTTTACGTATCCAAAGCTGGTTCAAAAGATCTGGACGAGTCTCTCACTTTGAAGGCCTTTGAGTTGTTCTCAATGTTCTTTGAAAACGCAAACACCAAACAGCTTGGACCTGACTTCGAGGAAAAGGTACCTATACAGATAAGGCAGTGGCATTCATAACCCTTATTCTCATGTTTTTTCCTTTAAAAAAATATATTAAGGCCAGATTCTCACTAGTAACGGAGTTGGTGTCGTAGATATGGGCAAAGCTTACACAACGGTAGACGACGTTGACTGCAACGTGAGCGTCAGACGTGGATTGCGCGTTTTGTCAAGCAACGCGGCGAAAATCTTCTCGAATAATCGCCAGCAGCCATAACTTTAAAGTGCTACTATGATAAAAAAATTCCTTTTTTCTTCATATTTTGAAAGTATATTTTTTTAACATTTGACTGCCAAACTTTTGAGCCTTGAGTTTTCGTCCAAAGACTGTTTACTTTGAGTTTTTGATATCACTAGTACTCACTACGCTATTACTCACGTTCAAAAGTGACCGATGGGACCTTAGAGGGTTGGATCTGGGGAAAAGTGGCATCATTTACTCACTGGCTTAAAATTTCAGAGTGTGAATGCAGATTATGATATATGCCAGAAACTACCGTGCTGCATATTAAATAATTCAGCCGCGTATAGACGCATAGTTACATTCTCAAACTAGTGAGTCTTTGGCGGACCATTAAACAGGGAAAATCCAGTTAAAATATACTTTTGTCTTTTTTTAAATCAAGGCTTAAAACTTGGGACACTTAGTGTTTAGTTAACATAGTTTTGAAATCTAACGAAAAGAAAAAATTGAATTGTTGGTCAAGTAGCACTTTAACTATACGAGGAAATACAACAATTGCTTTGCTTTGCACAAGCCTTTTGAATTTTGGTACATTTCTTAGTTTGCCGTTCTTTTCCCGACAACGGTGTGAAATTTGAGGTCGTGTGTAGGATGATTCTCGCTCCTTTTAAAGACGTTTTTCCTTTATACCTGGTGCACAGTTTGCATCCCCGAGCAGATTGGAAGAATCGCGAAATGATTACAGTAACTCGAGGTAATATTTCCATGTGCATTTCGCAGCTGTCGTCCACGTTTTTTAGCAAGGAGACCTCGACGGCTACGCCGAGAACGTTGTTGAAAATAATTGTTGCTCGTTATTGCAAAAATGTCGCGATTAGAGCGAGTTTCAATTGAATGTCGTAAAACCAAAACCAAAGTAATTACTTTGGCCAATCAAAAAGGACGGAGACAAGCCAGTAAACCAATCAAAACTCGAAGCAATAACACGTAGCCGACACAAAGCGCTGGAAAATGTGCACGCGCGAGCCACGATTGGTTTTGGTTTCACTTCTCATTGGTTGAAAAAGTGGCGCGGAAAATTTGAACCAATCACTGAGTGAAGTAATGCAAAACCAAAGCAATTCGCTAATTACTTTCGACACTCAATTGAAAACCGCTCTAATCCAAGTTGTTCAACATAAAATTTATTTCAAAGTGTGTATCAAGGTTCAAGAAACAGGTGTGAACAGGGTGGACATATGAAGAGAAAATTGAAAAATTTATCGACATGTGCTCGCGTCCTTCACATAACCTCAAATTTCGTCGTTGTCAGGACGAAAAACCGCTAAAGGTGATGTTACACGAGTCGATTTTTAACGCCGATTTAAAATACACGTCGCACCATTCAACTTTTGACGCAGCGTCAACGGGTTACGCAACATTGCTTCGAGCATTTGAGCCCAGGCTCCTGCTCGACAAAATCCCGGGCGACAAATATGGCGGTCACGTGACTTATTTCGACTCTTCGTGGTGCATGCTGGGACGATGTTGCGTTAAAAGTCGACGGCGGTTGTTACACGCACCAACTCCAACAAAATTCGGGTAAAACAATGTTGCAGCAGGTTTTTGAAAGCGATTCAAAAACCTGCAACCTGTTGCCGCAACAAAATGTTTCGTTAAAAATCGCCTTGTGCGCCATGTTGCACGAGACAATTTTGCGTTAAAAGTCGGCTCGTGTAACATAGATAGATAGATAGATAGATAGATAGATAGATAGATAGATAGATAGATAGATATGTTTAATTTCAACTCTTGCAGTTAGTGTACTGGATTACAGTTGAAGGTCAATGTACGACAATCAGCTAGCTATATAACTTTGTTACAAATTTGGAAAAACGATTAGTTCTAACTTGCGGTTTCAGTGTCTTTGTAATCCCTGAGCTAAGATTGTAACCGTGGCGCACGACCTCTGCTCTGTTACTGATTATATTATTCAAAGGGATCTTATTCATCACCTTAAGAATATGCCAAATTGTTATATATCTAGACTTTCACTCAACAAAACGAATACTTTAATTGGTTGATTCTTGGTCACGTGCCCCCTTATCAAATTCAAATGTATCTCGATCCGGATGTTTGGTTGCGATTGTTGATAGAAAACTTTAAATAAATAACAAAGCACTTAATGTCCAGTCCCTTGGTAAAGTAGTTAAACAGCAGGAATCTCTGGAAAATTAAATGTTTCCCTCGGGACCATACATTAAGTACATAATGTAAAGCCCACGTGTGGGCCGTACACTGCATTGTTTTTGTTTGTCAAAACTGTTGTTTTGTGTTGCTTAAGCTCTCCTTTAGGTCACTGGCCGTCGGTCTCTGGAAAAAACCAGTCTTTGAAGGCGCATTGCGTTTTTGAATTGGAACCTTTGCGCAATTTCCAATTGAGGTCAAATGCATATGGCTTGCTGTTAAGTTAAAAAGATAACGTGAAAGCACTGCAAACCGAAAACAAGCGGGAAATTCTATAATGCGCGCTCATGTGCTTTGTCCCTTCATATCTGGGCATGTCAGAGACCATTCAGTACAGGCAACTCGAACCTTGATCGAATCTTCTTCATATTTCCTCTTAGGTCATAAATGTAGTGTTGGCGGGAAGCGAAGCCTCTAAATACGAAACCAAGACGACTTGTGGTCTGTCTTCTCTCCATATCATTCTGATTGCAGTCGCTGGAGCTGTGGGACTGTTTCTTATGATATTGGCTTGTTGTTGTGTAAGTAAAATTACGCGAACACAATGTGTGACACCCAAAATAGCCGAAAATATCTCGATACAGTTTTCTTATGATTGGTCTCTAGAAAAAATCGAACACGTTTTAGTTTGTAAGTCCAGTATCCATGTTATTCATTTCTCTTCTGATTTTCATACCGTTCCTAGGAATTTTTCTAAAACGTGCGTGTCAGTGCTTTGTACACTTGTTCGTATGGATGGATGGAGAGGTTTTCATTCAAAGGGGCGAAACCGTCACCCACGTGATGGGGTCAATCACAGCAGACGCTGTCAGCTAAATTAGCCAATCATAAACCACTCGAAGGGCGGGAAAAAAGGAAAGTCACGCTTGGCTTCGTTTCTGCTTCCGATAGTAATAGAAACTAAAGCACTCAAAGAGGTGCTTTAGTCACTCCAGTGTTGTCAGCTTAAGCAAAATATCTAAGATCTAATTTTCTTGATGTTGTAAGTGATTTCTTTTCTTTGCAGTTGTTTTGTTGCAGCAAAAGCCGAAAAAGAAAAAGTCATTATAAATACGAATCCAAGCATCACCATGCTATGCACATCATTCACGTCGATGCCGGAGCCAAAGACACAGAAGACCGTGACAAAAACGCAAACAAAGAGGACAACAAGTTTGTCGGAGAAAAAGAAGGGCGAAGAGACATCAAGGAAGATATTAGCGATGGTGGTCACGAAAACGATGGATACGACTATTTGCAGGACGAAGGGAACAACAGCAAAAGCCACAAAAGTGACAACAAAGAGACAAGCAATGACATAACCGCCGTTTTTAATGAGCGCCAAGTAAGCATCTATCAGGTAATCAGCTTGTTAAATCTAAGCAAGAGAACAAGAGCACATAAGGCTGCTGGGTTTGCATCGTGACATAAGATTTGGCATAAAAATAAGCCGTGTAATCCTTCTTCGAAACTTACACCGAGGTAGGTTATATAGTATAACCAAGAAACGAGGTCCCCTAAAAGGTACCTAACACCATCGCCAGATGTAATAGGCCAGCTTTGAGTTGATTTTGATAAGGGAGGAAAACCAGAAAACCCTCCAATAAGGTTAAGATGGACTTCAACTCAGCCCACATTCAAGTGCCTGGCACTTGTGCCCAGAAATTCACCTAATTAAATGCACGCCCAATTTTGACATCCAAGATGAAGCGACCCTTCAAGGCTAAGCCTTTACTAACTATTTACAACAATAAGATAAGGGTAAAGATTAGCGTTATTTTTAGCTTAGGGTAAATGCAGCTATTTATCCTTACTTGAAAAGCAGCATTTATAGGACACTTTGTGACGTTAATTAACAATTAGACCCGTAGCCCGCAAGGGCTACGGGTCAATAGGGAGCTTTAGCAACGACGACGGGAACGGCAACGAGAACGTCATCACAAAACATAAATTCTCATTATTGTAATCACTTCACGACTATTCCAAGTTTTTTAACGTGAGAAAGGTATGGCAATCCCTCAGGATTGAAAACGTTATGAGCGGGGCTTTATTTTGGGGAGAAAATGAAAATTTATCCTCAAATGCTGACGTCTTTCATAAAACCTCAAATTGGGTCATTTCACGTTGTTGTTTTGCTGACGACGGCAAAGAAATAGACAAAAATGAAAAACGCACGTGCAGAGCGTGCAAAGCTATTGTCTTTAGCCCCTAAATATGCAAATTTGTGGCGTTCTCGTTGACGTCGCCGTTGTCGTTGCTAAAGCTTCCTAATAGCCTATGAGGCTTTTGACCCCGTGGCCCTTGAGGGCGAAGAGTCTAATTGTTTTAGTATCACCCAACTAGTCGGACAGAAAAGGCAATAATAAAGTTAGCAAATGTAAGTTGAAGAAATATTTATTTGGGAATAAAATGAAAGAAAGCGTCACGCTTTTCGCTACTCGAGGACTATTACTAGTAGTCCTCTAGTAGCGTAGCCAATTACAACGCAGGATTTGCATTAGTCCACTAGTTGGGTGATACTAATTGTGTGTATTCCAAGAAACGAATTGTGTTGAATTTGGGGAGAAGAGCAAGAGGGACACTTCGCGACGCTTACTGAAATCCGCCTGCATCTCATTAGCGGCACTCATCACTTTGCTAACCTATTTGTGTCAACGGATATTATTTTGCTATCCCACTCTGTTAAGTTCTCATTCTTGCCCCCGACGGCCTACGAAGCTTTCTTAGTTTATGTATTTTACCACTGACCAAAAAATTGGAGGGTCTAGGGACAAGAAAGCCAGCGCTCTGATTCTAGAGCTCACTGCGCATGCGCACGTCTCTCCTTCTCCGGTGAGCATGGCTGGCGCGGTGGTGAGAGAACTCACCTCCCACCACTGTGGCCCGTGTTTGATTCCCAGCCTCGGCGTCATATGTGGGTTGAGTTTGTTGGTTCTCTACTAGAGGTTTGTCTCTGGGTACGCCAGTTTCCCCCCTTCCTCAAAAACCAAAATTTGATTTGAGTTAATTTCGTTTGTGTCCCCAATTAGTGCTCTTGTGCTGAATCCATTGTGACTTAAATAAAGTTGTTGCTGTTATTATTATTATTATTATTATTATTATTATTATTATTATTATTATTATTATTATTATTTTATTTTATTATTATTTTTTTTAACTATCATTCTTATTATTCTTATTAATTTGATGATGTTTCTCCCAAGACAAGTAAAGGGGCTATGTCACGTTATTTTAGGGTGCTTAAGGGAAATCTTTAGTTAATCACGAGTTTAAAGCTCGAAAATGCATGTGGTGATGTGGATTTTTTTACTGATAAAATTATCATTACGTCACAAACAAGATGATTCTGAGCAAAATCGACCTTAATCCAAGCTATTTGCCACAAACTTGAAAAATGTCGGGCCAACCTTTTTCAAGATTACCCAAATGCAATCCGTTTCATTGTTGTCCATTTTTGTCCATCCATGTTTCTCTTTCCTTTTGCTGTATTTCTTTTATGTTGTTCAACAGTTTTAAGTGGTTATTGCATTGTTTCACTCTACGTTTTGGGTATTGTGGGTGTCACGAAATTAAACCATTTTGCGTGACATGGCCCCTTTAAATTACACTAGATTTCATGATCGCCCGCTCGTGCCGAATGCTTGATAGTTTTAATGACCTGTTTAGCACGTGGCCCTGTGTAATCTTTTCTCTACGGTAATTAATTTTGTTCAACTGAACGATACAGGACATAAGTGCAAGAGAGAGATCCCTGGACAAAGAGGTCAATTCCGCAACTGGAGAAGCCGGAGTACATCAAGGTGAGCGGAGCCACAGCTACGAAGACCTGAACACTGGTAATGCGGACTATCATACTTACGAATCTGTTTCCAAAGCAAGCGAAATTGCCGACAAGAACAGCAGCAGAATCTATATCAATGTGGCAAATGTGCCCGTCACTACTTCTCCAGTCACTTGCACGGTAAACGTGAACGGTGTCGATTGCAACGGGAAGAAGAAAAGCGGCCTTCACTTCAGTAGCTCCTCGTCCGTCGGCAATGCACAAGAGGTGAGTCAACTTTCCATATCTCAACGTGTAACGATGGAAGGATAGAAGTCGATTCTTACCTTCCCTGAATGCTAGCCATCCCTAAACCAAAGGTCAAAGTAAAGATTTTAGAGATGAAGAATAGGCCATTTTCAAGTTCATGTCTGCCTCCTCTCCAAAGCGAGTCTAAGTGCGACGTCTTGTGATGGTAATTAGTTCTACTTTACATATGAATGAAAACTAATCGTCATAAGATGAACTTCGCGCTTAGACTCGCTTTGAAGAGGAGGCAGACATGAACTCGGAAATAGCCTATTCTTCATCCCTAAAATCTTTACTTTGACCTAATCACTAAAATGAGTACAAATGCCTAATTTAAAGAGAACGAATCAATCTGTTACCGACTCATCGTTTCAGTGTATATGACATATTTTTCTTTATTTACTCAACGAAACATGCTTTCTGAGATAAAAACAATTAGAAAAATTCCATACCGATTTGCCTTCCGTGTCTTTTAGCCTTTTAAAAATCGGGATTTCTACTTCCGGTGGGGTACAAAACCGCGCTAGAACGAAATTTTTCCAGGGTCCGAATTTTCCTTTGTTTTAGATTCAGAAGTTGCTGAAACTGCTTCTGAGATGCGTTGTATTTGGTTGCAATAATGAAATTAGACAAATGAACGAAATTTATATCCCTAAAATTTCCAGCGTTCTTGTTTTGACGTCATAGTTCTGCTATCCCTAGTCTCCTTACTAGCGCGGTTTTGTACCCCACCGGAAGTGAAAACTCCGATGTTTCAAAGAGTAAAGGAGTCGGAAGGAAACTCGGGATGGATTTTTTTCAATTATTTTATCTCAGAAAGCCATGATGTTTCGATTGAGTAAATAAAGAAAAATCTTTCATATACACTTTAACAAGCATTGACACCAGATGTCCTTTAAATTTGCCAACCCACCGAACAACAATAAGGACGTTGTTTTAACTATCAACAATTACTTAGCGAGCTTGAGAAACGAGCCAGGCAACGTCAAGTAACGTGCAAAAAGGAGTTTGGCAGGCTTTGCGCGTTTCACCTTAAAGGAAATCTCCACTCCAACATTAAAAAACCCCTCTAAATCACAGGAAATGACCTCTACTTTTGATAACAATTGGAACAAATTTGTTTGCAGGTATTACTTTCTCCAGTTTGAGCGTATGGCTAACAGCCCATGATTATGGGCGTACAGCTTCATTGCATTTGTGGAACGGCGTTTTTACAGATTGATTTCCCTCGAAACCAGACCTTTCCTGCTAATCACAAGTCTTGCATGAGATATTAGGGAATTTAAGAAACGACGACGGCTACGACTACGACAACGCAACAAAACAATAATATCATTGGCTAAAAGAGCATAAATAATCGTGCTGCACGTGCAGCACGCATTTTAGCAAGTAAGTTTGCGGTCCTCTGCATAACGACGACGTGAAATCACCAAATTTTAAGTTTTGACGACAACGTAAGCATGCAACAGAGAAACTTTCGTTCTCTATTTTAACTTTGAAACCGCTCGTACCGATTTATTTTTAGGATACTTTACCCACATTGTACGACGCGAACTAGACTGAATAATCGCGAAAGACTTACGATAGAGCCAAGTTATATTTTGAGGTGACGATTTGTCGACCGTCGCCGTCGTAGATCTTAAATTCCCTATTATTAACCATGGATTGGGAATGGTCATTCGTGGAAACCAAATCTTATTTAAAATGCCGTCACATACATTGTAGACGTAGTGATGGAGTTGTGAGCTGGTTATGGGCTGCTCAGTGCTTCTAAACTCATACACCATTCATCCCAGTTTCTTTCGCGAGTAGCTGGCGTGCTTTTGTCCTGTTAAAAGGGTTGAAATAGTCGCAAAGTGCTTGCAGTCATGCGAATTTTTATTTTAAGTTGACGCTTTCGTTTGCGTCAGACGACCTTTCTGTTGCTATGGTGACCTATTAAGCGCATCTTGTTAAGCAAAAATAGGCCATTTACGAAATATCAATATTCAGCTTGATAGTGAGGCAGAGAGGACAAAAACAATAGAAACAAGTTGTAATGAATGTGAAAGATATTAGGATATCATCCACTTCCCTTTGTCTTTGTCCTCTAATCCCCTCTTTCAAGCTGAATTTTAATATATCGAGAGTGGCCCATTTGTGTTTCATTTGATACCAGGACATTGCCATTACGCAAAGCAGTATTGTGGAGTCAATCCCTCTAATAAGAAACTAAATATTTTAAGCAAGAGCCGATACAACGTAGATTTGATTTTAGTGGTGTACCTCTTGCTTAAAATATTTAGTTTCTCAACTTGTAATTACGTATACGCCGATCAGATCAAGTCACTGATCCAACATACACTGACAGGAAGATTGCCCACGGTTGCTTGCTTCAAAACCCTCTAATAAGACAGTCTCTTGAAATTGTTGAAACTGGTTTGAGCTATGTTAAAAGACCCAAAAAGAAAGAAAAATAACGATATGTTATGCTTGTTTAATGTTAGATGTTCAACACAACAAACAAACCTTAACTTAAGACCTCCCTGATTGTGTAAAAGCGACAAAAAAGAACTTAACTTTGTTGCAATTAAAGAGTTTTCTTCTGGTAAACTCGTTGATTCTGCTTATAAAAAATTAAGTAGCAGCCTTGTATTACTTTCACACAGAGCCCGAAAATTGGGCCCCAATGCACCTCGGTCTGTACCACGAAAGTGTACGCTGACCACAAGAACCAAGATAGGAGAGGCTCGTATATCCAACCACTGGCTGATGAAGATGTTGCGCTGACTCACAACACGGGAACCGTAGGAATCGTTGCGTTGGCAATACGAAACAAAAACGAAAGCAAGAAAGAGACCGAATTTAAGGTAAAGTAATTCGCTCTCTTCCCGTTTCCATGATCTCCCTTGTGTTTAGGATGGAGAGTTGTGAGAACGAGGCAGGGCTCAAGGGCGCATCTAGGATAAATGATGACCGGTTTCCAAAACAACTAAAAAGTAACGAAAACGTTTCTAGGGGGGTCCGGGTTCATGACTGCCCCGGGAATTTTTGGATTTTAACTCTTTAAAGTCCCCTTTCCCGTGATCGATTTCCGTAAACCGGTGGAAACCAGTTTGCAACGTGCACCTCATCAGGGCAACCAGTGTATTCTCACCATATTTGGGCATAGCTGAGAGCACGAGATTTCTTGTCAAATCGATCGATGATGGCGTCTAAGTGCGAAGTTTTCTTATGTAAATTAGTTTTTATTCATATTTAAGGTAAAACTAATTTCCATCACAAAAACGTCGCACTTATACTTTCTAGACTCGGCGTCGCTAAATTTCCGTTTCGTAAACGGTCGTTGCCATTTTGACGACACTTAAAACAATTTTCGCTGTTAAGTTTCTCGTTTGCAAATGAGGAAAAAATACTTAATTTAGGACTAGATTAGCAGCTTTTGTCACTTAGAATTTTGAAAAAAAACTTAGAAAAAAGAGAATGTTGAGTCTTTTAATGGTAATCGCAGTTATGAACGCTACTTTAATTTAGCAGCAGTGCAATGAAAGCCTGAAAATTTCAAGCTGGAACGAGATTCAGTTGAGTTAAGTGTGCAGTGCAGTGCTTGCGAGTTCTTGATAAACCCATAGAGGATGATACATTTTTGCCTCATTAGCATAAGGCTAACGTTTTCTAATCAGTCAGCCGAGAATAAAGCACTGAATATTGACAGTGCATTGCATAATGAGCAACATTTGGACGCGATGTACAGTACAGGATAATCTCTGAGCAATGATGCTTTGAAAATTCAAATTTTTCCAAAGAATGTATATATGGGATCATTAGACTTAACTGATTAGAGTGTAATGTGAAGTGCTAGCTTTGTACCCCATATGAACCATGTGAACGTTAGCTCTACTAATGGAAATGGGCCCACACAAGGACAGAGAAAAACTCTGACCTAGATCACCGCTGCACTACCGACTGAGCTACAAGGTCAGACGGGAGCAGGCCGTGGGAACTGAAGATGATAAAGCCACGGCAATGAACATGTACAAGTACAAGGAAGGGTTACGCTTTTACAAACGTTGGCCGTGTAGCACTTATATTTCAACAGACTTAAATGATTAGAGTGTAATGTGAAGTGCTAGCTTTGTACCCCATATGAACCATGCATGTGAGCGTTAGCCCTACTTATGGAAATGGGCCCACACAAGGACAGAGAAAAACTCTGACCTAGATCACCGCTGCACTACCGACTGAGCTACAAGGTCAGACGGGAGCAGGCCGTGGGAACTGAAGATGTTAAAGCCACGGCAATGAACATTTACAAGTACAAGGAAGGGTTACGTTTTTACAAACGTTGGCCGTGTAGCACTTTATATGTCAACGGACTGAACTGATAAGAGTGTAATGAGAAGTGCTAGTTTTGTACATTTGCACATTTGCCACCCATTTTTGCTTGAATTAAAAACAATTAATTTCTTCCTCTTTCACCTCGACAAAACGGCTTGCTGCCATTTTAAAAAACCCGCTTAGATGATTATCGTGTAATAATCACATCCAGTGCAACCAATCAGCGCAGAGAATTTTCAGTAATCACCTATGTAATTATATTAAAGGTGTTTATTTTTAATAAACAGAACCTTAGCAGAGACGCGCCTCGTGATGATGTCAAGTATCACCCAGATACTGCCAAGAAGAACAGAAACCCGGATGTGTTGCCAGGTAATTGATTAACCGCAAGCCATGTACATGTTGGTTAAATTTGACAAAAAATGACATTTATCATTGGATAGCCAGGGATAGTCTGTCAGAACTGACGACACGAAGAGATCACGGCCACTCGCAAAATCCGGGTTGTCTGAATCTTACAAAACGGTCTTGGCTCGTCGTTCGATCTTTCGCTAGTTTTGATTTTGTCCGTGATGTCTTCGTCCGTTCTCGTCTGACTGCCCTTTGGTTTCCGAGGATGAAAGGTAACCAAGAACGTTTGCTGTTTCTGTCAACCCAGCCTGGTCAGCACCATTCAGACCGGGCTGCATACAGCTGTTTCGGGAAAAGTTGTCCAAAAGAAGCGTAAAAGCGTTCGCGACAATGCCGGAAGGTAGTATGGGTGACATTCAATAAAATAAATTCAACTTGTAACGCCCAGAATTGAAGATGCCACGACCGTCCAGTGAAGACCTACGGTGGCGAGATATTTGGTACATTTCTCCGACTTTCTCTGCAAAACATGACTTAAAATAAGTAAGGTTAGGTCGTCAGAATCATACTTTCTCTTTGAATCCTAACCCTTAGTTACAAATTCATGGCGTGGATCATTTGACTGAATTTTGAAACTCGCTCATATCTCCATGTCGGTAACATAGCGTGAGCATGTATTTCTAGGTGACGTTTTCGATAGCATTGCTGTCATGTATTCGTTGACTCAAACTGGCATTTAACCATAATACCTTTCGGCATTGTCGCGTACGCTTTTATGCTTCTTTTGGACAACCTTTCTCGAAACAGCTGTATACGAATCACTGCCAGTTGTGGAGGCAGTGAGGCCCACTGGTTACGACGCTTGCCTTGAGATCCGGAGATCCCGGGTTCAAGACTCGTTCTGACCACTCGTTGAATTTGTTCCTGGTATTCCCTGGTTCAACTTCTCGGCCGCACTTGTAAATAGTCATCTGGTTTGCTTCCGACCAGTTGAGATTCCGAACAGTTGTTGTTGTTGTGTTCTGTCGTTTCGTTGATTGTGTTTCGGCATTGTCCCTGAAAAGCCCTTAAGGGGAGTTGTCAATTGTGTATGTATTGTAATTCGCAGTGTTAAAGTCGCGTAACTCAGCGACCATGATTTTTAAACGAAAGGAAAGAAAACGTTTTTATCCAGAAAGGATCTCAAATTTGTGACACCAACATAGCATTCTTTTCAAGGAACGTAAATATGGCCGACGACAGGTTGTGTTAACAAACAAACAAACAAACAAACAAACAAACAGAAAACCCAAGTATAGCAATTAAAGTGCACCTAACCCCAAATGAATCTTTGCACCTGTTCGAAACGCATTGCGGCCATTTTTTCCTTTTTCTAACAAATCCTGCCATTTTATAGGCTTCGAAAGTTGCGAAAATCCAAGCATCTTTTGTTCACGACCGAGTCAGAAGGGGAGTGGGTCTATTCCTGATTTGACGTCACAAACTGATTTACATTGCATTAACTCTTTGTAAAAATGCATGCAAAGTAGATTGTGACGTAAAATCAGGAATAGACCCACTCCCCATCTGACTCTGTCGTGAACAAAAGATGCTTGGTTTTTCGCAACTTTCGAAGCCTATAAAATGACAGGATTTGTTCGTATAATAAAAAGATGGCCGCAATGCGTTTCGAACAGGTGCAAAGATTCATTTTAGCGAAAAAAATATCTTGGGGTTAGGTGCACTTTAAGACAGATCTTACTCCTAAGCGCAGGTTGAAACTGACTGAAATGTCTCAGTCAGTTATTGTTCCTGCTCACAATTATACTCGCTCCGACAATCTTATTTCTTTTGAACGTTTTGGCGAACATAACCAAGACTTAACGATGTCTCGTCGTTTCATCTTTTATTTTACAAAATTTTGCCCGGTGGGGATGGTAGAGCCTCGAGTAGCTTAGCTCGAACTTCAGATTCTTCTTTGAAATTTGCCAAAAGCGCAGCGTTTGAGTTGTCCAATTTGTTCTTCTTTTTTGCTTTTTTAGTTTCTAGAACACGTGTGAAGTTGTCGACCCAGCCAGACTACATCAATGCCAATTGGATCAGGGTAAGAAAGAAAGCTTCTTTGACCAAGTTTGAGAACCTTACGGCGGAGTACCCACTGTGTTTTCAATTTATCTTTAACTCCACAATTTTGTACATTGTAACTTGCTTTTCACTCTCGACGTTTAGGACCATAAAGGACAAAGATGCTACATTGCAACCCAACATCCCTTAAAGGAGACTATGGGAGATTTTTGGCAGATGGTTTGGGATCAAAAGGCGAATACGGTTGTTATGGTGAATAACGAAGAGAAGAATGACTCGGTAAGAGCTGCAAGGCAAACCCCGAACTTTTAGAGATCATGGGGTGTTTGATATAAGCGAGTTTGGATAACGGGATCGAGATGGCAAGCAAGCCTTCCATTTCGGGGAGGTAATTTTCCCTTTGGTAAACAAGGGATTCCATTTGGACGAGACTTTCAACAATTTTCACTTTTAAGTTTGTCGTTTGCAAATGAGGAAAAAACTACTTAATCTGGGACTAGATTAGCAGTTTATGTCACTTAATAGAATTAAAAAATAATAATAAGAGAAAACCTTTGAAAAAAATTACAAAAACATTTTAGAAAAAGTTAATCGCAAAAACAGGCATCCTTTCTTGAGTTTTCAGTACCGTAAGTTTCCTGGACAATGCTGGTATTAAAATCCTGTGAAAACTTTGTCATCTGTTTTAGGTTGATTTTGCCGAATATTTGCCAAAGGGAATAGGGATGTCTAAGCGATTTGGTTCCATTGAAGTTACTGTCAAGCAAATCACTGACAAAGCAGACTACACCTTAACTGTCCTGAGCATTGCGAAAACAAAGGTGAGGCTATATGGACACTTACAAATTTGTACAAAGCTGCATCACCTCGGACCACACCCTAACTGTAGAGAACTTAAGCAACGGCGACAGCAACGAGAATGTCATCTCAGATTATAAATTCGCGTTATTGCAATCACTTCGTAACTATCTCAACCCTTTTGTATGACAAGGGTGTCGTAGTTCCTCAAGAATGACACTGGTCGGAACGGCGCTTACCTCGGGAGAAAATGAAAATTTATCTTCAAGTGCTGACGTCCTTCATAAAACATCAAATTTGGCTTTTTCACGTTGTTGTTTTGCAGACGACGGCAAAGAAATGGACAAAAGTGAAAAACGCACGTGCAGGGCGTGCAAAGCTTTTTTTTTTGCCCACTAAATATGCAAATTTGTGACGTTCTCGTTGCCGTCGCCGTGTCCTTGCTTAAGTTCCCTTGTAACAACTTCTGACCCCATCCTATCGCTTTTTCTGTAATGAAAATTATTCCATTATTAGAATATCTGAGGTCTGGGTCTCGATACCCGGCCAGCCGGATCTGGTGAGTTTTGCTGTCCGTTCACCACCTCAGGCAGATCACACATAATCACGTCATCCAAGAGAGTGGATGGCGCGAGCGAACACATCCACCATGGATAGACCTATATTTTTTCAATTTCCCGCGCTTGTTTAGTGTGTGTGACTATTTTAAGAATGATTAGCTGAAATTGCATCATTAAAATTTAAGACTAATATGACTTTTACATGGGCAAAGCTTAAAGTAGATTGAAAAAAACATTAGATATGGGAATTTGTTTTCTAGCTATATCCTTTCTACAACACACACGTAATCTGAAAACTTAAAGCGACGTTGGAAAGCCGAAACCAGGCTTCGGAATTTAACTAAGCGTGCAGATGAGTAGGTCAAATCTGGATTTTGATTTTCGCTTTTTTTTTAACAGACAGAATCTCCGCGCGAAGTTTCTCACATGAGATTCACCTCGTGGAAGGAACGCGCCATGCCAAATGTCGCTTTGTTTGTGGGTTTTGTGACAGCCACGAAGGAAGAACGGAAAAAGTATGGCGACGCCAAAGCCCCAACCATTGTGCACTGCAGGTAACATGAGGGTCAAGTCAGATGAGTTATAGATTCATACAGATTTAGCCAGCCAAATGCCAGTAGAAAACAGATATGTCCAGAAATGCATAGAAGCAACACCATTTTGACAAGGGTAACGAAGTCTCCACTTGCTCTCCTCCCCACCTTTAATATCATTCTCGTCTGGGAATACAGACAAATACCGTCCTCAACGAAAATAAGGACGTAAGGATAAGCACAAGCAATAGACGCAAGCGTGGAAGCGTTTTATAATTAGCACCTTTCGTTTAGACAAAAACTGAGGCAGGAATTAACGAGATGTTAATCATTCCCATGTGCTGCTTGTTCTTTTTCCTCTGTCGAAAGCATGAAGCAGCCTTAAAGTGCTTATCACCTCAACACACTTTTCCGCTTTTTTTATTCTCCGAAATCGTCCTAAATATATCGTGTTCTTTTTAGATATTTTGAATGAAATTTTACTTCTTTATTGGCTTTGAAAGAAGGGAAAAGTGGTCATACTTTGATCCATAACCGAGCAATGAAGGGGAATGGGTTCGATACCGGGTCGACGTCACACATTTAATTTGCATCGCTGTTCTCAATGCAAATGAATTTGTGACGTCAACCCGGTACATGTACAAAAGCGCTTGTACATGTATCCGAAATAAGTACGTTTTAGAGTCGAGTTTTTCGTATTTTCAAATTTCCCGAGCGCCTCGATCTTGAAGAATTGTAACTTGTTAGGGTAGCCATGGTGTATTTTTAGTCAGAACCATAGAACAACCCTACACGTCACAATTATTCAAAATGGCTGCGCCAAGGAAATTTGAAAGTGACAAGTGATTCTAAAATCATTTTCCTGATACAAACACTTTTTTTGAAAATTACACTTCAAATTTGTTTGAAAACATTGTGTACTCTTGTTTAACTTGTCAATACATGAATGAAGGGTAGGTGCCATATAGCAAATAAGGCGTTGGCAAAGCTAGCAAATAGCCCTTTTCACGGTTAGTTTTTCTCATTTGCATTACAATATAATCTAGCATGTATGTGAGGCAATTTCGGGCTGTTTTGTAGTTTTAACACGAAATTGCCTCGCATTCACGTTAGATTACATTGTAATGCAAATAAGAAAAACTAACGGTGGAAAGGGCTATTGGCAAGAGGTAACCATGGCAACCTAACCACGGGTCAGCGTCGGCTCTCGTCACACTGTCTTCACAGTGGAACTTATACTTACCAATTCTTGTCCTCAGGGGAGAGTGGTTGGGGCAAAAGCGCAAGCAAATGGCGGTAAACCTCGAGCAAGAGGCATGCACAAGTGCAAACAACAGCGACAGCGCATGCGCAATGTCAATAGCTGCTGATCAGCAGACCTTTCCAAGTTAACTTTGCTTATAAATAACCACTTTTTGTAGCGAGAGTGGAAATATGAAGGGAGTGCTTCTTATCGGAGGAAACGCCATCCTCACGTGTAACTGAAGAACCACCTCTAGCTGACGCATTTTTTATCTGGGAAAAATACTTTAGCCATTTAAATAACACTTGATTTCTTTCTCTGCTAGCGACGGTTTGGGTTTCACCGGTGTGTATATTGCTTTGGATATCGGCATCAAGAGCCACGAGGAAAGCAAGACATCAGTTGTTGATGTGTTCGAGTTGTCCAAAAATCTCAGGCACGACCGACATGGAATCGTTTGTTCTCTCGATCACTACAACTTTATTTATCAGGTGAGACTTGAATTTCACGTGGTTGATTGACAGGCTCTAAAACGCCTGCCGCACGTGTAGCACGTGCAGCACGATTGTTGTTATTGTTTTTTTTTTCCTAGAGAAACTAATGATAAAAGAGAGATTTAGCCTCGCGTTCACGTTGAAAAATTGTATTCTTATTGGTTTTCGTGAAGAACAATCAAAAGCGTCTCTAATTGGTGCATTCATGTTAGCACGAGGAGTGAGCAGGAGCCGTAAGGTTCAAATAGCCAATATTTGGCTTATAAGAACTCTACTGCGCATGGTCTCCTACACAGAGTTTCCCAGAGCCTTGGGTCGATCCGAGGCTCTGGTGACTAGAATGTGTAAACGTGAGTGTGAAAGTTTCGTTATTTTAAAAATAAAGCGGAAACTGAAAATTTAAAAACAGAATTTAAATGATGGAGCTGAATGAGAGAAATGTCCTCGCACTTAGAGCGAGTTTCAATCGAGTGTCGTAAAACCAAAACCAAAGTAATTACTTTGTCCAATCAAATAGGACGGAGACAATCCAGTAAACCAATCAAACTGACTCGAAGTAATTACACGTAGTCGACACAAAGCGCGGGAAAATGTGCACGCGCGAGCAGCCACGATTGGTTTGGTTTGGTTTCACTTCTGATTGGTTGAAAAAGTGGCGCGAGAACTTTTGAACCAATAACTGAGTGAAGTAATCATAAACCAAAACAATTCGCTAATTACTTTCGACATTCAATCGAAAATCACTCTAACTGGACAATTTAAGCAATTGTCTGTTATAGAGACCTGACTCCATCGGGATTTGAACCCATAACCTCTGCGATGCAGGTGCAATGCTCTACCAACTTAGCTACGAAGCCACGCAGTTGGAGCAACTCTGTGACTCAGTCGTTGTTTAACTGAACATGTCAAAGAAATGTGCCGAACGAAATGTGCCTTGTCTCGAAATTTCAACTGAAAGACGACTTCCGGCTACGAAAGACTCGACTCTGAATAAGCATTTCCAAGTGGAAAGAGGAAAAAACGGATGTCTAAAGGCTCGTTCACACAGAGCGATTTTATCGCGCCACAAGAGCTGCGATAAAATCGCAGCAAAGTTGAACTAAATTTCGAGCATGTTCGAATTTGCGGCGACAAGGCTGCGATCTGTCGCGCTACAAATCGCAGTAAAATCGCCGGCTGTTCACACGCGCGATTTGCTGTCGGCGTAAAATCGCCGTTCGATCTCAGCTCTGTCGCGCGATAAAATCGCTCCGTGTAAACGAGCCTTAATGTAACCCCAATTAGTGTATAACTAAAACACATTTTCACCTCCGAGCAACTAGCTCGAGATTTGCGCCCGAAAATATTGTAATCTTTGCAGGAATGATGGAGTTAAAACCATCTTTTTGTACTACATAATCTCTTTGTTTTAGTATATACTAAAACAACTATTCACCTCAGTGTCGGTGGCTAGTTAACAACTATTTACCGAAGTGGAGGTGGCTAGCGGTGGATATTTACCGAGCCGCGAAGCGGCGAGATAAATATCCAACGCTAGCCACCGACACTGAGGTGAATAGTTGTTTTAGTGTATACTAAAACAGTGAGATAATATACAGCACAAAAAAATAATTTGGATGTTTTCTTCACTTGTCACGGATGCAAATCGGGACGCCATTTTTTCCCGAGTTGCTCGGAGGTAAATAGCACAGGATATTCGGAGTTTGACGAGCCAATCAGCGCCCGCGTTCAACGCTATCCACTGTTTAATTATATACTAATGGTGGATATTTACCTCTTCGTTCAGGCGCTGCTCGGTAAATACAGTATCCACTATTAGCTACCTCCAAGATTGCGCTTCTCACTGCGATATCCATTCTTTTCTGTGCGTTGAAAAAAGTATAATTATCATCTTCTGCTTGCAGGCTCTTTATGAGTACACGGTCAACTGTGACAAATCGGAACAGGTACCAATTTTCCACTGCTTCCTTAATTTCTTAACAAAAGGGCATATTCAGTCCGCATAAGCAAGTTCTTCTCTAACTCAATAATTGTTTTCTTCCCTTTCAGTGAGTCCTGGACGCTTCGCTGTGAATCTGGACTCAAATATTCTCCATTTAAACTGTATCTTAAATATAACTGCAAAAAATTCTTTTCTTTATTCACTTAGTATCACTAGTTAACTTTAGCTCTTGACAAAGTCATTTCTGTAAAATTGGCAGCTGACGGTCATCACAGCAAGAGTCAATGCTGTGAACAGACCATTTTGTTTTTGAGTGGGGTGGACGAAACAAAAATTAAGTAGACAAGGAAGAAAGGAAGTGCTCAAGTAATAACCGAAAAAAAAAAGGAAAAATTCAAGCCAGATCTGTCCTTTTTTATTTCCTTGAATGTGTGCAATATTTCTGAAAACGACATGGGAAAAATGTTACGATAAAAATAATAAGAGCCGTGTAGTAACAAATCCCTAGACTCCCCTTTTTTTGTTTCAGAGAGGTTGCCCAAACTATCTCCTCCTTCACCGCCGTCCCTTGAAAATCGAATGAACCCTTTCGAGTAGCGACAGCTGGATAAATTCTCTCAAAGGCCCTAGCAAACGGCTTCAGCCATCCATTCAATGTTGAAACTGTTTGGCACTCTTCCCCCCTTTCAATCCCCTTTCAACCGTGTTGAGACGTGTTCAATAAGCTTAAAAGCGTTTAAAGTGCCCCTGTGACCAAAAAATCAATTCATGCTTTTCTTTGGATTTCAAAACTATGTTAACAAAACACTAAGTGATCCACGTTTTAAGCCTTGATTTCAAAAAGACACCTCTTTATTTTAACTGTAATTTTCCTATTTAATGGTCCGCCATTACTAACATTATGTTCTTGAGAGAGCTGGATCGAGGAGAAAATGACGTCAAAGGCTCACTAGTTTAAGAATGCAATACGTGTGTACGCCGCAGAATTAATATGCAGCACGGGGGTTTTGGGCTTTCAGAGTTTTAAACTCACGCTTTGCATATATAATAAGCTGCGTTCACACGCTGAAATTTTAAGCTAGTGAGCCTCTGACGTCACTTTTCCCTGGATCCAACCGCCTGAGGTCCAATCGGTCAGTTTTGAACGTGAGTAATGGCGGACCGTGAAATCCAAAACTTACACTCAAAGTAAACGGCCTTTGAATAAAAATCAAAGCTCAAAATTTTGCCATTCAGGTGTTAAGCAAACGCACTTTCAAAATCTGAAGGAAAAAAGGAAGTGGTTTTTTGATCACAGGGGCACTTTAAACTTTGCTTCAACAACCATTCAACATTTCTTTTGTTATCGCAAATGTTGAATGTAGTTGAAGCCGTGAATTTGCTCCCCTCTTCCAACGTTGTTGGGTATGTGCGTGCGCACTAATCGGTCTCTTAATGACGTATCCATGGCTGTAACCATAGTAACAGCCGCGACTGTGACCTGGGACTGAATACCAGGTCTCTCGTGAAGCTTTGTTCAATCGAATGTCGATGATGTGTTGAAACAGTTTGCCACCCTACCAGTCAACATGTTCAACAAAATCGGCCGTTTGCCTGGGCCAAGCAACAAAGGTTTGCTGACCAGCGGTTTTCGTTAAAACAATGGTTTGCTGGGGGTGCTTAGTCTCGCGGGCTCAGAAAACCTAGTTGTGGTCATTGTTATTTAAGGTTTTTCAAGCAACATAGCGAGTCGGAAAATGCTGACTTTCCGTGCAGAACCTCACATTTACCTAATAAGCGAGGATGCATGCCTTGCTTATACGATTTATCTTTGCCTGTATAGGGGTTTGCAACCCATCTAGAGACAGACAGCAATTGTGAAATGTTCAAATGGTGGTGCTTGAACAAGAGGGGCTGAGGAATGATCCATTGTTTTCACGTGACGTGAAAACCACACATATCTTGAGCGTTTTCTCTTTCCCTTCTGTAAATATTTTTTTCCTTTCCGACATTCGTGAATGAGTTTGCACACAGAACTCTTCGATTTGTGAGTTCATGAGTACACCAACTAGAGAAATGCGACCAATTGCAACTTCAAGCAATGGAGTCATTTGTAACCTTTTAAATGAAGTGTTGGATTTTGTGTTATCTGTTACTTGGTTGATCAATTATTAACTGCTTTTGATAGTCAAGAATTGTTGATTTAAAAAAATTCGAGATTTTCTGTTAAAATTTTTGTTGTTATAGTGTCGTGAGTTACAAACGGGCCGCAGCCATGCAATGAAAGATTTGCCGATCCCCTAAATTTCTCGAAAACAACTAAGTTACTGAAATGATCACCTAAAAGATTCGTGACCAGGGAAAAATAGTCTTCCAAAGGGCTGTTGGTGACCTTTTTGACGAAAAGTCTAACTACCCAATTCTACAAAGATTTGTAGAAGCGGCCATTAATTCTTTGCACAAAATAAATGTTGATTCAACGGTTTCCTTGTGAAGCTTAATCCTTGTGAAGCTTAATGCAGAGATAGCATGTTGGTGAATCTGTTAAAACATTCCTTTCATGAAACCAGTGCTCCAGACATAGGAATGGTTAGCGCTGTGCGGGCTCATTGTCACCCTCGTCTTAAACTGTAATCACATTTAGTACAGTACACGAAATTAACGGTCGTGCGGTCGTCCCAGACGACCAGAACGTTTACCAGGCGACTAGTTTTTAGTGAAACGAAGAGGTTAGTTGCCCAAAGAAAAAACAACGGACAACCCAGCCAAAAATAGAAAATGTATTACATAGCAGCACTCGACGGTTTTTCTCTTGGCAATGTCTGAAAGTAGTGTGAAGTTATCAATAATTGATTTGCCGCAGTTGAGCATTTTTCCGTGTTTTGAATATCTGTGGCTTTTGCAAAAATTTTGTCAGACAGGAAAATTGACATGTAGTTGGCGAGGAAGATTGAAGACCGTCCATTTTAAAAATGCCAAAACTTAAACCCAGACTTCCACAAAAAAAACACAGGCGCACACTTAGAACTTTGGGACACTCAAGTTCCAACGCCATGCGCGCGATTGCATCTCAAAACGGCGCGCATTTAATCGTAGGGGTTTCCCAAAGACAATGAGCAACCAAGCATTTATCAGGGCAACCAAATTTACGGGTTTAGTTGCCCAGCTTTTGAAACAGGGACAACCTGGAATATTTTTTTAAATGCGAGCATTGTGCACACCTAACGACATCATAGGTATTGCTCAATCACATTGCACAATACCCACAAAAATTTGTTTTTTCAACCATTGTGAATATAGCATTACTTAGATTGGTTGAAATAGTTTTGATTTCAAGAATCTCCGAGAATTCGAAAGACAACCAGTTTCCATTAGAATTAGACAGCTTTAATTGATTTCATCGGTAGAAAAAATGCTACCTCGCCTTTGAAAAATGTGGCAGCTTTCATGCCATTCGGGATTGAATTTTCTCTCACATCGTTTATCTAATCCTTGGCAATATATAGCCAAAACGGGAGACAGCTATTTTTAAATGTAGGGCCCATTCTATAATTAACTTGCGCATGGTTGATTATCGTGCTATATGACGTAACCTCGACCAATCAGAAAGAGAGAAGAATCTCTATATACGCCTGGTAATTATACTAGTTATCATTAAAAACAATTATGATCTTGGCTCTTTTCCTATACTACAGACAAAACACAACCCTCGGATGTGCAAGTAATACATTAGACGTCAACGAGGCCGCGAGGCAATTGGCAAGAGAGAAAAAAAAAACACGTACTTTTATGAAGATACTATTACAACAGAATTCAATGAGAATGGGAAACATCAAGAGCAGTCTCCTTCCCGGAGTCATAGTTCCCTTGACCAGTGGTCGGGAAAGAGAGACTCTGGTCAAGTCCAAAGGAAAGCCATATTTGATTGGTTGTTGAAAAACGCTTTCATTTCCCGCCATTTTCAAATTCTAAACTCAAAATCGTTGTTTCTTCTGGATTTTTATCTACGCGAGGTTGAAGATGATCTAGAAATGAATCTTTTTACAACTTACCAGTTCTGTAATGTTTTGTTTTTGTTTTAGATTTCCGAATTGTCACTTGCGTGTTCTTGCTTCTCCACAGTTCAAACGTTTCAAGTGTATGAGATGTGTTTATTCTCATGTGTACTGTCTAGCAAGTGAAAAGTAAGCGCTTTCATGGCAAGGTGAACTCCAGATCTGACCGCCTCCCCCGACGCACGCGCAGTGATTCAACCGGAACCAGAGTTTTCTAGTTCCGGTTTTGGATTATTCCAGAGCCTCCCGCGCCCTTTCCGCTGGACAAGGGTAACAGAGGCTCTGGGAACGAGATTGTATCAAGAGGTTCTACACTGAACGAAAAGAAATAGCTTAGGTGTACTTTCTTAATTAACTTGCTTTTTATAGAGACAATCGAATCAGCTATTCACTCACGTTGTGGAGCAAATTCGTAAGCAACGATAAGGAGTAAAAGAGTCCCAGTTTTCTTGAAGGCAGATGCAAAGTAGGTGCCGTTACTGCGTTTGACACGAACATCCAAAAACGTTGGCAGTGAAAAACTGTGTCTCCACTTACTGCCAAATAATAATAATAATAATAATAATAATATTAATATTAAGCTATGATTGTAACTTCTACTCTCAGCAAGTTATCAGTGCTTCTCTTTTATCTTTTAGCTTTTTTAATTGATGCAGATCGTTTAACCGTCGACTCTGAGGACGGTATGTCGCTACATACGAAACGTCAAGTTTTCAAAATACAGTATATGCTTTATAATGCGAAGTTTGTTCACTGTGTTCATTTCCGACTGGTGCGTTTTATTTCTACTGAAGTTGAAATGGCCGAAAAACAAAAATATTTATGAAGTTACAATTTGTTCGCTCTTTAGCTCTGATTGGCTTAGAAGGTACTGTGGCCCTGTGCTCAGTGATTATCCAATCATCAAGCGTGAGGAACAATTGCGCAACTGATTTCTACATTTAATTGAAATCGCTCTTTGAGCGAGGAATACCTGTCAACTATTGTTTACTGAAAGTTCGTAACCCTTTTTTGTAGCAAATCGTAGATTATTTTCATCGCAGCTTTGCTAAGCAGCAAAGCAAACAGCTCAAAACACTCTTGCTGACCTTTTTCACGATTTTGCGATCTATGACGCAATGCAAAGGTCACAAGTTTAATGCTTTTAAAGTTGTTTGTGTATTAAGATTTACATTGCCCCCCCGCTGTCAAAGAGCAATTTGCGATTAGTTGTCAATTTATTCTTGAAAATTTAGAAAGAATAATATGGGGTCTGATTTACAAACACTTTTCTCCCTCATCGATTGTTGCAGCACAATAGATCTGCTTTTCATTGTTAGTAAAAATACAAACAAGTCTTTTCCTCTGTCCTTAAAGGTTTCTTTATTCATTAATTAAGCAGTCAATTGACCTCATTAAAGCAAAGTAAACTGTAACTTAAAGTTACAAAAAAATGTTAGTAAGTATCTCAGTTTCGTTGTAAGCTCCTACGAAAGAGGAAAATCTTATCGAAGGCACATTGCGGAACTTTGAAAAGGCGTGGCACGGTAAGTTGAAAGTTTTTTCGAACATCACTTAGGCTTCAAGTAAACTTGATTTTTTAAATTGTAATTAAAATTTTGCTTCATTATTAATTAAGTTGTTTCATCAGAATGAAAGGTTTTAACCAGATTTTAAGAATAAAATCGGTTCATTCGCAACACCGTCCGTCAAGGTGTAATGACCAGTTATTCCTTTCTGAAACTGTCTTTTTTGTTGTTGCTGTATTTTTAGTACACATTGCTTTGTTTTGTTGAGAAGTCATGACTCGTTTTTCGAGACAACAGAGTTATGTGAGTCTAACCGCTTTGGAAATGATCTTTCTCACCGGGGTGTTTTCTTTCTTGGACAGCGCTCAAGGTAAGAGCTAAGAATTTTACATGAAATTATTTAAAAGGGTACCTTTTTTGTAGTGAATATGTTCAAATGCGCTAACCAGACTGGCAGTGCAATTGCAAGAAGCAAGACCAGTCCCCCACTTTGGGCAGTTCGTTAAAGTGCCACTTGATCAAAGAATCAAATTGCGCCAGATAACGCCTTAGTGATAAGATTTTAAGCATTATTTTTGCATGGGAACTAGTGCAAATAAGTTAAATCTTTGACTTCTCTTTTTCATTTATTCTTCGAAAAGAAATCACCCGCGTAATGAGATGTTGTCGGAATGCAAAGAATATTTGATCGTTTTCATGAAATATTTAGTGACAGTCATTTCTAGCATATTTTTATGAAAAGGATTCTGACATATTTGAGCAGAAGGTGATAAGTAAAAGTCTTTTAAATTAGCTTGCAATTTACGTGTGTTTCAGTGAACAAACTTGCACTCGAAACGCTACACCCTGATACCAAAGCAATTGTAACATGAATTAGGCTTTGGTATTTTTGAGTGAATTGCCTTCGCTCCTATCTTTCTCGTTATGCAAAAGGCATTTTTTTTACCAGTGCACTCTATTTAAAATGCAAAACGTTTTTTCATACAAATGAACCGATCTTAAATATCTCCTCTTCTCTCCCCGAGCTAGGAAACATAACCATCTATGTCTTCTGAGGGTCGGGGTTTCAACGCTAAAAGGGAGGTTTCCGGAATTATTTTTGAACACGTGGTCTGGAACACTTGAAATCGTTGGTGGACACAAATTAACAGATCTTGAGATCAGGACGAGAATTGTGAATTTTCTCTGACTGGCTCAAGGAAAGGGAGCTGCAAAAGCTAATTAAAACAGATATGAAGAGCATCCGAAAGCCACAATTGCCTTAAAATATTCGTTTCGGTTTCTCAAACAGCACTTGCATGAAGCTCGAGAGCTCAGTTGAAAGTGTCACTCCCGGATTCGAACGAACAAAGAAACAAAGATTTTAAGCATGCAGAGAAGATTCAGAATAGGCGAGGCAAACAGTTGAACCCTGATCGGTGTCTTCTCATTACCGTTTCCGATATCCACTAGACTAACGAGACGACCTCCAGGGCAAATTGAAATTTTCAGAGTATAGCCTTTGTGGTACCCAGCAAAACAAGTGAAAGCCAACCGTCTCCAAAGTGGTTTTTAGACCTGAATACTGTAGATCAGCGCGGCTTAGCTTAGAAACGTCATTTCTTGTTGAACTAATCATCTCTAATTCTGCCTGTTTTCATTCTTCTTAAAGCGGTAAGCTTGTCATATTAAGCCGGGTGGCTCAAACCAGTTTCAACACTTTCAAGACCCCTTGTTATTAAAAGGATTGACATTACAACACTTAATCACTTAACAGCAATGTTATGGTACCATGTGAAACATCAATTATTGATGAACAAGATGCAGTCATTTTTGTGACGTAACAAGTTATCATGGTAACAAGAAAGGCTTCGCAAAAACACCCGATATTTTGGCTTTAGTTGCTCATATCTGACAAACGAACTTGGTGACCCCATTATTTTATTGCACAGAAGTGATCAGCAGGCCAAGGTGGAACTCTCTGCAAAGTTTAGAAAAAAATTCTGTGGAGCGGATTCAGACCAGCCTAAATGTTTCAATTATTTAAGGTGGCTCTGGATCCGCTCCACAGAATTCTTTTAAGCTTTCCAGAAAGTTTTATTTTGGCATGCTGATTAAATTTCAGAAAGAAAAAACTGGAGACACTGCGTTCAGCTAAAGCCAAAATATGGGCGTTTTTGCAGGGCTTTCCCGTTGCCACGGTAACGTTTTACGTCACAAAAATGACTGCATCCTGTTTGACGTGGTACCATAACATTGCTGTTAAGTTATTAAGTGTTTTAGTGTCAATTCTTCTAATAAGAACGTTTCTTTCAAGTGTTGAAACTGGTTTCAGCTTAAGATGGGATATTGCGTCGTGTAATTGTTACGAAATCCATTGTCATTTTGAGGGATGTCCATGAGTGTTGACCATTCCACATCAGCTGATCAGTTTCCTGTGGCGTTATATTCCGATCCCTTACTATATTTGACAATATTGCCATCGTTTTCAGAGTTGCATTGTTTAAAGTAACAGTTGAAGTTCATAAATCAGATTTTTTTCCATACAGTTAAATGTCAAAGAAACGAGACCTTACTTTTCACTTTTGTAAAATGAAATCCCTAGCTGAATAGATGTTTTTCACGTTACATCATCGGCCGCCATGTTGGTGGACGAAAACAAAAGATTTCTCATTAGCTCCTTTTTTTTCGCCCACCAGCAATTGCACATTACATCATTGTTATCTGTGTCCCCAGGGATTGGTTGCAAGCCACTTATAAACTATGCTCACGTTTAGCTTTCCATTCACGTTGGGGTAAAACTTGAAACGGTGATATGACTTTGTCAGATCACATATGCATGTACCGACACATGCATGGACGCAGACAAGCAAACTGTTACAGTAATTAAATGGGGAGCTAGCAAATCAGTAGAAGACGTTAACAGGTGCTTTGCGTAGAAGAACGAGTTCGACAAGGTCATGGATTGTTTTAATTTTTTCTCTGACTAAACGCCCCTGATTAGATGGACGCTGATTTCAGTAAGCGTCACGAAGTGTCCCCTTGCTCGTCTCCTCAACGCCAACATCACTCAATTATAAACTCACACTGAGTGTCCCCGAAATGTTGCTTCTCCTCAAGTAAGGATAAACAGCAGCACTTATCCTAAGCTGGATATAACGCTAACCTTTACCCTTACCTTATTGTTAGAAATAAGTAGCAAAGGCTTGGACTTAAAGGGACACTTCGTGTTGGATGTCAAAATTGGGCCTGCATACATATTATCTAATTAGCTTCATTTCTGGACACAAGTGCTCTATTTGGATTAGCCTGTTTCAGGCTCCCAGATAGAAAGGAAAGAGAAAAAAAATTGTGGGAAATGAAATGTGTGAATCATATGGAAGTATAATGTGAGGTTTTTGTGCATGGCATCTAATGCTAACCTCAGCCATTCGATTGAGAATTGATTTACTGTATGATTACACTTAATTGTTGACTGAAAGTATGAAAGTATATTGTCTACTTTAAATTCTGCATTATTACACAAATTTGAAACAAAAAAATCATTTACCGGTAAATGCTACCAGGACTTCAAACAAGATGTTGACAAAAATGAGTGGGGGCTTGGGTCGAGGCGACCCTCTCCTCGACCCAATCCCCCACTCGCTTTTCCCACGCAGTTGTTTTCGTTTTCCTGACTATCTGGGAGCCTGGAACCG